>VWZN01016700.1:1194721-1279013 GCA_013396955.1 Regulus satrapa
CCCGGCCTGCCCGGGGCAGGGGGCTCCGCTCCCCGGCTCGCCCCGCCGGGGCTCTGCGGGCAGCGGCTGCATCGCAAGGGCCGTGCCTCGGTGCTTATTAATTGTTAGTGCCGTGGTACAGCGCTGCCGCAGCTGGGGGGGATCCGTCTGGTGAGGTGATGTCCTAAATCCGAAGGCAGAGCTCCGGGCAGAGGATAAAACAAACCTTCTGCGATGCCCAGAGCACATGGGAAAATGTAGAAATTGACTAGAGGCAGACTTTGGACTGCACTACTTTGTTAACTTTCTGTGTCTGGAAAGCACCTGCTGTGTCACATGAGTGAAATTGTAACAGGCTATGGATTCATCAATGGTTATGTGAGATATTCTTTGCTAGCTGGTGCACTTACAGCTTGCCTTTTTTAGTTTTTCTTCTCTGTGTTATTACAAAAAGAGTTATCAACTGTACACTGATCATCTGCTAAGAAGGGTTTGTTAAAGTCTGAGATAAATGAGGTAAAACTAAGTAGATAGGATAGATTATATTGGTTTTTGTTTGGTTGGTTTTTGTTTGTTTGTTTGGTTTTTTTGGTCTGTGTGTACTTGGTTACTTGCGGTGTGTCTTTTAGACTTTTTAGTCCAAATCAGTTGGGCTTTTCAATTATAAAACCTACCAGAACAGGTCTTACACAAACAGTAACAAGTGATCCAAGTTTTGCGTATGGTACAGGACACCTCCAAAATTTAGCTCCTGTAATTCCTAAAAGAGTCACGTCTGTGTCCAAGCTAGAGCTTGTGGCGTGTTTTGCTGATGTTTGGCTCCCTTGCTGAGTCCTGTAAGTGACAATGAATGTTTCCAAGTTAGGCTTAAGTAACTTTCCAGCAGAAGAGCCGTGATGCTTCTGTTACACACAGCATCTTGTAGTTCACGCTCTGCCGGGTCAGAGGCATCCAGGTACCGGGGGGATTGAAGGTCCTCTCAGCATTCTGCTGCATGAATGGGTCGAAAGATTGGTCATTCAAATAGTTGTGCAGTGATGGGTGTCAGGAAGGCTGAGGGGCGCCTGTGGGTGAGTGTAAGACAATTCCCGCTGTTTGGAGGTCTAATGCCACGGGCTTCTCTTCGTTCTTTTGCTATTAAGCAGCTCTCTGTGAAGTTGCTTTTGAGCTGGAGCAGGTAACCAAAAGAATCTAGGGGTGGTCAGTTAGATTGATCAAATATTGCAATATTCTTTCCACCTTAAGTCGGAAACTTGGCTTATGACCTAGGCATTTTCACTGTTTTCTATGGTTTTGGGAGAAAGAGCGTCTTTAAAAGGGGAAGTCCAGTATATTATATTCAGTAGAAACTGTTTTTTAACTGTAAAAAGGCACCTCTGAGAGGCAGTTCCTTTGTACTAAGGGAGTTATGTCTCAAAAATCCTGCTGCATTGCCCTTTATTGAACAGCTGTATTTAGGAACTTTTTGTTTTGTTTTGTTTTTCTAAATCATATTTCATTTAACAGCTGTACCTTGTACTGTAAAAGGCAGAGCTGATGTATATTTTTGGAATAATTTATTGAAAAATGATGCTAATTTATAAGTTCATTTTTTTTTATTATGTAGCATAGTATTGCACAAATGCTTAAACCTTGTCCCGAATCACAGCATATTTACTTTATTTGGATTCTTAATGAAAAGAGCAAAGTGAGAAAATAGTTTTTGGTTTTGTTGTGTTTTGTTTTGTTTTTTTTCTGTCAGAAAACAGACACCATTCAAAGATTTTAGTTTAATTTATTATTTTTCCCTCACTTCATTTCTTGTTTTAACAAATCATTCTATCAAGATGACCATGGCTGTCTTTTTAGGTCCAGGCCTGTCATAATTTAAATGATTATCTGATTATCTTCAGGTAGTGTAAAAGGATCGGCTACGCTATGGCTGAAAGAAAATAATAACTCTGCTGTTGCTTACAATACTTCAAAGTTATTCACTCCCTCCCAGGTGTAGGATTGGGATACATAAATTTTTTGCAGTACTATAAGGAAAGAATACTCACTTTTTTATTACTGTAACAAGGCCATATAAAACACTGAATAACGTGTATAATGTTTTTGCATTATAACCATGGAGTTGTTCCTGCTGTAGAGACCTCAAGCTCACGGTTGGCAGTGTGGAGGTAAGAAGGGACCCTCGTGGCTTCTTTGTTAACTTTCAAAAAAAAAAAAAAAGTTAATTGAAGTGGTAGAATTCAAAAAGGGATTGGATAGATCAGAGACAGAGAGATTGCTCCTACAGCAGCTGGCGAGGCGATGTGAAAAGGCAATGCCTCTAACGAGGCAGCAGCAAGGAGCAGTCAGGAGACGGTGACACGGGCTGAGGGGGCGAGGGCTGGCAGCAGCCACCGAGGGGAAGCGAGAAACGCCACGGTCGAGTTAGCCATGAGCACGGAAACTGAAACTGCTTGTGCTGGGAGAGCAGCGGTGTGAGGAGAGAGGAAGAGAAGCACAGGAGACGCTGGTGGCTGCGTGCACAGAGCTTCTTGAAACCTCTCCTGCTCGGGGATGGACGGCTGGGAGCTGAGCGGCAGCAACGCCTGCGTGACCAAGATACTCTTTCGTGGGTGAAAGAGCAGGCTGCGGAGCGTCCTGTGTGTAGGTAACCCCGCTGAGGAGTAATCAGGCTGGTGATTAGCTGTTGGATGCAGTGACCTAGGAGAGCACAGAAACTTGCTAATGTTAGTGAGATCTGCTCTGTTCTCTTCGGCGTTTTTTGTGCCGAGGTGTGCCCCAAGTTGTATGCGCACAGTTATCTGCCACCCGACACGGAAACCGAGCGGTGATGTTTTAAAAGTGCAAAAACTGATGTTGAGGTGTTGCCAGCACTTCTGTGTTTGTATTACTCACCTTTCCCCTTTGTTACAGTTCTCAAAAGAACGGTTACTTTCTTTACTTTCTCATGTAGGGCTCATCCAGGTTTCAATTCTAATACAGTGCAAGAGTTCACGCAAGCTGATCTTGCTGGAAGTGCCCTCTGTGAATGCTGTTTGTACCTCCTTACAGGAAAAATAAGGAAGGGTTAATGTTGGCCATGTACCTGGCTTGCATTTGCAAGGGCAGGAGTCTCTGTAGGTATCTAGCTACATAAATGGGATCTTTAAAAAAATGAAAATGCTGGTATAAATAGTGAATTTTTCTCCTTTTCTTCATTATATGTTTTCTCTTTAGGACACTGAAGACCATAAAAGTTTGACTGAAAAGAAAAAAAATGCCCAGAAAGAATATAGACTATGGAATGCTGCCCGAGTATGAGAAAAGCCAAATCAAAAGGACCTTGGAATTGGGAACTGTTATGACAATATTCAGTCTTAAGAAGAGCATCCCAGAAAGGAGGACTATTCAAGTCATAATGGAAACCAGGCAGGTAGCATGGAGCAAGACAGCTGACAAGATTGAAGGTTTTTGTGAGTATTTGCAATGTGTACCCAAACTCGGAGTTACTAATAAATTGATGTACTTGTCAAATATTAATTTAACAAGCCTTTTATTAACATAATGAAGAATTTGGCTGAAAGAGTTGCGTAATTTGCTGAGAGTATTTTGAATTGTTGTAATGTAGATGAAGAATTTTCTGCAGCTCATTACTTAGGTATCTAGCACTACTTAAATATGATTAACATGCTTTTATCCTTAGCCTTGTTCTCAAAGTTTTCATCTTTGAATATGATGGGGTTTGTGTTCTTTGAGTTGAGAGACTGTTTTCCATATTATATCTTATAAATTCAAATGAATAATTATTCTCTATCACTTCTCTCAAAACAAACAAAACCTCCAAAAACCAAAGGAACTGACCAAACACCTTCAAATACAAGGAAACTGAATTCACATTTTGGTATTCTTGGGCAGTTTGCTGTCTCAGGATGGAATTCCTTATTTAGGACTATTATTGGAAAGTACCAATGACTTGGAGGATGAAGCTGTGAGATCTGAGGTGGTTTCAAGGCCCTGAATTGTTGGTATTGTCTCTTTAGTTGGTATTGGAACTGACTAAACCCATTTCTAACAAGGTCAGGAAGTAGAAGGGGAGAATTCAGTTATGAGAACAGTGCTTGGATATTGTTTAGCAAATAAAGCCTGGGGTTTACACATAGAGCAATAAGATTAAAACGTGGCAGAAAATGACCACTCAGTGAAGGAAGGAGACCTCAGAGTCCACTGAGATTTGATTTGGTTTGGTCCTCAAACCAATCTCTGACTGTGTGTTGAAGTCTTGTCGTAGCTATTTGCCATTTCAGCCCTGTCTTGTAATCTTTTAAACCTTTTATCAAAGCTTTCTGGAGGTGGTGTGTGCTTGTGGTAGTAAATGAATTCGTTTGCTCTGTGCATCGATTTTAATACTTTTAAAAGAAGGTGAGTATTGTAACTGGATTCTTAAATCTGGGTGATCCAGCAGGGCAATGACTTGGCTTCCAAATCCAGAGGCAGTCATTGCTAGGACAGGGAATGTTGCTCCAGACCTGTGACTTGCCCAAAGGCCATCTGCCTCTCCACAAAAACTGTAGTGCTGCAGCAGTTTTTAAATTGAGCAACACTTCAGCGGCGTGTATAACGATGGGAGCTTTAGGTCTGAAAAGTTGTCCTAGTTTCTAGCACAAATCTGCAGAATATGGTTCTATTGTCTTAAAAAGCAACGCATCTGCCCCAATAAGCTGTATTTTGCAGGTATTGTTCCAGAATAGGATATGAACAGTTGTTCCAACTCACCATGAACTGTATCTGGTCCACTAGAAATGAAAGTCACTGCAGTTTTAACTTGCTGACAATGTTTTTGCTGAAGAGGAAGGAAGTATTTTAGTTAGTTAGTTATTTGTATGTTGCTGTTGCTTCTTTTGACTGAGACTCAGGCTTTCTTTTTGCTTGAAAAGTGGAAAAATGAAGGTTTCCTAATTGAGGATTGAATGGAGTAGCCTCTTGAATATGGATGTATATATGAATGAGCCCAAATATATGCTGGTGGATTGTATTGACTTTTTGACAAATAAAACTGACATTTTTGTTTCTTCTTTTAAGTGGTTGAGGGAAGAGAATTATTATCTCAAATATTATAATATATTAATACATTTTTGCTGTAGAAAATCTAATATTCCTGCTATGATCTTAGTGGTCGCTCTTTGTGTGCGTGTCAGTCCAAAATCAATTAATATTCAGTACGAGTGGGAAAGTTCAGATGGTTTCCTGTTCCGTGTGTGCTATTTTAACTCAAGTTTGGCAACTGCTCTTTACAGAAGGCAGAAGACTCAATGTTTGCATCTGCTATGGGTATGTGATTCTAAATCAGATAGTGAGGAGAGTTCTTTAACTTTGGAACACAAAAATAGGCTGCTAATAGATAGCGAAGATGGAGTCCAACTTTTATATTTTATTTCAATCCTCTCCCTTTGGAGATCAAGAAAAAAATGTGGGTTTTTTTCCTCTCCCTTACTGCCCTGGGTATTGTTGGGAATTTTGGATGTCATAGTGCTGATTTTCTTGCTGATGGACTGTAAATGTTTGAAGAACACTCAAATTCCTCTAAGCCAGAGTTATATTTATTACAATGATCTCTTTCAAATTTGGTTAATATTATTTTGGAAGTGATTTAAGTTAAGCCTCACAATAACAAAAAGGCAGCTACTCTAATTCTGTAATAAATTGACCGGGGCAAGGGAGAGATGTAGGATTAGCTATACTTGTAGAAATATTTACACAGCCCCATGGGCCCAAAAGTGGCACTACTGTGTATTTTAAATTGCATTGCTCATGAAAAGGCCCCTTTGGTTGAAAACCTGCCAGCATATCTGTTTAGAATTGAGTGGAAGAGTTGCTAAAACTAAGACTCTTTCCTGCTCAGTGCAGATGTGTTTCTCTGGGTGAGAAACTTGAGAAAACTCTTCCTAGATCCAAGTCTTTGGTGTGACGAGAAGTGAGGATTTAAAGAATCTCTGTCTTCGTTGTGTGGTTCGGATCACGTAGTGTCCAAGCACTGGAGGTTTTACACTGACCTTTTGAGAGACTTGAGATGTCATATACGAGAGGAATTTCTAACAGAAAGAAACTGGGGAGAAATCTCTATTTTCCCCTAAATGATAGAACCCAGGCTGGCTGTGTCCTTTAGAGAAGGATGTGCTATTTCAGCAGCAGATCAAGAGGCACTGTATTTCTGACTGCGCGTCACCTGAGTTTGAGGTGATGTTTTCTCAGCCCAGTATTAAGCAGCTACATTCCAAGGTTAGTCTTACCTCTCTGCCCAGACAGGCATTTGAGAGAATGAACTTATTTTTCCTCGAGAGAAGGAAAATCTGGTTTTCTTGTGCAGAGGGATTTGATTTGCCTGTTTAATTTGTAACAGACCCTTTTCTTGCAGAAGCTGCTCCCTGCATCCTGGGTGGGTAGCTGTGAAGCTGTGGCTTGCCAGCACGGTCTGTTGCAGTGTGTTGCCTCCTTACAGTTGTGCTGTGCATTTTATGCTGTTTTTGACAACTTTGATGGTGTCTTTACAGCCCTGTGTGGGTCTGGGTGGGCACCTTTGGAAGCTACACACCCGGGGTTGGTTCTCCCCGCCTCAGACTGTCCCAGGCTGGGGACAGTGCACACTGGCACAGCAGTGACAGGCAGAGGGGACTGAGGAGGTGGCCCAGGGAGGGCAGGGTTTGCCAGGACTCTGCTAAGACACACGGCCGTGTGTCCATCTGGAGAGGACATCCCAGAACTCCCAAAGAAGGCCTCCCAAATGCTGGTATAGCATTGATATGCACATGGATAAAGGAGAGCCCAAAGATTTGATGCTGAAGCTTGTAGGGCAAGCAGGTGGCAAGGTGTAAATCTCGTTATGGATATTCCATTCTTTCTCAGATGCAAAGTGCTTTCAGGACAATTATTAAGGGAAAGCTCATGGTGACTAGAGTTGGATTAGTCACTGGAAAATGTGTGAGTTTCTGCACATTCTTCCAAGAATCCCTTGAGTGAAGGGATGATTCACAGCCAGGAGAATTTATACTCTCAGAAATCTGTGGTGCCATTCTTGAATGTGCAAGTGTGTTATTCTTTGTAATACAAACATGCTCATTTCAAGGAATATTCTCTATGAGGACAGGAGATGGTTTATCTGTATTTTAATACCTAGGATTTTTTTTTCCATGTGAAGAGGTGACCTGCTTTTGTAAAATGATACAAGCCATATTTTAATTCCTTAATTTTTGGAAAAGAAAGATCACCTCTTTTTCATCTTCTTTATTTATTGCTAAAGACTCCATAATAAAAATATCTATCAGCAATTTAGTTGTGCAAGCTCATAACAAGAAATAGGTTTAAAGCATCAGAGGGCCATAATTAGAAAAAGTTATATAATATATCAGCTGGGAAACTGCTCTTTCTGTGTGCAGAACGAGAGGCCAGGGTGTAGGTAAGGTTGAAAGAGATAAGGGAAGAGAAATGTTAGTATTAATTTATTCTGAAAACTTTCTCAGAGGATGAAGTACCTGGATTGGGGAGTGGCAGAGATACATGTCCACCTAATTGCACAATTATGAAGCAGGGGAACAAAGGCTATACTTGAATTGAAGATTTAGATGCTTGTGACACACCACAGTACAACAGTGGAAGCCATTTCTATTTTCTGCATCCCAGACCTTTATTAATGTAATAGGACTGTCTTGTATCTTTTTTTTCATTTATAACAGAAACCTATGTTTGAAAAGGCATAACATGTTATTTTAGAATTGATGTGAACTGCTCATTTCTCATTGTCTCACTGCTCTAGCTTGATATGCAATAATATTTCCCCAGAGTTTGTGAGGAGAAAATGACCACTTTTTAAATAAATTTGCCTTTTCAAAGTCATTTAGCATTACTGATTTTTCATTTAACCTACAGAAAAGAGTTGCCAAGTGTTAAGTTCACTTGCAATTTTCTTCCCTGCTGAAAAGAGGAGATTTTACAGACTTTGTCCTCTAGGACACGATTGAAAACCCCAGACATAAAACCGGGTTGCATTTTTATGTTTTACAGGTAAAAGGAGCATGGAAAAGAAAACCAGACTTAATAAATTCATGTTAAAAGTAGAATTAGAACCTGTGGGAGCTGTTCTGTTTTTTTTTCTCAGTCTGTGAGATTGTCCTGTGCTTTCACACTTTGCTGCACTGCCAAGCAGGAATCACTAGATTCTGCCAAATGTTGCACCTGGATGCTTAATGATCAAAGCTCGTTATAGAGGCAGTGCATCTGTAATAGGCTCGTGTAGGTAACAGCACCAGCTCAGGCCACATTCACTTGACAGGGTGAGGGAAAATGCAGGGGTCTGTAGTTTAATTTAATGGCAACCTTCTGTCTGTTGCCACAGGCAGTGCTGTTCTACCTAGCAAGGTAGGGTAGGGTTTTTTATCTTCACTGTTTTATTTTGTGAATTTTATCCAGCAGCATCTTTGCCTTGAAATTAAATTTTCATAATGTTGCTTTTAAAAATCTTGGCTAAAATGACTGCCAAAGAGAGCAAATTTTGATGCTGTTCATACTTTTGGCTGTCAGATGCATTGGGGAACTTCAAAAATTAACACCTAAGAGAGTGTTCATGCATGTGACTCACATTCTTAAGCATTGTTTTTTTTCCTATGTGTTAAACAACTGAGCCATTTATTTAATAGAATTGTTAGTATCAATGTAAATTTGTTCTGTGGGGCAAAACTTTTTTTTTTCCCTCCCCTCCCCATTGGAGAAGATGAAATAAACATTTAGAAATCTGTGCCTCTCTGGAAGAAATGATGAGCATCTGAATATTCTAGTGAGGAGTGTGAAATGTGTGCTTAATTTGGCTTGGGTACTGGGTTTGATCTTGCTGATTTCTAGTAGGGACCTTTGTTTTCCTTACTGCTAGCAGAGTTTTTGTCTGAATTTCCTTACTGTTTCAGACTTAAAGTAATGAATAAATTTAACTCAGATTGAAAACCCTGGGTCTCTATTCTGTAATTTGCTTTCTGCATTCTGAATACTGTTCAAGAAAAATATGTCATTGCAAAGTGAATCCACTTCTTGCTCTTAATGCAGTAGCTTCACAGAGGAACATTAAAATTCACCTTTTTTCGGTGTGTTTTGAAATGGCTGTATTTCAGTTGTTAGCCAGGGGACCTTTGTGTAAGTCTTCAGCTGAGTACATGGGGCTTGGTTTCTGTGGTCAAATGAAAAAATGAACGTGTGTAGCCTCTAGCTCTTTTCAAATAATGTCTTCCCTTTAGCAGCTCAGTTCTGCAATGTCTGATGCTAACTAACAGCGACCAGACTTCCTGTCATGGCCAGCCAGCAAAACAGGGATGGAATGAACTTCACAGACCTCAGCACCCCTGAACTGGTCGATCAAAGTGAGTGTGAGATGTAGGTGCTCCAGCCTTTTCCCAAAGTCAGGTTTAAATTCCAACATTTTTGTTTCGTTTTGTTCAGTGGAGCAGAATGTAAACTTTTATGAGCACCTATGTATATTTTACCCTATTCTTACACCATTTTGTGGAGGTGCCCTTTAATTTTTAATATGAAAACAGTAGCCAGGTGTACAGCCCCTTGATTTCAGAGCTCAAACTGGGAAGCCCTGTAACATGGTGCTGTGCTGAGCAATCCAGTGAGAATTTAGTACTAATTTGTTGCTACTGAACGTGCCAGCTCTGTGTGACCTGATTATGCAAAACCCCTGTGGGTTTAAAAGGTGCACTTCTCTAAACCCTGTGTCAGTCACAGCTAAATCCCCAGAGGACCCCTTGGAAAGGTACGGGTGCTTTCTCAAGGTGTACCACTGTGTCTCTCATGTTTCATCCTTGTAACTGTTTCAGAAGTTTTGTGGCTTATCTCTAATGACTTCCTTGGGTTGCTGAATGTCTCAGTAATCATCTCTGTTTATATGAGCTGAATTATTTTCCCTACCCCATCTGGGCCGCTGTGCTACAAGATATTTCTGCTTTCTTGTGACTTTGTCCTCCAAGAGAAGCCTCACTTTCTTCCTCTAGAGTTACATATGATTTGTGTTCCACTGCTGCTCTGAAAAAAAGAGGCTGTTAAAACACACCTTGCGTAGTTAATATTTAATTCTGCAGAAGTGAGAGCAGAGCTGTTGTCCTCACTAACCACCATGAAGTACATTTGCAAGAGGATACTAAAGGCTTTCTTCATTCCCTGGGCACTCATTTGCACACAGCCTCTGTTGCAGTGGGCAGTTTCTGCCTTTCTAAAACGAAACCTGCTTTGGAATATTTTGTAATACAAATTTTTTTGGAAAGAAAAAAAATCAAATCTGGTTCCTAGTACAAAATGTTGCTATATGTAAATACACATGAAAATGCAATGATATTCATTGAGAGAATGGCCCCATGTGGCCTTGCTGCTCACAGCTTGGGTGATCCAAGTCCCTTATTTTCTTCTTCAAAACATTGCCAGTACTTTCCCTTAAACCTTCTTGAGACTTACTGAAATAATGCTCACAGCACGATTTCTGACTCTGTAAGCCTCCTCTGAATCTCTCTGTAGAGTTTTTCTTTTCCTTCATTAATTACATGACTGAGCTCTGATCCAAGCACCATTTGTGGGCACAGACACTGAAAGACTCCGGGGGAATCTGGGCTTGGAATCAGGAATGTTATGTTACAGTCCATAATGGCAGATTCAGGTAAACTTTTACACTGTAAATGTAGAATTTTCTATCAAGGGTACCTTGATGGGTTGACAGCCTCTAAGGTTTTTTGACCCATACATTTATATCCAATCACCCTGATGTTCCAGCCTAACGTTACGTGACTTGACCAAAGGTGTTCTTGCTCACGTTTCTCCAGTGAACTTAGGTGGACGCTTCCAGCTCACAGAAGGTGAGTGCTGGTGGCACTGGCTGCTTTTCAGCAGGGTCTCTTCCCTGACCCTCCTGTCTGTTCAGGTGCTGGATGGTTGTGTTCCCACCCAGAGGTGGCTGGTGAGTGACCATTGTGGCAGACAGAGCCAGAAGTTCTCTTCAAAAAGCAATGTTGGTTTTTCCCTCCTGGGATGAGGAGCACAGTGTTGTGTGTAATAAGGTGGTTTTTTTTTTCCACAGTTCTCCTCTTGACATAGTTTTCTCCCTTTGATTATCTTCTATCGTATCTTCCCCTCAGCTTGCACAGCACCTGCTGTAGTGAAATGCAGGTTCTGTTTTACCATCTACCTCCAAGTGTGAGTGATGGAAATGTAGCAGGAATTTGTACCTGCGTGTGTGTGACTGAACATGAGCACTGCTGCTGGGTTATTTCAATCATATTATTGAGATCAGTGGTGATGTTGAGGATCAAAAGTTTTTTGTTAAGTTAATGGCAGTAAAGAGCTCTGTCAGGGGCCCTGGAAGGCAATTAATTTATGCAGTATTAGGAAAGTATCCTGTAATAGTGTAATGATCCATTGAATTCACTGATTTGCCAAACAACACGTGGCAGCAGGAGCTGAAGTGCCTCGAGCACACATCCAGATTGGAGCCTGAGACAGTGTGGTAATTGGAGGTGTCCTGGAGTCTGCTCTCCTTAAAGAGCCACTTGAGGGAGTTGTCGGAATCAATCTGTGACTGATGAGGCTGCTAAGGAGATCTTTTCAACCTGGGGAAATAGTGACATAAAGGAATGGATGAAATGTAAACTAATTGTGGGTTTTAAGAGTGGCACTCGACTTCTGTAAACTGTTTGGCTGGGGACTGGCTGTGCTGGGGAAGTGCTCTCCTTGGCTTGCTGGATGTGAGTCTATTTCTCTACAGGCATACTTTGATTCATGTTTCCTTAGGGCATGTTTTCATCTTCTTTCACCTTTCTTGTGGAAATTGCACGTGCAGGTGTATTGGATTTGATTTGACTCTGCAAGGTGCCTCTGTCCAGGTCTGTCCTTTTTTTGGGTGTATCAGGCCCCAGGAATATGTGTCTGTGAAGCCAGGGCAGGACATGGCTCTGCAGTTTGCCTGTGGGGTTGAGAAGGAGGAAAGCTCCAGTACTTCAAGGCAGTACAAAGACAGAGTGAAGTGCTGTGCCTGCACTTCTGGGATGGGTATGAAGTTGCATTTTGGTTGTTCTGTGTCCGATTGTGCTGTAAGAAGTTCACAATAACTGTGTAACAGCTAAATTGGTACAGGTGATTTACTAATCTGAGTCTGAAACATGTTGCAGCTTTTCCTGGCCTGCTCCTTTCTCCCTAGGGTTGAAATCAGCCATAACTGGGCATCCCGTGGAGGCTGCCAGACAACTCCAGACTACCTGTGGAGGAGGCAGAGCCTAGTGCAAGACCAGAATTAATGCTTGGTGTTTTCTCTTTTTTCCCTTTGATTCTCTACATCGGCTTTTCTTTCAATAATGTGGAGTAATACATCCTACCCAACACCAAGAAATGGCATTAAAATACATACAGGTAGTTTCTATTCATTTTCTGAAACTATAATTTGTATTAAATCTTTATTTCTGTAAAAATCTAAAGAATGTTTAATAAAACTTGTGTCTTGTGCCTGTTTCATTTGTTTTCTAAGGAAATGTAATGATATCTTGCCCAAATTTTGTAGGACGTATAGAATACGTTGCCTGAGAACAACAGAGATGTTAAATTTTGAATTTGAGTTTTTAAGTAGAAATATTTACTTCTCTTTCACCCAATTTTGTTCTCCTGCTGACCCATTCCTCTATTTATGGAATGTTTAGCAATTAGGGTATCGTGAAGCTCTTTCTGAAAAACTGTTGGAGAAGCCATGAGGTGTCTGTGCAAACAGAAATCCTTGTGCCACTGTGTACATACCCATAGGTTCATGCAGGAGAAGGGGATGGTGGGGTTGAAAGGCTGTAATGCAAGGAGGAGGACTGCAGAGAGTGTGTGTAACTGAGGGGAGACATTGAGTAAGTCTGTGTCCTTATTTCAGAGGTCATTGTGAGGTAAGAGCCCCTGGAAATGGCAACAGCAATGCAGGTTGTGAAATCTCTTTTATCACTGCTTCTGGTTTGTACTTGGAGAGGGCCTTTTGTTGTGTTGTTCACGTGTGTGGATTTAAAGGAGTCTGAAAGGAAAGGTATGATTCACTTAGAAATTCAAACTGTGCTTTTCAGTAGGGATTGCTGGGTGAAGGGAAAGCAGAAGAGGTGACTGGGGTTGCACTTGGCAGTGGTTACAGTGAGCCAGCCTGCAGTCCCATGCCATTTACTGCAGCCATGCAACCTCCTCCTCTCTCCATTTGCGTACTTTCCATCTCTGCATTCTGATTCTTTTCTGCTGATATTGATGTAAATTGATGGCTTAAGATCAACTTTTTTAGATGATGGCACTTAGGATGGTAATTTGGATACATCTTTAGGGATCTTAGTGAGACTCTGAATGATAGGGGCTTTTGGTTCCTTGTCATTTATAGGCACAATGTGAATTCATTTCAGAAGTTTGCATCTAAATTTAGGGGTCTTGACCAATCATATATGCAGATCTTAGGAGATGATTTTGTGGTTTGAGAGGGAAGCTGAGACCTTAAAACCTCTACCTTGAGTATAATGATGCTTGGAAAAAATCATTTAAGAAAGATGCTTCTATCCTGTGATTAGTTCAGGTTAACCTTTGAGGTCTCATTTGCACGCTGTAAGTTGTTTAATGACCGTGAGAAACCGTGGCCTGGGATACTTTGCAGAGAATAAGAAGTTTCAAGATGAGTTAATGTTTCATTATCAGGATTTTGTTGATGAACTTACTTATTTGTGTGTCTGTGTTGGCATCATAGAAATGCAGCATTACACAGGTGGAAGCTTTACCATTGTTCTTGGCTGGCAGCAGAGCTGCTGTTTCATGGTGTTGTTAGTGGTCTTCTTTTACTGATGAGGTGCTTGTTTAAATCAGGGGGTTTATATTGTGCCACTCTTAAATGCATGGACAGAAACCCTCAGCTGTTTTCCTTGGATCTTACTAGGTCTGATAAGCACATCAACAGCAGCCATGAGACATTTTTCTTCACTCTTCATCCGGTAGCTCGTAAGTCAAGACTGTCCAGAAGTGGAAAGAGCTGTTTATTTCTCTGGTCCACAGGCAGAGCAAAACCACTTCCTCAGTTTTCTAATAAGTATCTTATCTTGAGAGCACACATATTTCTATTTTAGTGCTGTCTCACTCCTGTTCTGCAGGCCCTGTAGCGAGGGTTTGAAAAAAGGGAGCTGACTTGGGAGAGTGTGTGCTTGTGCAGGGTTCCCATTCTGCTGTGCTCCAGTGCATACCTGTGTTCCCTGGAGAGCCATGAGATGAAAGTGACACAACAGGTTATGTTAAATAACACACATCTCTCTGGAGCTGGCCATGAGAACACTTACAAACATTTTAATTATTAAGCTTAATTTTCTCTTTATATTACTGCTTCAAATATTTTTCTTGAAAGTACCAGTGAGTGTACTAGCTGACAAGGTTAGCTGGCTTACTAAGATATTTGTGGGTGGTTTAGGTGGGTAAGGTAGAATTGTATATTTTCTTTTTTGTTTCTGAACAGTTGTCGTGGCAATTGGAAAATTATTTGCTTAGAGTTAATGCTATCTGTGAAATCACATTTTTTGTGACCCAAAGAGTCATGTGTATGCACCTTGACCATGGAAAATCAGTGATAGTGAAATAATAAAAATATGACTGGTTATTTTTCTTCTTCTGGTCTTTTTCTAGTATTCTCTGTAACTATTTGTGGATTTATGGGTTACAAGCTGGTCCAGTTTGCATTTCTTGTCCAATACAGATCTGCATTTTTATATACACAGCTATTTTATGTGTGTGTGCATACTCTGAGTTATCCATCTTACCATTTCAAGCTCTGCAGTTGTACTGACTGAATGTTATTTTCTTTCAGTGGATCTGATGGAAATAAAAGAAATTCGCCCAGGAAAGAATTCAAAGGACTTTGAACGTTGTAAAGCAAGACACAGAGAAGAACGCTGCTTTACTGTTTTTTATGGTACCCAGTTTGTCCTCAACACCTTAAGTTTAGCAGGTACTTTTATCTTCTTTCTTTCTTCTTTAAAGCCACCAATTGAACAAATCAAACACGCTGATGGAACAGGAATGCACAGAATACTGTGGTTTTAACTTCTGCAGTTCAGGAGTGCACCAGATGCTTAAAATCTGGAGCCAGACCTTTTACTCAGCCGTTCTTGTCTGTGACCTGCTGCATTTGGAATGTTTTGCTTTCAAGTGGTGCGTTGTGTGAATGTCGTTTCAGATTTTCTTCTAGCAAGGTAGACTTTTGCTGGTGAAGTAACTCCAGTAAGGTTTTCAGCCCTGAAGAGCAGACATAACATTGCTCTCTTTAAGGACAGCTATTCAGTGTGGCCAGAATATTGCCCTAACAGGTATATATACATTAAGATGATTTGGGATATAATGGCCATAAAAAGTTACACTGCAGCTCTGTCACAGAAATTTTCTTATCGCCTATGAGCAATTGCAGACTAATTTGTAAAAATGAAGTTTTAGTTTGGGTTAATTGCGTGCATGTCACCTGATAATAGTAAACCTCTTCTATATAACTACAAGTAGACCATAAATAAAATTGGAAAGTGATAAATTTAAAATGAAGAGATCTGTGTGAAACAAAGGGAATTTGTACCCTGTATCTGTGGAAAGGGTTGGAGCACTTCTTATTACAGGCACAATTATTCAGGGTCACAAACCCAAATATTTTGAAATGAAAAAAGGTATATATACATTTTTACAGTACAGGCTGAATACAATTTCTAGCTAGTGGAATTTACCAAGAGATTTCTTTTCTAAAAAGTTTGTAATGGATTGTTGATTTAGAACCACACAGACAGTTTATTTGGAGTCGTAGTTCTCTCTGTCCTGAGCAGGAACATGCTTACCCATTTAAATCTTTAACTAAATTGCAGAATATTCATGTGAGAAAAGGAGAGTGCTTTGTAAGTGTTTAAATACTGACAGCTTTTATTTTTTTATTATTTATAGGATGGATTTCTTACAGGTTGCAGCATTAGAATACAAGTTTTTTGTCCTCCAAAAGTCAGATGCTTGTGACTAATCCATTCTTAGAGATTTTGAACCTTAATTAAGTTTTACCATTGTTGACTGAAGTCTGTGAAAATTTTGAGTGAGTGGCTGCGCTTACGTGCAGCTGTGCCAGGGACTTCAGCTTGGTTTCCTCTGAGAGCCCCCCCAGTCCCCCCATGGCAGCTCTCAAAAGAGGCCTCTGCCAGTTGTTGAAAACGTTTGGTGCCATGAGCTGCTGCCGCAGTGCTGAACTGCACAACAACACGATACAACTTTCAGTTAAGGGGGAAATCCTTTTCCTTCTTGAAGGGCTCTGTTATGGTTTCTTAAAACAATATAAGGGAATTGTTCCTGGAAGGGAATGGTAGCTATCATAAAGGGCAGAATTGTCTTGGGAGAGGAATTGGTTTGGCAGTGGTAGTGGGTGTTCTTTATGAAATTGTAACTAATTGAAAAACATTTCCATGGGGAGCTGAGGCTGGGCTCCAGCTTCAACCTTGGGGGATAAAGCATTGTTTGAAAGTATGTTTAAATAAAATGTATTCTTCACCTTTTGAGAAACTGGTTTGCTTTGAAGGCTGAGAAAAGATTTCAGCTTCTGTGTGAAAATAATTTTTCGGAGCTGATTTAATTGAAGAATGCCTTCATGCAATTTCAGAGCCAGCCTGCAAAATCAAATGGACTTTGCCCAGCTGAGGGCTGTAAAGATCACATCTCACGCAAGGTTCTTTCAGCTTAGCTGGTATTTCCTAGAGATAGCTGTGCCCAGCAAGAAATTCCTCATCTTGCTTCTATTGTGTTTAAGAATTACCAAATACAGTCATGATAAATGGGAAGGGCTCTTCTGGTTTGGGAAATGGAAAAGCAAACTATATTTTAAACA
Organism: Regulus satrapa; assembly: GCA_013396955.1. NCBI lineage: Eukaryota > Metazoa > Chordata > Aves > Passeriformes > Regulidae > Regulus > Regulus satrapa. The sequence continues at coordinate 1,211,580 of VWZN01016700.1, forward strand.
AAACAAAGCAGTGATATACAAATTTGCAGGGTTGGGAGGAAGATGTACCTGGCTTCTAGCTATGCCACATAAAGAATTTTAAACCATTTTTTGGCTTGTATCAGAATGTGTTATATACATTATAAAATGTATATAAAACACCGGTTTTGTGCATTGCTCCCTTTCTGTTTGTCTTGCCAGAATTTCGTCTGGAACAATCTGTGTTGAGAGGCATGGTTAAGATAAATAGAAGGTGATAATGTCAAAAGCCAGTAAATTGCAATTTTGTTGTAGGCTGCTGGGAATATAATGAACCACCTTTATGCTACAGCAGTACTGGGTTCTTTTGCCTTCTTTTGCCCTTCAAGTTGCTCTGATCTGGGTCCTGGGCTTTTGCCACTTTGGAGACAGAAGATAATAAAAAAATTTTGATTGTGTTACCACAGGAGCTCAGCAGTAATTTTATAGCATTTTTGCTGAAATATTGAAATTTTCCTACTTTGATAAACAGTCTTCTAAAAGAAGGTATTTTTTTGTTAGAGCTTACCTACCCCCAAATTTATGCTGTATTTTATTAGTAACAACATGAAGCTACACAATGAGATTTGTGCAGCTTTGTGTACTAGGGTTTAGCTACATAGGTTATGTCTTGGTTTTGTGTTGATTTTGTTTTGATGTTTACCATAGCATATTTTTATTTTTCAGCTGACTCTAAAGATGATACAGATAAATGGTTGTGTGGCTTGAATATCTTGTATCAAGAGGTCATGAGTGCTCCCACACCTGCGATCACAGAGAGGTACCTGGACATATTTTCACTTTGTGAGACGGGGAATTGAAAGAGGAAAATGAATGAAATTTTTAAGGTGCAACAACTGGTACTTGCCAATAACACAAAAAGCACTAAGATCACTTTTCAGTTAGTATAACACTGAAACCTCATAATGGAAATTCTTGATGTATATTTTGCTACTGGAGTCACACTCTGCTTCATACACTAATGGGAACTTGCCATTCACCTTGTTCTGTGCACCCAAAACAAAATCTCTTCATGAGAACACAAGAGCAGCTGGTGTTTGTGTGTTGGCTTCTTGGAAAATTCAGAAGTCATATGAAGGTGAAACTGTACCTTTATCCTTCAGAGGATCTTGTGTGTGAAACTGCTCAGGCTCACATTGCCAGTTCTGTGGACAAGGTTTCAGTAATGTCTCCATACCCCTTTTTCATCACTGAAAAAATTAATTTTTGTTTGTGCCCACTGCTGTTAGTGATGATATGCTCTGCCCTTGCTTGCTCCCTGACCAAATTTTGGCTTTGATTCTGGTGTTGTCAGACAAGAGTAATTCCTCTTGAGGCTGAAGATCAGCTTAGCAGTGCATTCATTTTTTAGATCAAAATTGTGTATGTATTTATATATTATTGGTTTTACTGAAAGTGTTTTATTATGCATCTAAAACTGACATGCACTGTAATGAGGATTTTCTTTAAAATTCTCCAAATCCCTCTCCCTTCTCTCTTGGTTTTAATTTTTATGCATCTAACAGATATTTGAGCCAGCAGCTCAAAGATAAGTCTGGCAGAAATCATTGACTTCATGAGTTACTTCAGTTTAGATTAGCTGAAGTTTTAGCTCACTTTATCCTCTTACTTTCTTACAGCATCTGGTTACTCATTCTTTTCTGTCCTGCCCTCCCTTCCCCTTCCATTTAAATGTGACTTTAAAAATGCGGCAGAAAAGTAGATATTTACAAATAGGGTTAAAAAAACTGGCTAGATCCTCGAGTGCTGCACTGGTAATGCTTTTGTTGTGTTAAAAGAGGTGAATTTTAAGACTTTTAAGTATTTCTATTGAGTTTTATCTATGGATATTGAAATTTCTTTGGCTGCATATGCTTTATAATTCTTAGATTTTTTTTTTCCCCTCTTCTACAAGCTGGCTGAGAAAGCAGATCTATTCTGTTGATCAAACCAGAAAAAATAGGTAAGAAGCTCTGTCTTTTTTCAGATGTTTTTCGTGAATTTTTGTTGCAGATTCTAACATGGAATGAAAAGAAATAAAGAATTCATTGTCCAAAATGTGGAGTATGAGATCCCTGAAAATGTCACTTCGCTTTGCTTTAGGAACTTGAGTTTTGCCTTTTGCTAAACACAGTATGTTCATAGCATTCCCTCATGTTACATTGGAAGTACATGGTATAATGAGGAAATAAATGATGACAACTAAGTATTTTAGATTTTAGCCTAGGATTACTTGGCCAGAATGAGCAATGTGTTATTCTAGAGACTGAGCTCAACTGATGGCTGGCCTGGGCATGGGCTTGTCTCTGCCTTGTATTTGAACAGACCAAAGCCAAAGAATCACCTCTGAGCTGGTGAAAGAAGTCCCAGGGGTTCTAGCTCCCAGTGTGTTGTGTGGCTTCACGTGTTTGAGTTTCAGGAGTTCCTTTCAGGTCCATGTGGGATGTGGCTTTGTAGCTTTTACACGCGAAGGAGACATTTTTGAAAAAATCAATTTAGCTGCACAACTCTCCTTTGAGTTGCCAGAAATCGTGTGACGCTGGGAAGAATGTTAACTTTTCCTCCCTTCTGTGTTATTTCACCATGATTTTTCTCTTTGTCTGGAACACGCATTTTATTCTAAAGTACAACTCAGTGTAGAAAAGCTCACCCTTTTCCTTTTGTGTGCACCTTTTTCCCAAAAGCAGACTGCAGTGAGGTGTTTCATTGGGACATTTCAGGAAATCACACCCGTGTGCAGACAGCCTGTGGCACTGTGCAGGGTGAGCTGAGACCCCGTTTCACAGCTGTGTTTCCTCAACTGGCCACAGTCCCTTCCTTTACTGGATATTGACTTGTACCCCTGATGAATTTTGAGAACTAACCCTGCAATGGGGGTATGTTGTTTGTTGGGGGTCCACAAAGCAAATGTGATGGGGCAGCTGTGGCTGACAGTAGGTGTCTGCTGAAAAGGTTTTGTTTGTTGCTTTAGGATTGTTTTATTGCTACAAGGCAGCTTGGTTGGGAGCAAGGAAACTTGCTTTGGGGAGAGGATGGTTTTTCCTTCTCTTCCTAGGTGATTCATACTTTTAGAAAAATTTGGGAAAGGAGTTTGGACTGAGGTCCGTCGTGTTCATTGCTGTGGTTTTTAACGAGGTTACTTGTAAAGGTTAGGCTATCAGGCAAGTCCTGTTCCACAGGTCGAATTTTTTCCAGTGGTAATGAAGTCCCAGCTCTTCTTGCATTTGTCTGGCCAGAGGAAATGGCTTGTGCTTGGTGTTTAGTGTGCAAATGGAGTGCTTGTTCCTGCTTCTAATAGTGTTTTTTTCCAGAGGTCTGGCGACGAGGCGGAAAGCCAGGAATTTCCTGAGTTCTAATCTGGCTTGGGCATGGACTTTGGCTTAGTTCCTTCTTGCTTTGCCTCTTTTCCTCTTGCACAATGGAGATGAGAATATCTCAAGGGGTAGATACTTGCATGGACACTGTAGACAGAATGGAAGTGTTACTTTCATCTACGTGCTAATTGGTTTTGTTGCTTTCAAGCAACTCTGTTCTGACCCTGTGTTTGCAGAGGTTTAATGGCTTCTGAATTGTGCTGTAGATCACAGCAGAGTCCCTCAGTCTTGTTTTGTTGGGTGCTGTTGGTATTGCTTTAATATTTTGTGGGCTTCAGCAATAGGACCCACAGGTCTTGTACCTGTGCTCTCTTGACTTGCTGCCTTGCTGTTATCTGGAAAATTGTGGTGTTTGAAGTGTTGCTGGGATATCAGTGGGCATTCTGAAATGGCAAAAAGAATCAGCAGGTCTGTGTAAATGGAACTGGGAGGGAAGACTTGGTTGGGAGAGGAGAATGAGTTCATGTTCAGATCTTGCAGAAGGGAAGAGTCTTGCTGCTGCAAATCAGCCTGTCCAGACTGAATAACGTATGGAGAAAAATGTTAAAATGGTAAAATTGAAAACTGTGCCTTTTTATTTTCTGTTTTGCTTGTTCCGTACAATCTTTGCATGATGTTTTCTGTGTCTGTAATCCAGTTTGAGTGGAAAAAAGGCTGCAGTTCGTCTGCCCTTGTATAAGTATCTACATTTGAGCTGATCGTCTAGATCTGATTAATTCCTGAGGCACAAATACATATCTATGCAACATGGTTCTTTTCATTCCAAATTAATCAAAATACCTCTTTCTCCATGTCTAGCTTGTTTCCATGTAGGTGTTGAGTTTATAGAATTTCACAGGTATGTGAGAGGAGCCATACCCAAAATGTTTCAGTTAGTCACATTTTTGTGTTGATAGCAAATCTATGAGTAGCTGACTAGACACAACACAACTGTGGTGATTTTTCTATTTTTTTTTCTCCTTTTCTTCCCCCAGTATCAGTCTTAGAGAGCTGAAAACTGTCCTTCCCCAAGTAAACTTCAAAGTGAGCAGCATGAAGTACTTGAAGGATAAATTTGCGGTAATTACCTGATTACTTAATTGTGTTTGGTATTATCAGATAAGTGTTAATGTTTCTTTTTAGGACACTTCTTTTTTTTAATTTTTATTCATCTAATGTACAGTTAAATAAATGATACTGATTGTCAGCTTTGTCTATATCTGAGGGTATAACAAAATTCAGACATAAATGTTCCTTCTTTTCATTATGTGGTTAACTAAAGCCAACATTGGGTTTTGAGCTCCAGTACTGAACAAGTGCATAGAAAAGTATTTTATCTTTCTTTTTCTTCTACATGAATTTCATCTTAATTTTTCTTCCAATAATAACTTCTTCTCTCCAACTAATGCCAATATTAATAACTTTGGAAGATCATTCCATTCCTGCAAGAACCTTGAATATCCCCACCCTTTCCTGCTTTCCAGCTCTCCACCCTGAAAGCAGATGTTCTCGCTTCTGCTGCCCCAGCTAACAATGAGTAAATGAAGCTCTACTTTTCTCTTGGTTGTGGAAATGGAGAGAGGGTGCAAAGTGCAAGGCCAAAGATAGGGGCTGGGAGCACTGTGTTGTGAACCAACATCTGTTTTCTTGTTTATATTCTTAAAAACATTAAAAAAAAAAAGTCCAAGTGGTTAAAAATAAATAAAGTTGGAGTAGAAGAACAGAATGTGTGAGAGAATGCCAACTGGAGTAACTTTTCACTGTGCACGAGCAGTTCAGGGAATTCTAAATTCACTGTGTGCTACTTTCTGTTGTAGGAAATAGGTGCTCACAAGGAAGAGCTTACTTTTGAACAATTTCATTTGTTCTACAAGAAAATCATGTTTGAACAACAGAAATTGGTAAGCTTTTCATAAATAGTCTTCATACTGCTGCATCAGAGAGTGAGAAACTAGTTATCTTTTTTGTTTGTTACTGATTTTCTTTTTTCCTCCTCCTTGTACCAGAAAAAAGGCTGCAATGCTGTACTCAGTGTGTAGGTAACAATCCCTATCAACAATTGGCCTAAGGAGATGAACAAGTCATTCATCTTGTTTCTTGTATGTTGTTAATAGAGATAGGCACAGTGGGTTTTAGGAGGAATTCTTTTTGTGAGCTTGTTCAGGATGCTGAATGTATTTTCATTAGGTTTGGTTGGTATTTTTTACTGGTAGAAGCGATTTCATATTCCTATTACAGCAACAAGTCCATTACAGGCATGCATCAGACAGTCCTTGGGAGTCATAAATGCAGTGGAATCACATTTTAGCTAATTTAAGTGGGCAACTTCGTGACCACTGCTTCCTTGTATTTGCTGTACAGACTCATGAACTGGTGGAAACTGCAGAGTCACTTTCAGTGACTCTGAAAGTTAGGAACCCCTTAAAATTGTGTGAAAACACGTAATTTGAAATTATTTGCATGAATGTCTTTGTTGACTATGTGCTTATTGTGGATTCAACTTTAATTTTGCAGATGTTATAGAGAAGCTTTGATAGTCAAAGTCAGTGCTGATTTTCTGGCAATAGAACTTGTGCTGTTTAAAAGTGATGCTGAAACCATGGTGAAGTGATAAAAAACCTAGATTAACTGACAGGGTTTTACTTTTGGCTGTGAAAGTTCTGTTAATTAGCTTGAGCAGAAAGCTGAAGAGTAAAACACACAGTAAGGAACCTCTCTGACTTCCTTAAGCTCCTGTTATTGCCCTGTGTGAATCATTGCAAAGAAATTTCTCAATTTGCTTACAAGTGCTTTGGGTCACTTGATAAGTTTTCTGCAATCTCTAACGATGCTATGCCAAGCTAGAAACAATTTAGGTTTTATGTTCACTTAAATAAATGTGATGGATGATACCTAATTCCAGTTTTCCTGGGATATCAAACAGTAAAAGCTCTCCAGAAATTTGACTGTCTGTAAAAGGTTCTTTATCAAAGCAAGTATTTTCTCTGAGAATTGTGTTCACATTGAAAGGCCAGAAGTTGCCAGCCTTGGCAGTATGTTTTTTCTTATGCATTTAATTAAAAATATGTCCTGTCAAAGTGTATGCAACTTCTTTAGAGCAGACAGGCATTTATTTCCCCTTTCCAAACCACTGGACATCATTAGATGGACTTGGATAGAAAAGTGGATATTCTTTTATTATTTGCATTTTTCCTTTTTTTTTTTCACATTTGTTTTTGTTTGTTTGTTTTAAGATTCTTGATGAATTCAAAAAGGATTCCTCTGTTTTCATTCTTGGGTGAGACTCTTCATTTATATTATTTTTCCACATTTTCATATTGTAGTGTAGTATTGGATGTAGTGTTGCAGGATTGTTTTTTAATTACCTCACTGTTTTTCTTTTTTTTTTCTTTTTTTTTGTTCTGATATTTGAGTTAGTGAAATGAAATAATGAATATTTTTGCATTTAGAAAGATAAACTTACATTGGAAGTAAGTCCTTTACTTTCTGACAACAAAAATGGTATGGACTGAAGTTTCCTGTCCTCTGATTTTATCAAGAGCTGGACAGAGCTATAGAAGGACAATTTGATGTAGCAGTTNTTTTTTTCTTTTTTTTTTGTTCTGATATTTGAGTTAGTGAAATGAAATAATGAATATTTTTGCATTTAGAAAGATAAACTTACATTGGAAGTAAGTCCTTTACTTTCTGACAACAAAAATGGTATGGTATGGTCTGAAGTTTCCTGTCCTCTGATTTTATCAAGAGCTGGACAGAGCTATAGAAGGACAATTTGATGTAGCAGTTTTTAGTGGTGTGGTACACAGGCTTTGCCTAGACCTGATGTGAATGCTGATAGTAATGGTTTCTGCATCTTCCACTCATGGACTTGAAAGTTTAAATAGGATGTTGAAGAAGGTCCCAGGCATTGTTAACCCATTGATTGTGGGTTAAACCGGTTTGTCTCAGTTTTGAATATGACACTTAGAGATTAAGGAAGTGATTTTAAAAGTTTGCTCTGAGTGTACCAAGTCTTTCCTTAGTTCTGGATACTGTAATAACTGAGAGGCTGCTTAAAAGCACAGATTTATAAGGACCTTCCTGGTATGAGATGCTGCTGTGTTTGTGACTTAGAGAAGGCAAATCAGTGATACCACTTTGCTTTGGTGCAGCTTGCCCCCTTTTCCAGTAGCTCATCTAAATATTGCAGAGAAGGAATTATTTGTGAAGGGTGGCTCTGTGATGATCTAAAAGAAGCTTTTCCATGTGCCTCAACTAAACTTGCCAACACCCCGGCCATGTTAATGCAGCTCATTTGCTGCAAAGCAGTGACTACAGATTTGGTGCTTCTCCCAATGAATCCCTCTCAAAAGTGCATCAGGAGTCCAGGAAGCTCAAAATACAGTAATTGGGTAATACATTACAGCCTACTCTAAATCCCACTGAAATTATAAAAAGTCTCTCGCTGGGGACAGCACCTTTATACTGTAAATCCAAGATACAAACCTGTGTCATCTTCTGCTGTAATATATGATTAACTTCTCTTATTTCTTTAGCTTCACTTTCCCTTTCTTTTTTTTAAAGAAATACTGACCGTCCAGATGCTTCAGCAGTTCACCTCCATGACTTCCAGAGATTCCTGCTACATGAGCAGCAGGTGGGAAGGTTACAGAAATACTCAACTCTTTTTCTTGGGATTGTATCACAGAATTCTGTGCTCATTAAAAAGAAAGGGGAAGAGTCACAGAGTATGATTGATGTCACTGTAATACTGGGCCTTGGAAAGATTTCTCCTTTGTTGCCACTGAAGTCCAAAAGAACTATTATTTTTCATCTATATAAAGCCTCTGAATGTGCACCAGAGGACAAGAGGGAGGACAAAGCAAATAAGGTTTTAACAAGCCTCCACTTAGTCATGTAGATGAACAGACAAGGTTAGAAGTAAATGCTGTGTGCAGTCAGATGAATGCCTGGCCTGTTCACTCTGTCACCAGAGGGGCACTGGGGTAATGCCTTGGCCGTGCCCTGATTTTTGCTGCTCTCGCGTTGCTGCCTGCCTGCATTCCACTCACGGGGTATTTCCTGTTGAACAGAGCAGTTAGATGTCCCGTGCCAGCAAGCAGATGAGGATGAAGGCAGGGACTGGAACTGTGTCTTCATGGATTTCTATAATGTTATTTAGCACAGGCTGCATGTGAATAAATGGTGCAATATTTGCTATGCACTGCTGAGCTCCAGGGTTGCAAAGGTGATTGCCTAGTGAGACCTACACTTCCTGTGTGAGCTTGCTACTTTGTTATTCTCCCAGTTTCACTGTTTTCAAAGGGTGTTCAGATTGCATTTAGAAATGAGAGAGATAATAGTTAAGGCATGTCCAAAGAGATCAGCTTTTTTTCTCCCTGTCAATGCACATATGTACTTACATAGTGTGTATCTCTCTGTAGATCTCTCTGTTCCTGGTTTGATTTTTGTACTGAATAACACCACTTCTAAAGGTTTTTTTTTTTACTGTATTGCAATTATCTGAAGGAATCTTGGGCACAGGATCTCACTAAAGTCCGAGAACGAATGACAAAGTTTATTGACGACACTATGAGAGAAACTGCTGAACCTTTCCTCTTTGTTGATGAGGTGAGATTATGGTATTTTGTAGGAGTTCCCATAGACTTTTTTCACAGAATTTTCACTGGGTGGCAGGACCTCTAGGCCACCCTTGCTGTATTTATTTTCTTTTTCTTTTTTAAGTTTTTTAATTTAATTTTTCTTTTATTCTCATACAGTAAAAATGTTTAAATTCAGTCTCTTTGTATTGTAGTTCCTCGCTTACCTATTTGCAAAAGAAAACAGTATTTGGGATGAGAAATATGATTCAATAGATGTGCAGGACATGAATAATCCTTTGTCCCACTATTGGATTTCTTCTTCTCATAACACGTAAGTTACCAGAAGTCCCATTGTCTATCCCAGTTCAAACAAACGCAGCAATGGGAGAGAGACAGTCAATTATGCCAGAAATGTGCTGTGTGGATGTGTGAAACCTTCCTGCAGTGTGGTATAAATGTGGCAAATAGAGTTTCTGGGACTCTTTTTTTCCCCCTTCCCGTAAGATCTTACAGGTTTTGAGATATAACTCAGCTGCCAGAAAACCCAAGTCCTGGTAAAAAATAAGAAGTGTTAAGTTCAAACTGAACTGAAAGCCTCTTTGCTTTCAAAAAATTAAGTTACTGAAGGGGATTCTGTTTTTTCCAAGCCCCAAAGCCTCACTGAGCTCATGTTAGAATTAATTGTACAAAGTATATGATGATGAGTTTGAACTGTTTTCAAATGAAGAGGATTTGTTCATCTGGCATTGTAATGGACAAAAAGGTACAAAGAGAGGGAGGAGAGGTGAACAAATAAATAATACAGGGATTGCAATAAAGTGAATTTGGATATAGCATACAGGTGTGTTTTGAAGTATAATGGGTGATATCACTCTAAATACCTTCCACGTCCTTCCCACATGCTTGTGCAGGAGCCTGATGATGTTTAGGTGGGTTTCAAAGCTCATGATTTGCTCTCAAGAAGGATGTCAGAGTTGATTGCTGTTTAGATTGAGCCTTTAACCTCCTATAATTTGGTCCACCCAAAAACCCGATAGCATCAGGTTCAGCAAAATCTGGTTCTTCCATCAGAATTATAAAAAACCAAAATGAACCAACAACAAAAAAAATCAACATACATTGTCCATGACAGGAGGCAAAATGTCACCCACTGAGTGAGTGAGAACTGGTTAAAACTGACTGCCTTTTAAAAGATTTCCTTTTACTCCTTAGGTACCTGACAGGAGACCAGCTTCGCAGTGAATCCTCCACAGAAGCTTACATCAGGTGCCTCAGGATGGGATGTCGATGTATTGAGTGTGAGTAAAGGGCTTGTGGAATGGTTTGTACCATTTGTGTGTACAAGTAGTTTCCCCTGTTTATCAAGAAAGAAAAAAGAACTGAAATCAAGAACTGTTTGTTTTCTGAATTTGAAGTTAGTCATGTAAATCACTGATTCCTTAAATAATTTTTCTTATGTCTCACCAATGCCTCATTCACTTCCTCTGATTTTAGTTCCCAGGCAGTTTTAAGAGAGTCTTCCTAAATCTCCTCTCACTTTGCACCAAAAATTCAGTCCTGAATCTATATGAAAGCTTAGGATTTATTCTGGAGGACTTGTGTTGCATAGTTTATTTACCTTAATTGTAATACAGACAAGCCTAAGGCACAGAGATTTTTGTGATGTGGTGCCTTTTGTCATCCTGTTTAACTTGCTTGTAAATCACTTTATGTCTTTGTTCTTCAGCAGTTGTGTATGCCTCTTCAGCTCTGTGCTTGTGCTCCTTACTAGGAATTTCCATTTCAATTTCATGTTGTTCATTGGACTAATGCAAAATATATCTCAAATTAGAGTTTCAGGGTTGAAATCAGCAAAAGACAGAAGCTCTCAGCTTGTCACTTGTTGGAGTGTATTAATCCCTGGAAAATGACTGTAAACTTGACACTACAGTTGCCCAAATCTCTTATTTCCAGATTTCCACATAATAATGCTTTGGGAACATTTTGTAATGTATTTTATTGGTCGTGCTCTTACTTAAGTAAACTCAGTTTCCTCTGTGAGAGATATAAATTAATCTGATAGAATGTTTTATTAGAACATTAAGATCTATGAATCAGTGTATAAAACACTGACATTTTGGATGTATTCTTCTTACTAGAGCCTTTTAAGGCGCTGCCTGGTCTCTTACTTTTTCCACTGCTTGTGTTTCCTAGTGGATTGCTGGGATGGTCCTGATGGGAAACCCATCATTTACCATGGATGGACACGGACAACAAAGATCAAATTCGATGATGTAGTGCAGGCAATCAAAGACCATGCCTTTGTCACATCTGAGTAAGCTTTATTTTCCTTCAGCCTGTTTTCATGTGCTTAGACCTTTCTGAATTTAATTCTTCTGTAATCTAGAGCAAGAAGTAATCAGAGAATAATGGATTTCAGTAGCCTTCAATATTGCTACATGTGGGTCTTTAATAGATGCTGTTTTGAAGAAGAGTCTCAGTGCATAACCATTTGTTGCTAAAAAAGGTAGTGAGTACTCTAAAGTGGTTTCCAGCACCTTTTTTGGTCTTCTTTTATTAAGTTGAAAGTGAAACATGAAATGTTTAATAATATGTCTGAAATACTTCACAAAATTAACAAAATAGTACAGTTGACAAATAACACATCTGTCACGTGGTGTTTCTGTTTTAGGGAAGGTCTTAGCTGAGAAGATACAGAACTCATAGCATGTCTCCTGAACTGGTGACATTGGTTTAGGTCTGCATGTCTGCCCTTCTTTAACTTGTGCTGAGATGTCCTTAACATGAAGATTATTACCCAGTAATTGGGGAAGAAATCAAGCTGTCGGTGTCCTGTTTTCCATGTTACCACTTGGACACAGAGAGGCACTATTTTCCCATGTGGATAAAGTGTCTGCACAGGAAATTTATGTTAGTGACAACCATACTATGAGATGCATTATGGTTTCAGATTCTTCTCAGAATACACATGAAGGAAAACTGATATGATTTTGAGGAGAGGCGAAGCAAATTTTCACATAATGGTGCTTTAGCAGTGAAGCTATGCCCAAAGAGCTGGGAGGGAATCTTTGTCCTTGCAGATATTCAAATCTTGGCTGGATTAAGTTCTGAACAAAACCTAGGGATTGGGCCTTCCCAAAGAAGGGGTTTGGATTAGATGGACCTTCACAGGTCCCTTCTGACCTTGGCAACTCTTTGTTTGCACATCTGTTATTATTTGTTGTGTCTATATCTTCCTTTTGTCTTCTTGTTTCCTTTAAATATCTTCTCTCACCCGGGGGCTGAGGGAGGGTATTGTCTTCCTTGTCTTGCCCACTGTAGCAAAAATAAATTGTCTTCTTTGGTTTTGTCCACCAAAGATACCCAGTCATTCTGTCTATTGAAGAGCACTGCAGTGTGGAGCAGCAGCGACACATGGCCAAAGTGTTCAAGGAGGTGTTTGGGGATCAGCTTTTGATGAAGCCTGTTGAAGTCAGTGCAGATCAGCTCCCATCCCCAACCCAGCTGAAAGAAAAAATCATCATCAAGGTAGGCTTGCTTTGTGTTCTGGGAGATAAAATAGGAGAACAAGAGCAGGAGCCTGAAATACTGTTCCCGACTTCACAGATTAGTTTCAAGAAAGCCCTTCTTGAAATGTCTGCTGGCTACATTTGGCAGTAATGTACAGTATTCTGTAAAACTCAGTATTAAAGTGCTTGCTCTTGGTTTCCTTTGCAGTAAGTGTTGGCAGTTCAAGTGCCAGATCAAACGTCCGCTCTTTTCTTAAGGTCTTCTGGCTCCTGAAATGTCACTGCTCAATTTCAACAAGGGTTCACTACTGCAGATATTCATCACAGACGTTTTACACCATGTGGCCTGCTTAGAAATGATAGAAGTACGTTCTCGAATAGGAAGATAGATCAGTGTTGCTATTTCTTTTTTCAAAGATTGCCTTTCATTCAATTGAAACCCAAAGCTCTTGTGGCTGCATGCTGAAGTTGTGAGGATTTCACTAATTGGTGCGTGTTTGCTAACTCAGTGTGATTTAAATATACAGTTTAGTGAGCCGCTTGTGAAACACAAGTGCACTGCTCTGAAAATGCAATCCCTGCTAGTGTCAGACCTTGTGGGCAGTGCAGGTGTTTTATGAGCTCTGCTGTGCAGCAACAACACAACCAAAAGAAGATTTCTCAGATTGAAACTGTGGTAGAACTTTTCAAACTGCAAAATTTGGTGAAGAATCTCAGGGCTGCTCGTGATCTCTGTAGTAAGATAGTCATTACTTTTGTCCATGCTTCTGTTTTCTTGCTCTTGTAACAGTATTCCATCCTATATGCTTTTGAGTGTAAGATTGGAAATAATGGAACCCCACTAAAAATGGGAAACTTCTGTGCTTAAGTTTTTGGGGATTTTTTTTCCTTTCCAGTTTTTCTGTTGTTTCCTTGAGCAGAGAGGGGACTCGCATAAGCACATGATTAATAATGTGACAGATCTGATTGAAAGGGAATTGCAAACTGTTATGAGTGTGCACCAGAGAATATCCATATCACTCTGTGCTGTCTAAAAGAGCATTGACGAGTCTTTAAATAGATCAGCACCTGCCAGTGAGCTGCTTTGGCTTTTGTTTGGAAAATGTTATCAGTAAACAGAGGCAGCACCTACTTCACTGGCCTGTGAGGTTTTTCAGATAGGCCTGTCAAACTGAAATCAGCCAAGAGTGGGCTGTGCAGAACTGAATGTGGTTGAGGTCTGACATGTGACGACTAATCCCATCGTTAACTGCAGTTAAGGATTTGATACTGCCTGTGACCCCTTGAGACACTTTTTGAACACTCTAAAGAAAGCAGAACTTGGCCCCTTTTTTCATAAAAGATTTCCCTTGTACTCATTTTTCTCGTAAAAGGGTGAATTCCTCATTAATTTGAAATCCTTATCTTTTCCCTTTGTTTTGGTTTTTGTTCCTTATATGCTACTTCCTGCAGAAGAATTCCTGTTTATCCTTATTTCTTGGTATGTGTCACTTCATGTTTTCTGTTCTCCAAAGAATGGTGAGATCTTATCAAACTACTTGTTTCTTCAGTGCTTCAATGATACCTCTTCTAGTGTTTTTTTAACCTTTATTATGGGATCCAAATTTTAAAGAAAGAATTTCCAGCCCTGTTGTTTCTTGTGGAACAGCTGCTGTTATGACAATGACAGAAGGTGGCTGTGCAATGGAGGTAGATAGTTCCAGGAACACTGAGTGTGCTGAAACACTGTGACCAATTTTATGTGCTTCTCGCTTGAGTATATGAATGTTGACTCTTTTTCTGTTTTTTAAGCACAAAAAACTGGGGCCAAAGGGAGACATTGATGTGAACTTGGAAGAAAAGAAAGAAGAAAAGAAGCAACAAGGGGAACTTTACATGTGGGACACAATAGAACAGGTATTATTTCTATGATAACCGCTACAGGTTGTTAATCAGTTCTGTAATACAAAAAATTTACATTAATTTTTTGCAATATTTTTGTAAGTAATATTGTTAGTTGAATGGGTGTAGATGAGAGGAAAGTATTTTTTTTAAATTGTTGCACCCTGTTTTGAGACTGTGGTTGAGAGTGGTTAAGGAGTTTCCCTCTGTTAATGGTTTTAATATCTCCCAACTTTCAGAAATGGACTCGGCACTACTGCGCTATTGCTGATGAAAAGCTTTCATTCAGTGATGATATAGAACAGAGTGCTGATGAAGATTCATCAAAGGTGATGGCTGTGTTTTATTGTTCAAGCAGTTTTTAAAAATTATTTCAGATTATTTCAATGTCTACAGATGTGTATTTTTTTATGCTCATGAAATTATAGAGGTTTTGTGTCAGGTAACAAGTGTGGGGATAAAAAAGGCAATAAAAGGGTCTTTGCCAAAATCAAGTCTAGTTAACCTGATTTTTAATAAAATACCTTTTCCCCTTGGTTAGTGGAGGACTTAAAGGGAGGAGTACAAGAACAATGAAATATCATTTCAGTACTTCTACTCTAATGCTGTTGTGTGCACTAAGTCTTTGAAGTATTATTGCTATTCTCAAACTGAGCAGAATGAACTAATTTGCATTGTGTTACTAACGTGTTGGCTGCTGTGGGTGCTGAAGGAGGGTAATTATAAAGGTGATTAGCTGGAGAGCTCAGGCTAGGAAAAGCTGAAATCCTGAAACAGTAGATTGAAACTAAGTACTTCTCAGTGGTGATATATAACAAAGTCATAAAATTGGAAACGTGCTCTAAAAAACTTGTATTTTCTGGTCTAGGAGGTGGAACGAACTGAATTGCACTTAAAAGAGAAATGGTTCCATGGGAAAATGAAAGGAGGGAGAACAACTGCTGAGAAACTGCTCCAGGAATATTGTGCTGAAATGGGTGGCAAGGATGGGACATTCCTGGTTAGGGAAAGTGAAGCTTTCCCTGATGATTACACCTTGTCGTTCTGGTATGGTCATTGTCATACAAATTTAATGGGGGATTTGTTTGTCTGGGTTTGGTATTTTCTTTTTTCTCCTGGTTGGAACATTACAAGGAATAGTGTCAGATGGATTTCTGACCCAGAGAGCTGTCAGAGCAAATTTTGCAGAATAAGTTTATGCTAGATTTTTAACTACTATCAGTAGAAAATTACTGGTTTTAGTCCTGTAACCTCCCTTGTCAAAATGTTTGTTATGTGTTACTTTGGCTGTTTTATGAGATGACATAGATTTCTTGCCTCTTCACAAGCTCCCCAAGTAGTTGACCAGGAATGGGTGTGGGAAATGCCTGGAAAGAAGGAAAACTGTTGCAAACCCTGGATTTCCCTTATGCCCCCTCTACTCCTTCAGGAGGTCAGGCAGAGTCCAGCACTGCCGGATCCGTTCCACCAGCGATGGGGACACTGTGAAATATTACCTGACAGACAACCTCACCTTCGACAGCATCTATGATCTCATCCAACACTACAAGGAGGTGCACCTGCGCTGCGCTGAGTTTGAGCTGCGCCTCACCGACGCTGTGCCCAACCCCTGCCCTCACGAGACCAAAGAGTACGTATTGAAGGCAAGCACTCTCTCATGCCAGCGTCCTGGCCTTGCTTCAGGTGATTTTTTTTGCATAGAAAATTCCCTGGATTCAGGAGCACACTTCAGTGTTGGCTGTGGAAGTTGGAGGAATAAGTTTCCTGAAAGAAGCTGAGGGAGGGAACATGGCTTTGTGAGAACCTGGTGCAACAAAGAATGGTCACTGGGGGAGCAAATTTTTTAACAGCAACTGGAAGAGCAGTGAGAACTGGAATGCTGTGGAAATGTGCCAGTTCTTCCTTTGTCTGTGCGATGTTTTACAGCACCCAGTGGGTTGGGTTGGATGTTTGGTAGTTGGCTGTGGTTTGGCAACTGAGTGGTTATGGTCTGTGCCATCTGGAAACTCTGTTACTGGGGCAGTGAGCCCAAACAGCTATATTTGCCTAATCCTGCCCTCCACCTCACCCTGTCCGAGTTGGTTAGGCTGACTTCACCCCTGTGACAGGAACGAAGCATGGGGTTTATTTCCAGCTGGTATTTGTCTGCCATAGATCCTCGGCAGAGTTTGCCCTTGTTATTTGGCAGAACACTGTTATGGCTTCCCTTTGTTCTGTTTCCTTTGCAGTGGGCAAAAGTAAATCTTTGCATGTGAATACTAATCTGTGACTTTAAAATTCTTTTTTTTTCCCCCCCTGAGATCAGGGAGTCACTGACCACCCATAGATAACTCTGGAAGCCAGTGATAGGGGAAGGAGAATTTAGGGGTCAGACTTTCCTGCCTTTCTGCATAAGCTGGAGATACATTGCCATGTAAGTGGCCATAGCTTCTGAAGGCACACTGGATCCAAGACAGATCCATACCTATGGTGAAAGATAAAACCAAAGTCTGAATAAAAATTTGAATCCCTGGTGTCTTTCTTTTGTCTGTGTTTAGGCTTTATCTTAAATCTGCTACGTCGAAACGGAATAAGTACTGAAAACTGAATGGCAGACTAAAAGCAGGATGCAATACCTTTGTTTCAGGAACAAATGCAGATTTATGTTTTATGATTTCAGACAGACAAGGTGTTCAGATATATTCTTGATGCTTTCAGCCAACATAAACTGCTGTCTTACAATGTTTTGTAATAAACTGTTGTCATAGGTGCCAAGGTGAGGAAAATCTAATGCATAATTTTTCTTAGAATGTTTGAAATTCTGTTGTTAACAACGCTGTCTGTTATTCTTCATAAATGACATTTGACAAGCTTTGTAATGCTTTGCCCATTCTGGTTTTTCACTGTTGCAGTTGGTACTATAACAACTTGAGTCGGGGTGAGGCAGAAGACATGCTCATGCGAATTCCTCGGGATGGAGCCTTTCTCATTAGAAAGAGAGATGAACCTGATTCTTTTGCCATGACTTTCAGGTAAGAATAGACTGATAGGACTACCTTACCTAGCAGCCCAACAACATTCTGTTTTTTCTTTTTAGAAAAATAATGGTCTTTTTAGTGTCACAGTATTCTTACTTTCAAACTTTGAATAATTAGCGTGGTTGATTTGTGCAGCAGATCCATATATGAGAGTGAGTGCAAGAGTTAATTTGTGACTGGCCTGAACCTTAATGCTTTTATAAAGATTGTTTGAGCACCAGCTGTCCTGTTCTTCCCATAAAGAACTACGGGTGGTCCTTCTTTCATTCCCTGACACTCTTTGCTAAAAAGTGTTATTTAGAAGTTTCCTTCAGTGCTGTAGTGCAGGGGAAGGTTGATCAATGATTCTTTGTATGTGAGGGGCTTGGAACATAAGTCCTGTGAGGAACCACGGAGGGAGCTGGGGTTGTTCAGCCTGGAGAAAAGGAGGCTCAGGGGTGCCCTGGTCACTCTCTACAGCTCCCTGAGGGGTGGCTGCAGTCAGCTGGGGTTGGTCTCTCTCCAGGCAGCAGCTGACAGAACGAGAGGACACAGCCTCCAGCTGAGCCAAGGGAAAATTAGCTTGGATATTAAGAAAAAGTTTTTCACAGAAAGAGAGATAAAGAGCTGGACTGGTCTGTCCAGGGAGGTGGTGGGGTCACCATCCCTGGATGAGTTTAATTAAAGGCTGGATGTGGCACTGGGTGCTGTGGTTTGGGTGAGGTGTCAGGGCTGGGTTGGACTCGATGATCTTGAAGGTCTCTTCCAACCCAATGGTTCTGTGAATTCTGTGGGTTTCACATGACGAAGGTGCACAAAGCAGCTCTGGTGCAGTTCAGAGCCCTGGTGCTCTCCCCGGGAGCCCTGACCCCTTTCCCAGCTGTGCCCTTGTTCCGCAGAGCGGAGGGGAAGGTGAAGCACTTCCGAATCCAGCAGGAGGGGCGGCACTTTGTGCTGGGAACCTCGGCCTACTTTGAGAGCCTGGTGGAGCTGGTGACCTACTATGAGAAGCACCCGCTGTACAGGAAGATGAAGCTGCGTTACCCCGTGACAGAGGAGCTGCTGGAGCGCTACAGCACGGTACTGGGACGGGCTGGGATGGACTGGGGTGGGCTCTGCCTCTGGCACAGCATCTCTAGGGGAGGCTAAGCAGGTCACTTTCTATGAAATTGGGATGGCTATACTGACTTCTCTCACAAAGGTATGAAGAACAGAGTCATCTTTGGTTACAGGCCAACTCTTGCTCTCCCCATGATTTGATTAGAGAAGCCCTACTGTGTACTGGTGGTCTTTGCCCTACTAAAATGAGTTTTTGATAATAACCTTGCCTACAGTTGGCCCTGTTTTCTATTGCCGAAGTGGACGTTGGTCTTAAAATGATCACACAGATGCCAATTGCTAAGTGATTCAGAAAAAATGCAATATTCTGCTCTGCCTCTCACCCTGCACATTTCAGGGTTGATGTCCCACTGCCTTGTGTGGTAAAAGGTATCTCTGAAGGCTCAGTCTGAGATAAGCATGAGGAAATCTCCCCAGGAGACTTGTCTCTAGCCATTGACTAAACTAGGAGCCTGGATAATTAGCTGAGGATAAAGGGCTACTTTTTGGATGGATGCATTTCATTTTGAGAGAGCTTTGCTTTGGAAAGCCTGAGGTGCTGTCTTCACTTTTCAAGTATATGTCTTTTAAAAGCTGGAGGAAGCTACATCTGGCAGGTCTGAGGAAATCAAAACCTGGAGATTTTGTTTTTTCTGGGGAGACTAAAAGGGACAAAACAGATTTTAGACCTCAGGATTTTTAAAAATGTTGCCTATAGCAAAGGTTCTGTATCTTAGGGCTGGGTTCAAATGGAATCACAAGGAGAGGATAAAATGAAAATGTGGCTCTGTATATTGTTGCAGACTTATCTAATAGTGAAACAATACTGGTACTAAAGTACTGTAACAGTACTGTAGGTATTGCTTTTCTGGTTGTACATAGAAGAGTACTCAAAGTCAAAAAACCTTTTGAGTGATTAAGAGATACTTTGTGAGGTATTGCTGTTTCATTGGGTTGTACTGTTCATTAAACTGAGGCATAGACAGATTAAATAACACATTAATCTTCAGTTATGTTCAACTATAGAAGTCAGCAAAATAGAGGTGCCTGGCTGCCCTTCTCTTCTGTTGGCCTGTGTGCTGTCAAAAATGTGGTTTCAGAAAGAAATTTTCTATAAACATGAAGTACTTTTATATTCCTGAAACGTGATTATTTCTTGTTTCTTGCTTTTAGGAAAAAGATATTAATTCCCTCTATGATGTCAAGATGTATGTGGAGCCCAGTGAAATCACCCCCTCAGTGGTATGCTTGAAGAGAGATATTCACATTTACTGTAGACTTCTGAAAATTAGACTTGTTGGTTTCCTCTTGGCAGTAATTGAAGAATTGAAAGCATCAGGCTGCATGGTTTAGGGGTGACTGGACAGCAGAAATTGAAAGGGTGTGGCTTTTTTCTAGCTCCTTCTAAAATTTGTACCCACATACTTTGCTGTGCACGGATTCTGTAGTGATTGATTCAGACTGGGAATTTGGGCACTTTTTGCTCTTGGGTCTTTGGAGGTGATTTGGTTTGGTGGGCCCCCAAATTAAATACCTGTGAGAGGGTTCAATTTGAGAAGGCCACATCTTCATGGAAAGAAAGTACAAAGTGAAAATTTCTGTGTCTGTGAGTGTCTGTGCGCTCTTGTTCCATTAGCAAACAAGTTTTGCATGCCCAAGTAAGTGCAGAGTTTATTCACATATTTTCTATAAAAATTTGGTGCCTTTGATCTATTAAGGAGTTACTAGAGATTTTATCCTTTATATACTGTTTTAAAACCAGTTTGTCCCAGCAAACATTACTTATTTGTAATACTTGCTAGTGCCTGGCTACTTGTAAATTCTCATGGAAATCATTACTGCTTGTAAATTTTATGACTGCGATTCTTTTTAGTCTTTTTTGGCCAGTGAATTTGCATTGCTGCTGAAGCATTTGGGTAGCAGCAAATTCAAGATAAAAGTTTAACTCATCCTGCTAAAACTGCACGTCTTCCTAAAGGAAATGTGACCAGCAGGATTGCTGATGTGGTTTTTGAAGCGGAAGTTTTACAGGCACCTAAGCCTGAAAACTCCATTGTGTTATAAAAATAGAGGATTTATATTTCACCTTGTTTTGTTTTAAATTTTTTTTTTATTTTTGGTTTTGTGTTTTCTACCTTATGTTGCAGCACCCTAAAAATATTTAATTTTTCTTTTTTATTTTTCTTTTTTTTTTTTTTTCCAAGTTGATACTTGGAATAACAAAGTAGCATCACTTACTTTCACCAATAGATGTCACTCTGGAACTTCAGTATTTTGTTTTCTAAGCTTCATAACAACAACAACAACAAAGTCCAATCCTCCCTATTTTTTTGTTTTAAGATTGCATTATTGATTATTTTATGACCTGTGCCCCTGGATGACCCTTTTGCTCTGTTTCTCTTAAAGCCTCAGAGAACAGTGAAAGCCTTGTATGACTACAGAGCCAAAATGAGTGATGAATTGAGCTTCTCTCGAGGAGCTTTAATTCATAATGTCACAAAGGAAACTGGAGGCTGGTAAGGACAAAGATTCCTCCTGGGAGAACTTCTGGTGACTTACCAGATGGAGGAAAAAATAAGCTTTGAGTAGTAGTTCTTAAAAACTGCCTGTTGTCTGATTGCTGCTTATTAACTGTGCCTTTATAAATCTTTATGCCACTGTATTAAAAAAAAACCCCAAACACAATATTGCCTCATCTTCAATTCTCCTTTCATATCTTTTTCATTTTTCTATCCCACAGCGATAACCTCAGCCTGCAGAACCTCCATAGCCTGCTACATCCTGTATTTTTCCTGTACTGCATCCATCCTTCCTGAAAATTGGTGTGTTCTAGGTCTCTGTCCTTGCTCTGCTAAGCATTTCTCAGGAATCAAACCCACCTTTTTCAGTGCTCTGTACAGTCTCCTTTCTTAACAGGTTTTCTTTTTTAGCTGGCTTGTAAATTGCTTGGAAAGCTTGGGAATCCAATGTTTCCCTGTAGTTTCTACCGGGTAATCAACCACATAATAGTATTTTTAGTACTGGAGGGGGAAAATGTCTCTTAAGTCATTAATTGGAGTTTACAGTAACTGTAATCCCTCTGAAATCATCTATTACTACTGTTAATGATCACTTTGTTAGAGCTCTTAGCTACTCCATCATTTATATTTTTGGTGATAGCCAGCTAGACAATCTAGTATGGGGTATTAATGACCAATTTCTTGGGGATTATTGCTTCGTTAGTGGCCTTTTGAAGCTCTTTAACTGTTTTGTTTTCTTCTCATTCTCTCTACTTTTCTGTTTAAATTCAGGTGGAAGGGTGATTATGGAGAAAAAGTCCAACATTATTTTCCATCTAATTATGTTGAAGATCTGTCATCTGATAACTCTGCAGAGCTTGAAAATCAGGTGAGGTTTACAGTTTGTCTGCTACATTTCCTTGGCTACCTATTGGAAGTGGAATTGGTTTATACACTCACAATTCCATGTGCTGTGTTTGAGAGAACAGTGTAGACGGATTAATGTATTCTTCAGTGTTCTCTGCTGCTGAATATTATTACATTTACATGCCTTGTTGAAAGGTGTTTAAGGAAATAGAATATCTTGAGGTGGAAAAGAGTCCCCACATATCTATGCTTTTATGATAGCTGAATTGGTGAGATTTTAGGAAATTGTGGTTGTTTCCTGCTAATAAAAATGATAAACAGTTCAGATTTTTCATGGTTTGGCTAAACAAAAACATGCCTGAAACTTAACTAAATTTTCCTATATAAACACTGTCATAATATTTGCAAATAAGAAAATTATATGTCCAAACACACCTTATTAGTAATTTTATTCTCCATTATCAAGCTTGTACTTATAAACCAATCCTGCTTGTCAAAAGAATCTAAAAAATCTGATCCCGTGACTTGGGCAAAGAGTTCTTGAACAAAATAAATCAGAACTGAACAGTAACTTTTGACCTTTTTGAATTTAAAAAATAAAGCATTGAATTCTTTTGTACTTCTGAAGCGCTTCTAATGATTTTCCAGGAGTCTTTGGAGAAAACCACAAGTATTACATTTCCTCCTCCCTAGTTATTGTAACCTTAAGCAGCTTTGGAAAATGAACAGTTGTGTCGGGACAGAAGCTACTACAAAGTATTCTTATTTTGACTGCTCTCACTGAAGAGATTCTTGGGTGTTTTTTAGATATGAAAATAGGCTTTCCAACATTATAGTGAGCATGCTTTCAGTAAAGTTGAGATTCATGCTGTACATTTATTATTTGTTCCTGTTCTCTGCATGTTCACTCAAGACATTTAGGGTCAGATTTAACTCATGTCTTTCAGATCATTGAGGACAACCCACTGGGCTCTCTGTGTCATGGCATCCTGGTGCTCAACACATACAACGTTGGTATGTATTTTCTGATGCTTATGTATGGACTCCTGACCTTCCTCTGTTGAGTAGACTCTTCTGTGTTTAGCAGGAGAGATTTAAAAAAAAAAAAAAGAAAGCAAACCCCTAAAACACCTACTTGTATTAATATGGCCAGCAGAATTAATATGTTGAAACTTCATAATACTAAGTGCTGCAATAAATCATCAATGACACCTTAAAAAAAAAGAGCTGTTGGATTTCAGTGTCAATTTCTTGCTATGGTATTACCTAACAGTGAAAATGCCACAAGGAAAACACAAAAAGCCTTTTGTCTTCATTTTGGAACCTAAGAATCCAGAAGATCCATGTGTTGAGTTTGCAACTGATAAAGTAGAAGAACTCTTTGAATGGTACCAAAGCATCCGTGAGATCACTTGGAAAACAGCAGAAGAGGTATTGCTGCAAATTTATCTGTCCTTGTTTTAATAATGTACTGCTATAAATTTACAATAGCTTTTGTCTTTAGCTGCCCTGCACTGCTAAATGTTGCTCTCACATGGTCCTTCAGCCTCTTGCATATTGCTGTTTTCTGTTCATTTTATTGGCGCTGTGCATCTTGTTCCGTGACCTCTCTGGGAACAGCATATAAATTAGCATTTTATGTAAATTGATGTTAACAGGAGTTTTCCGGCAGAGTATTGTCCGTGTTTCATCCTGCCCTTCAGTGCTTGGTAGGCCACAGTGGATACCACTGCAATTTTCCATCTGGTCACACTGGTTTGTCTCAGTGTTAAGCAGCAGAAGCTCGGTTCTTTTCAGAGCTGCGATTCCACCAATGAGGATGTGTGAAATCTGAGCTGCCATTCCCTAAACTCTTCTCATCCTTTCTGCTAACTTCGTTTTCCAATGAATGCAGTGGCACTGGTAGAGGATTGTTTAATACTAATACTTTATTTGTAACTAACACATTCTGGACTTTCCAGTTCTTCAATAGTAGTATTTCCAAATACTAGCCTAAAGACTCAGGAATTCTACTTAATTGTAGCTTTTATGTCCCCCTACTGCCACTTAAAGAGATTCTTCAGGACTTGCTTTTCCCATTCTGATGTACTAATTTACCTCCCTGTAATCTTTTCTAGTACTAAAGAAATCTCTGACTTGACCAAAAAAGTCCTTATTTTGGCTGTGCTTAAGGATACTCTTGTTTTGGTTGCTTTTATTCACCTTTTATTGTAAAGTGAGTGATATGGTTGATGGAAAATGTGTTTCAGTATCCCGTTAGCTCGTGCTGTTTATCTGTCATATGGAGTGGAAGTGCTCTGAGGCTCAGGAGTCCTGATCCTATTTATAGCAGACAGGTTGATGTCTCAAGCAGAGGACTGTAAATACAGCAAGGAGAGAAGCAACAGGAGCTGTTGACCTATTGTTGGGGGAGGAGAGATACAGTTCTTGTGCCAGGCTTTCATTTAGAAGTAAAAACGAGAAAAAGAGAAACATGACCTAAAAGAAGTGTCTCCAAATTGAATGTTTTTATGCTGCAACAATAGCTCTTCAGGAGCCTGGCAGCTTTTTCTCTCTCTGTATGGTTGGAGAAGTATTAAACAGTGCGTGTTCAAAGATGCTTTAAAACTCATTTCTGTCAGTTGGGAGGCTCTTCTCACAGCGTGGGCTCTACCAAGTTCACATGAGACTGACTGCTGATGGGGAGGGGATGAAGATGAGGAAAGGCCCTCATTGCCAGTACAGTTCGCAGGCTGAATTTTGGGGAAGGAAGAAGCACAGTGAGTTAAGACTGTGCTGCAATGTGATACAGGGGGATTTTTAAATGAGTTTGGTTTTGGGTAATGTCTGTTACTCACAAAAAATAAAGCTTCATGTCTCTTGTAATGTCTGCTCAGTACTGACACTTGCCACGCTCCTTGGGGTGGCTGTTCCTTGCTCTCCTGCTTGGTGATCTCTAGAGGGCTCTGGCTAGAAATGAGCCTGTGCCATCAGAAACTGATCTTTTGCTGCTCAGAGCTCTGGTTACTGATGAGCAATATCTGGGAACTGTGGTGGATCACTAAGTACAATGAGGTTTGTACAGCTTTCTCCCAAGGTTATTTCCAAGTCTAAACACTGTGTTCCTCTTTGTTTTTCTTAGACTTCAGTGTATAATCTCTGGTTCAGTGAAATGTTCTGGAAACTCATGGCTCCCTAGTTCTGATTTTAATTCCTTTCATGTTTGTCGTGTTGAGGGAATTCTTTTGGAAGGCTTCCTGATTGCTGCTGCTTCATGATCTTTTGTGCCAAAGCTAATCACTGTTCAGTATGGGACTCATGTTTTATCCTGTAGCTGCTTCTTATGCCTGAAAATCCTCCAGCCCAAATGTCTCCACTCAGGACACGTCTTGCTGCTTTCAGCAGTTCCCAGTCTCTGCTGGCAGGGAACAGTGCTCAGCTTCCACAGAGCAGGTGCTTGCAGACGTGGAAGTAGAGAGAGAGTGGGTTTGGTACTGAGGATTTCAACAAGATTGTGCATGATTTTTCATACAGAACATGATGGGTTTGGTGCACAAATAGAAAACGACATAGGAATGATGCTCAGAGGGTTTGAATTTCACTCTTTGGGAGTTACTAACAAGACTTAAGTTCTGCCAAGGATTATAAATAGATACAGAAACACTTTACTACCCTTTGCATTTTTTCTGCATACATTTGCATTTATATGAGGTATAGGGTTAAAAATGTATCTAAAATTGAGTTGAGTAGAGCCACATTAAAAGAAAAAAAAATGTTACCAGGATTCTGAGCATGACAGATCAAGGAAGAACTGAAACCCTTGCTTATAAAACAACACCTTCTTCCCCACCAGAAAAACCCCTAAAAGTACATCCCCAACTAAACCTCACCGTTTGGCTATTGCCTATTCTCTGAGCTGGGTCTGAAAGTGCTTTACATCTGTGCAACTGTAGAAGGTGTCAGATAGGAATTTGGGCACCAAAGAAGGCATTCATTAGCATGGACCCTGGAGCTGCTGTCCCATAATATTCAGTGTACCCATAATCTAAAACTTTTGTTATGTTTTCCAGGAGAACAGGAGGAAATACTGGGAAAAGAATCAGTTAATTGCTATTGAATTATCTGATCTAGTAATTTACTGCAAGCCAACAAGCAAAACCAAGGACAATTTAGGTATTACCTTTAATATTACTTTTGATTTTTACCCTTTCCACTATCTTTACAGATGTTAGTAGGGATTTTAGCTCTGAAGATAAAATCTGTCCTACTGGAAAATGAAGTTCTGCTTCACCCAGGCAGTTTTCAATAGCAGTTTGAAACTGTACACCAGGGAACTAGAGGCTGTTCATCTATCACAAAAGAACTGTCACAAATTTTAATTAATTAACTAGAGACACCCTCTTGGATGTATATTCCATGGGGAAGCTCACTAGTTATGTGTCAATTGACTTTTTTTGAGATTAAAAACTCTGGCTGAACACTTGTGACTAGTTTGTAAAAACCTTCATAAATAGGTTTACTGTGCATTTTAAAAATTTGCTGTTAGAACACATTTGCCAGGACTAAGCTCTTGGAATGATGTATGGCTTCATAACATAACTGCTTGTGTAAGTGGAGCAGTGGATTCTGACACTGAAATATGAACTTTTTATTCCAGTTTTTTGTCATTGTTGCTGGAGAAGCCAGAAAATGTGCCCTTTTTCTTTAAGTTTCTTTGCAAATGTTTTTAATAAGCTGTCACTATATTTAAGACGTTATAATTATGGTAATTTTTGGAGGCATTGGCTAACCCTGGCTCACCCTTTCTTCTCCCCATTTAGACCCAGGAAAAGATGTCTCATTTAAATATGTGTTATAGTGATCAGAAGTACATTATTAGCAATGATAAGATGAGAACATGACTGCAGGCTCTTATCTGCCCTTCTGTAAGGCATGTGGCAGGAAGGCAGTTTTAACTTCCAGGCTTGATTTTCAACCGCTTTGCCGTGTCTGCCTGAAAACAGTGCCAATTACTACATTAAAGGACAAGGCAAAACAAAGTAAAACAAAGTGTACAGTGTAAATGTCAACTTCTTTCTTCCCTTGCTAACCACTCTTCTTCCTCGTACCCCCGTGTAGATAATCCTGATTTCAGAGAAATCCGCTCTTTTGTGGAGACCAAGGCAGAGAGCATCGTTAAGCAAAAGCCACTGGAGTTGTTGAGGTACAACCTGAAGGGCCTGACCCGTGTCTATCCCAAAGGACAGAGGGTTGACTCATCCAACTATGACCCATTTCGCCTCTGGCTTTGTGGCTCCCAGATGGTGGCTCTGAACTTCCAAACTCCAGGTAATTTTCCCTTTGAAAAAGAATCTAATCCGCCTTCTGTTTCACTGTAAATGAGCCCCTTTATGGCCCTTCTGCCCTTCTAATCACCATCCTCATTATTTGAACTTCTCTGCAAGAAGTGGTGTTTGAAGTTTGCTTTTTAGTGTGTGGGTTGCCATCCAGAGCTGGATCCCAGAAATAGGTCTCCAAAAGCACTTTCTCTGAGCCTAACTGCCCCCAAGCTCAAAAAGATTTATTTCACCTTGATCTCTTTGTGGTAAGCCAACAGAGATATTTACAGGGAGTTACAGATGGATGAATGGCTGTGCAGCCACAGGGAAGGTTGTGTTCTGCTTCCTGGTGGGGGCCAGCTAGTTTGTGATACACTGACAGGAAGCTAATTTGGGATAGAGATGGGGTTTTTTTGGGGATTAGAATTGGTGAAAAATGGCCTGTCAGATTCAGTTACTGAAGGAACTGAGTCTCCCACCTTTCCAGCTCTTTCTGATGAAGTGGTGACCAGAAAGAATTGCAGAGAGGAACCATTAATCTGGTATTTCCTTAGCTTTCTTCCAGGGGATCTTGTGTTGTGACTGTTTAACTCTCTCCCCAGATAAATACATGCAGCTGAACCATGCCTTGTTTTCCCTGAATGGACGCACAGGCTACGTGCTGCAGCCAGAGAGCCTGAGAAATGAGGAGTATGACCCAGTGCCAAATGACTCCAAGAGGAAATTGCAGATGATTATGACAGTGAGGGTAAATCTCTTTTATGAATTATGATTTTTTTTATAAGTCATAAATATCTATAAAACTAAAAATAAAGCTATTATGTTTCAAAGCAAGATCTGACAGATTGTCAAAATACTGTTTTTAAATGTCAGTGTGTGAGAGAATAAAACTAACTTCACTGGTTCCTAAAAAGAAATACACGTCTTTATCATGCTGATGAAGAGCATGCTAGAGGACTGAAAACAAAATCCTGGGATGGTTTTGTGTAACTGCTTATAAATGCATCAAATGAACGAATTTGAATTTCCAATCAGATGAGTTCTTAGTAGAAGGGTCCTATTGGAGATTGATTAGCAGCAGACTAACTAGTTCAGGGATTTAAGTGTGAAAGGAAGAAATTTATAATGAAATATAGAAACTAAACAGAAACCCTACTAAGCTGATCGCCACTTCATATTTAGTACACTGTTACTTAATCTGAATGTCGTTCTCATTTTTCTTCAAGAGATGAGTTTATCATTGTTAAATGTTGCCATCTTGTCTGGATGCCAAACAAGGTTGGACTTGTTTCTGTTCTCAGTTGCTATGCAGTAAGACAGGTTCTTTAAAAGTATGTTTTCTGAGCAAGAAGAATCACATGAGTTACTCTTCACTACAGTTTAAAGGTGAGGTAAACAGGGCCTGTGAATGCAAAGCAGAAATGTCTTGAATTTGAAGAAAGATAACAAAACTTGTGCTACAGGCCTGGCCTGGAGCTGCACAGTGTGTGTAATGAATGTCAGCTACAGTGTCTTTTTTTTTTCTTACAGTGAAATCATTGAGTTACCCAGACTATGGGAGGTGATAACTATTGTTATTGGTGGCACAAATAATACATGCAAACATATTCAAGAGAGAGAATGTGTGCTTCTCCATTTTCTTCCCTCTAGTTCTGTAGGCTAGAACTAGAGGGGAGAACCTTCTAGCTCTGAACCTTCTGTTCAGAATGATGCCAAGTTTCCTTTGGAGGTGGTTGTAATTGACAGTTGCCTTTGCAGGTTTTAGGTGCTCGTCATCTGCCCAAACTTGGTAGAAGCATTGCTTGTCCCTTTGTAGAGGTTGAAATTTGTGGGGCTGAATATGATAACAGCAAATTCAAGACAACGGTTGTGAGTGAGTATCTGTGGGTTTCTGTGTTGAAGGGAGATGGTTCTATTTCCAGGGTACTGAAATAAAGTGAGCAAGGATGAACATTATAGGGGGGAGGAAGTTAATTGTAGTTCTGGACTGATGAGTCACAAAATCTTGTTCTTTTGCTTATCTTGGGGCCTGTTAATTTGAGAAAATTCCATGTATATCAAATTTAGAAATGACAGCACTGTTGCGGTTTGGGGGAAAAAAAAGTCCCATTCTGTTATGTTATTGCCCATACATAAGTTTGTGTATTTGCATATTTTTAAAAATTACTGTCTTGAGAGTGTCTCCAACAGTGCCAGTCAGTTCCCAGAAGTCTGGCCCAAATGGGGAGTTACTACTGTGAGCTCCGGACTGTGTTTATTTAAATTGAGGTTCTAAGACTGGCACTGCCTTGGAGGCAGCTTGGGTGTATAGGGCTATAAAATAGTTTAACGTGAAATACATTAGAAGTTTGATCAAAGCTTAGACCTGGGGACTTCTGGATAAGGTATGTGTTCGTGTATACATGAACTTAACTGTGCTGAAATGGGGCAATATTTCAGCCACTTCATATTTCACCATTTAGTATTTCTGGATGCAACAGTGTTCCTCTGGCAAAAAACAGGTTTTGGTTCTGATTATCCAAACCAGTGATACCAATGGAAAATAAACACAACATCAGGAGCAGAATGGGCATTGTGGCTCCTCAGTACTTCAGAGAAGATGATTATGATTTAAACTTTCTGTGGGAAGTGACCAAGACATTTCCTGGCTGTGTCACATGTATCAAATCTTGGTGGTCTGTAAATAACTAGAAAAATTGGGCCAAGGTACATGAGTCTTCCCAGTGCCTTTCCTGCTTTTTCTCTTCGTTTGTAACATGAGGTTTATGAATATGAGAAATTATTTAGCTTTTTCTTTTCTTTACAAATACATGTCCAAGGAGGTTTTATGTTTGAATACAAATAATAAATTTTCATCATGGATTTTCATTCCTGCCAAGTTTCCTCCCACCCCCACCACCAAGTAAACAAATACAAACTTTCTCAAGCAAGGTTACAACATCAGACAGATGGTAAATAGGATTTTTGGGCTTCTGTATTCCTAGAAAATGTCCTGGGATACATACTCATATGTGAATGAAGTGAAATTATTGCTTCATACTGCAAATGTTTCCTTTTCATTACAGATGACAATGGCCTTAATCCAATTTGGGCACCTTATGCAGAGCAAGTGAAATTTGAAATTTACGACCCAAACCTGGCATTCCTGCGCTTTGTTGTTTATGAGGAGGATATGTTCAGTGATCCCAACTTCTTAGCACATGCCACTTTTCCCATCAAAGGAATCAAATCAGGTGAGATCAGCAGCCATAATGAGATGCTGGTGAGCATTATTGTACTGTGCCTTCCTCTCTGATGCCAGACTCCCTCCTGCCTCGATGAAGCTCCTTGCTTTGGTTTTAGTATTCAAGAGCATGTAAAATCAGGTGGTTCTCAGTTTTGCCAGTCTTGCATTTTGCTTCTCTGCAATTGTTATTCCTCAGCAGAGGAGCATTTGAGCACTGAAGAATGTTCCAAATGTGCGCCATTTCTGTGACTGCAAATTCCCCCTTGATGGACTCTAATTGCCCTTTTTCCTTGCCTCTGCCCCAGGTTTTAGGTCAGTTCCTCTCAAGAATGGCTACAGTGAAGATATAGAGCTGGCCTCTCTTCTGGTGCACTGTGAGATGCAACAAGTTCTGGTGAGAAGCACTGGGGTTTGTTGTGTGCACTTCGTGTGTCTGTTAGCAGTTCTTTGTGGAAACAAACCAGGAACTGAGGATTCAGTTTTCTGTTCTGTGTCTGATGTGCTGTTGTCAGGCATTTCTTCTGCAGGTACTGGGGAAGATAAATAGCACAAATTGAGTTACTCTCCCTCTGGGTGGACAGATTACACGGTTGTTAAAAGAAATAATGCACAAACAAAGCCTCATTACCTCCAATAGGTTTTGCTGTAACAGCATGGTCGTTGTCTTCCCTTGTTAACTGACTGATGCCATGCAAAGCTAGCTAAAATCAGCTTTGGCTTCGTAGATTAATCTTTTCTTTAAAGGTCCTACATAAAAACAAATCACTTCAGCAATAGAAGATAGTAATTTCTCGCAGTATTTCATTAAAATCAACAACACATCAAGTAGAAGACATATCTGATTCTTATAGAACTGCTAATCTGCTCCTTTTAAGCCTCTCTAAACACCTACTTGAAATAGTAGTATTTTAAAACACATGGGACAAAAATAATGATGCTCATGAATCCAGGCATTAAAGCAGCTGATCTGTGAACAGTGTTTGTTGGTGTTCCAAGGGTGCTGCTGTATATGTTGGTTTGTAGGATATTTCTCAGACTCTCAGTAATATATTATGTAATTTAAATACACTTGTGATACAGTGAAGGTTTAAACATACTTCTGGGAAGTGGCTGTTTGAGGGTGCTTTCCAGCACCCTTCTGATTCAGAGAAAAAAAAAAAAAGTTGAACTTATTACTTGTAGTCTGTCAAACCATTCAGGCCCACGCTGCACTTCGCACCAGTTACATTGCTTTTCTGATTGAAACATCAGCTTCTGTGAGCTCTTAAGTCATTATGTCTCTGGAGGGGCTTATGCCTGCAGTTGCATACAGTGAACTGGAAATTTCTGAATTCAGTCACATTGTTCTTCCTGAAGGAATGGAAGTCTTTTTCAAACAGCCTTTGTGGAGGTTTTCACGGAGCCACCTTGTAACACCTGGTGTGAAATGACAGGGTGTGCAATGACAGTGTTTGAAAGCTATGGTAGGTTCCTGTAAGTTCCTCCTGTGGGCCAGCCAAAGGTTCTGTGAGCAGGAGGGGAGTAGAAGCTGAGACCAGGGATGTGTGTGTGAAGAGGAGATCTATATCCTTTCAAGATGATATTTAAATAGTTCATATTTCATGGACTCAAGTCTCATAGTGGGGGAGGCCTGGTATATTGCTGGTTTTGGGCTTGCTGCCTTTGAGAACGTTGACAAAGTCACCATTGCCTAACGCTGAGCATGGACATCACTTGTGGATACATTGCAAATCCCTCCTGCCGAGGTTTCTCTTCAGGAGCCCAGCTCATCATTTGCCTGGGGCAGGAGCAGCTCTCAAAGTGTTGTTCATAGCAGCAGTCTGTCCCCCCAATCTGTCAGCACTGACTCCTTTGACAGTAGCACATTTCACACTCTAGAATCCCCTTCTGCTTGTTAAGCCAAATGAAGATGCAGCTCATCTTGGTGTTTTTACAGTGCCTGGTGGTAATGCAGTGGCAGGACAACTTCCAAAACCTTCCTTTTGTTTGGCAGCCTGCAACAAGCCCAGACTCACCACAGCTGTCAATTCTAGAACTTTTGCCAGGTCATTCAAGAAGCATCAGAAAAGATCAAGGCTGTTTTGTTCCTCTGCTTCTTTTTAAAAAGTGATGGCCTTCCATAAAATAATATAATTTAATAACAGGTCTGTTTATATATAGAGCCCATCTGCCTGTGCTTGGAGATGAAACATAAAATTATAATAAGGA
Source organism: Regulus satrapa (assembly GCA_013396955.1). NCBI lineage: Eukaryota > Metazoa > Chordata > Aves > Passeriformes > Regulidae > Regulus > Regulus satrapa. The sequence goes on from VWZN01016700.1 coordinate 1,244,092, forward strand.
ATTACAGATGGCTGTGGAGTTTATCAGGAATAGTAAAGCAAAAATATTGTAGACATAAGCATGCACATTTGTGAATTATTATATGGGGCTTTATGTAGTTCCTGTACAACTTAAACAGGCTTTTTGATCTTGTAGGAACCATACTATACTATACAGCGGTGGTTGTTGCACTTAAAAGCATGTCTTATTTGCTTGAAAATTGATTTACTTCCTTCAGAAAGTGCATGTATTTCCTCAGCTTTTTCTGATTACAGTCAGCCTCAGTGGTATATATGTTCTTGACTTAAAGATTGAAGTGGACATCTTAAAAAGCAGTTTAAGCTGTACCTTTGAGGATACATTTATTTACAAGAACTAACAGTGGTACATATGCAGCTTGATGATTACACCTGCAAGTTGGTGATTAGCAGTCTGCATTTCCTTTGTGACTTGGGAATACAAAGTTTCCTACCCCTTTACAAACAAAAATTAAATAAATTACTCTTAACTCTTAATCAGTAGCATAGGACTGAGGCTGTTTCAGGTGCTCCAACCCATGCTTGCAGAGGAATGTGTTTCAGGAGGAGTTTAGGAAAGGATCTTGTTGCTGTAACTGAAACCCCTTGGGTATGTTGCTAAGCTATCAATTTTCCTAGGTCTGGACTGAATGCAGAAAGAGGCATTCTTATTAGTATGCTGCCTCTGAAAATGTTTGGATTTATTACATTTATTGATTGCATGTCATTTCTTGTAGAAAGAGTATCTTGTTTTGCTGCTGATGTGAAAATTAAGACTTCAGTCCTGCCAGTTCTATTCCCCACTAGTAACTCTATAAAGAGGCAGCTTTTGCATCCAGAGTTTTGAAGTATTGAAATAATTTGAAGTCCTAAAGGGAATCTTAATGATTGTTTTACAGTTGTAGAATATTTTGAGACTTTCTACTGTGGGCCACAACAGAAACTCAGACCTACCCAGTTGCTCTGTATTGAATTGCCATAGTTACATAGAAATACAGGATTTGCCCTTTTTCTTGACCATCTGAGTACTTGCTGCTGGGCGGGGTCTTATTTACCAGTCAGTATTCTGACCTTTAGTCTACATTTCAATAGAAAATCCCCAGGATTGTCACTTTGCCAGATGATCCACAAATATAATGGAAGAGCCAAAACCTAAACAACTAAAAATGTATTTTTAGTATTATTATAATCGGATATGCTATAATGATACACTGTTTTCTGTCCTTTCCTAAACAGACTGGCGTGCTTTATTAGGGAAAAGTAATCCAACATAAGTATTTGGACACACTCATTTCATGACCTGTGCTAGAATCTCCCTGATACCTCTGCCAGAGAGTATGGCTGGTCATACTGTCAGGATGAGAGAGTTTTTTTAGTACTTCGTAAGTTGGTTTGTTTCCAGAAACATCCTAATTCTATAAAAAAATTCTATGCAGTTATTAAAATGTGGTTGGGGAAACAAACTAAACCCCCAAAGTCTGTTGATTCTGTGCCATTTTGGGAATGTGTTTTACAAAAGAACCTTGATTTCCAATATTCCTTTGAAGGAAAGTGAAGAAGAACTTTATTCCTCGTGTCGGCAACTTCGGAAGCGCCAGGAGGAGCTGAACACCCAGCTCTTCCTCTATGACACCCACACGAACCTAAGGAATCCCAGCAGGGATGCTATACTGAAAGAATTCAACGTCAATGAGCACAAACTACAGATTTATCAAGAGACTTGCAACCGCAGGTGGGTTGATGATCATTCCCTTCCAAGGCAGCCCTGTCTAGACAGGATTTATGGGATGGAGACCTCAGACATATCAGAGAGAGCAGCTAAAGTGAGGTGAGGGTTGAATGAGCTTGTCTGGAACGAGAAAAGGATGTAGAGAAGCCAGGCTGGGCCTCGAGCCGCTAGAGGCCAGTAGAAGCTGAGGAATGTGTGCTCAGTGAAATCTCAGTTACAGTGATCACAGTAATCCTGTCAGGTTTTGTCTCTCTCTCTGCTGCTTTCTGGAAGGAAAGCCTGGAAGTATATACAGAAAAATAAATAAACCTCTTCACTCTTGCTACACTATCAGAGTTATGTCCCTGGAAATGTCATGCACGTATGAGATATGTGGGAACAGATACACAAACCACGAAAGATAAAGCTAGTATTGAGTTGTAACAGCACAGCATTGTCAGTTCAGTGCCAGTGCATTATCCAGACCTTAGGGGAAGGTTCCTTCTCCTTTGCTGCCACCTTTGGGCTGGGTGTGAGTGAGATAGAGGGAGGCTTCATGTACCAAGAGGAAGTTTTGAGTAGATCTCAAGACTTTAAATATTCTTGCCCTTTTTTTGTGGGTGCTGAACAGCTGCATGAATCACTGTTTACTCCCATTTATTGAGGGGAAAAAAATTGCAGTGCTCATTGCTGATACATTACTTGCCACTGGTATCCAAGTACTTTGAATTTGGTAGTCTCTTTTCCTCTGAGAAATTCCTATTAGGCTTGACTTTTTCCTTTTCTTTTCCCTTAAGATTAAAGGAGAAGAAAGTCAGTAACAGCAAATTCTACTCTTAGAGCCCATCATTCTTTGATGTGTGCTTTATGGTGCAATTCAGGAAGAGATGAATTTATCCTGGTCATACTACTCAGTGACGGTCTCATCAGACGGAATGACTGGAAGAAGAGAAGGAAGAGGAAATATGGATTTCCTTTACAATTTCTTCTTCTAAGAAAAACTGTTTTAATACCTAATAATTTATATTCTGTACAAAGCATACCCTCTGCGTGGGCCAGGACTTCTGTGTATTCAAGCATTTTAAAACTTGAAGATGTGTAGTTGGATGGACCTCACTTCTCAATATCAATACCTGAAGTCATCTCCTGTATGTGTGCGCACAGGCTGTAGATAAGACAGTCACAACAATTCGCATGCATGGAATCACACCACTTTAACAGCCTGGCTCCTCAAGATTAACTAGTAGTGAGTTTTTAATTTATTAAATGCTGTAAAAGCACTTCTACACCAGCAGTGTCACATCATGTATGTTACAGTCCTCAGAGACAGCAGATTGTGCTGCTGATACTGTATAAAATATTGTGGGCAGCTATTGTCTCTTATTAAAAAATTTCTGTTACATTTTCGAGAACAAGATAATATGTTAATTTTGTTGAAGGCAAATACCCTCTGTGACTGTAGTTGTATTTTTCCTGTTGAACTCTCGTTAAAGGTTTAAGAAAGGAGCAATGTGTGAACCTCTATTCATAGCCCCTGTGAACTACTGTTCACAGCCTCGAGGCACTGGAAGGAAAAGTTTTAAGATATGCAGTAGGAGATATCTGTTTGTTTGCAGAAAGGGAAGGTATTTAAAATTCTGAGAAGCACTTACTTTTGTACAGTATCATTTCTGCAAATCCTTTCAGCTGCTAATGTGCTTAGAAATGAATTTTTAAATGAACTGTCAATTTTTAATCTTACAATCCTACACAGACGATAGTCAAATGATAGTGTTCTGTAAATGTAGACCATTTTCCCAAAACGTAACTAATCCAAGAATGATAGTGTGCACAAATATAGAGGTACGTCCTTCTGGTGCCTTTAATCAAATCAAGAACATGAAGCTGCAGATGAGAATACTTGTTAGATTAGTAAGTGTATTTTCCTGCCAGAGCAGAACTAAAGGCCTTCGATGGAATATTTAACAGCCGTTGCCATAATTTGTGAATGTGTTGGTCCTTTGTGCTCGTGCTGTATTGTTACCATCAAATTCCTGATTGTTTTATCTCTACAGGGGATGAGTTTTGCTATCTATATTCCCAACTTTAATGTTCAAATACATGCAGAGGACTTTAGTTTTTGGAGTGACTGCCTGAGGCACAAAATACTGCGTCCACAGAGCTGTACTTCTGATCACAGAGGACTCACAGGGATTTGGGATTCATGGCCTGGTGCAGCTGCCTCAGCAATTTTCAATTTCTCTTGTTCCCCATGCTGCGACTTCTGTTGTTTCAAGAGGCGCTTAATTGATGCCACTGTGCATTCACAGGTGATGGTTTGAGGACCCCCCCTTGAGGCTTTAGCTGTTCTGTAAAGACAGTCTTGTCTCAGAGATGAAAGTGTTACAATAGTATCCCACAATGGGGTGGCTTCTGTAAATATTTTATTATAAAGAAATTAATTGCTAATCACTCAACTGAAAACCAGGGAAAAGTTAAAGGCAATTCTTTGCTTTTCATCCTCCTTCCTGAAATCTCTTCAGTACCCAGCTGTGATTGACCTGTTCAAGGATTAGATGGATATAAGCCCTGCTCAAAGCAAGAAAGGAAAAAAAATCACATCAACTGTGGATCTGGGAAGTGGAGCTGTAACCTAGACTGCTGTATAGAGCTGGTTTTATCTTCATTATCCAGGTCTGGATTGTTCTGCCTGTCAGAATTCTTTTTAAGCTCAGCTCCAGAGCAGACCCAACCAAACTGTCTTTTGTCCTGGCTTCCTCCATTGGTGTGTGTATTCCTGACACAGCACAGCTGCTGTGTGATGGGCACAGGAGCGGGTCCCTCATGCTGCTCTTGGGCAAGTATTTAAGAATTAGCTATTTTGTAGTCCTTTAAAAAGTCCTGTGCACGTTTTCCACTCAGGCATAACGTCAGAAGTTATAAGAGGCACTCCATCAGTATTTATGCAAATGCATTTTGTTTTACAGTAAGACTTTTCCTCCGAGATGTTACATTGTGTGCAGAATGAAAATACTGCAGTGACTCTTCTGCTGACTTGCAAGGGGTGGGCAAGGCTATGTTCTAACTTTTCTCTTGGTTCTTGCACTCTGTGTTTTATTTCCAAGACTTCATCATCCAGTTTTTTTCCTTGGGGCAGACCCTGTAGCAACTTTATCACAGTTGCAACTGTTCGAGTATGAAAGTAGGTTTGAATGTGTGTGCTAATTTTTTAATCCAGGAGGGAAAACATTTAAAAATTTTGGAAGTTGACAATTTTTAGATTGTTATATTCTTATAGAAACTGTTTTAAATCATTGAAATAACTTATTTTAATAAATAATTTTTGATATCTCACATTGATGTGAATGATGCCAGGTGTTTCTTTGTTTAAGCATTGCTTGTTGAATTTAATTTTTGAAATTTTGCCAGTCATTTGAAGCAGTGATCTGCTGGTGTGGTATGGTGTGCTCTGCTGGAGGTTGGAAGAAGAGCATTTCAGTGTTTTTAAGATGAACTGACTTAAGGACTGTTTCAGCAGACATGGTTATCATTGCACTTCCTCTGTCTCCAAAGACACGAGGCAGAAGGAAAAGGTCAAAGATCGAGTTTAACTGTGACTCCAAACCAACATTTTCAGTGAGAGGCTGATACAAACTCCAGCTCTAGTGAGAATCAGATTTGTATGAGCTTGAACAATAAAATCTGAGCAAGGCAAAGATTAAATTTGTGGTAATTTGGAAGAACATTGATGTTAACAAAAAAATTTTCTCAGAGCACTTTCTGTCTGTGAGGTTGCACGGGGAGAACTGCTGCTGGGTGAATGCACTCAGTCTTTATGTGGTGATTTTTTTTAATTGTTGGGACTCTTGGGAACAAATTTTTCCTCATCTTTTGATCAAAATTACATGCTTATTGAACATGAAGCCATATGAGGTATCTGCAGCCTAATTCTTCTAGAAGGTCATTAAATCAGCCAAAGAGTCTTTATCACCTTAGCGAGTATTGGTATGTGTGAGTTCTGGAGTCCAAAAAATGACTGCATTTAGGTGTTTTGTTGCCTGTATTGTCACTTTTTCCCACCTTGACATATCAATCTATTTCTCTGTTGAAAGCATTTTGTTAGTTTTGCAGTTCTTTAACCTGCAGTAAGGCGGTGCGAGCTGTGTACAAGCCATTATCTTTGAATTCTCCAAACCAGTTGGCAAAATCTGAATGTGGAAGCTGAAGTGCAGTGGGTGAGTTCTGCTACAGTCATGTGTCAGCATTTTTAACTGCAGTCCAACTAGTTGGCTTTATTCCAGGCTGAAATTTCCTTTATGTCATGAGAAATAGAAGTTAAATATAATGAAAATTAACCTTCAGAATCAGTTCAGAGATGAATTTATCTTCGGATCCATAAAAGTATTTATAAACATGCTCAGCTATTTGTTTTAAAAGAATTTAAATTAAATTAAAAGCAGTTTAATTCATTCCTAGTCTACATTTTTAGCTGTTACTCCAGCAAAAGAGGGAACTGTGAGCTTGACTAAAGTAAAACAGTAGTTCCTCCAACTCTTGCATACTCCTGAATTGCAGTTTAATCCCTGGATTCTTTACAATATGTGTAAATTGTCAGTGTTCAGGACCCTTTTCTCTGAAGAGCACATAGTGAATTATTAAATATGCCACTATAATTTGGAAACTATGTGGAAATCAGTAATAAATAGGAACATTATGGTTGCGTCCCTTGGGAGAAGAGCATAGAAAAATCTGGTTTGATTAAGCATCTGAAATAAGTATATTTAAGTACACATGAGAAGTGTAAGTTTTCATGGATATCTGGCAAATTTGTACTTTGAGGTGCTGTGTCTGAGGTTAAGTAGATGACCAGGTGTTCTTAAATTATTCACTTTAAACATCAGCATCATTCTTTATAGTGAGGAAAAATTGAATCTAAGCTATATTTTCATTTTTCTCTTTCCGTTTTTAGGTGCGTTTCTGGTAATTCAGTTTCAGGAAAACAGGTAATAAATGGAAATTTGAAAAGTGACACAACACTGGAATTAATTACCCTAATTTACCCAGCTATTCATGCACAAGAAGCAATGACAAAAAACAGGAAAAATAGAAAATTCTCATTGTAAAATACTTCAAATAGAGGAGCTGTGACTGTCTTTACAGGGATGGAATTTTCAATTTTAGAGTATCTCCTTAAGCCACAGACTACCTATTTTCCTTTTGGAAAGAACAAGTGTATCCTTCACCTCTGCTGTGATCAGGACTTTGGATTTTTTAACAGATGGAGCTAATTGACATGGAATTAATGAATCCCCAGTGCACTGATGATGGCTCTGGGGGGTGTCCCCACATTAATCCCATGTGCTGGAGCACACTCTTGGGCCATTAGGACAAAATAGTGCCTCCTGCTCTGTTATCAGAGAGTTCTCTCCTTGACTCCAGGCAGATGAAAAGCTTCACGTGTTGAGCTCAGCTTCTGCAGGACTTCTGGTATTTGGGGTTTTCTTGGGTTGTTTTTGTCTCGTCAGGAGCTGTCGCTGCTGCTGTACCTCAAAAGCTGTCCAGGGCCTGAACCTCAGCTGGTATTGACAGTGTGGATTTAGGATTCATGGCTTAAGGACCCTTGCATAGATGTTTTTCACTGACCCCACCGTTGAGATAATTATAAACAGCAGTAGCTGAGTTCGGTTAAAGATTACAAATACAGAAAATTCCTCTGGGGCACAGGAGTTCAGTTCCCTACGTTAAAAACAATTTTTTAACAAGACTTGGCATGAAATACTGATGCTGTTTCTGTGCAACAGGCTTGTGCAATTTCTTCTACGTTTTGGTTTTGCTGGCATTAGAATTTTTTAATCTATTTCTGATAACATTGTGTCAAGGCCAGAGAACTTAAAGGGGAAAAAGAACAAAGTGGTTTCCACTTGAAAAAACAGAGCTGTTGGAAAGAGAGCATCAGCCCGGCGCTTTCATGAGGTCATGAATGTCTGTTTTCTGTTTTATTAAAAAGATTTATTTTTTCTGCCGATGATGGTTTACATTAATGATTCCTGGAGAGTGGCCCTTGTGCCATCAGTGCTCAGTTGGGGAGACACGTAAGCTCTTTATAAGAGAGTGCAACACTTCTGCTACACAAACAGCTTATTTGCTCTTAGGGGAGAGAAAAGTGAGTTCTCTCTTGAGCTGTCCCTCAAGCTAAGTATTGTTTCTTTCATGGGGTATTTACTGGTAGGGGAATGAAGAAAAGTCAGATTTCAAGCATAAAAATACAAAAAGTTATTGATAGTGTAGGCTGGGGTTTTTTTTTTTTTAACAGTAAACTTATCAGGAAGAGAATTCAACAGTCTAAAAATAATGCTGTCTTCATTTACCATGAAAATCTGCATCTTCTAAGCAGGGGTGGCCATGAATTTCTAGCTTGTTTCCTCTGTTTAGACCTTCTTGTTTTCTGAGAATCCTTTAGCGGTGCAGTGGAACTGCTCTGCTTCTTATTCATTACTTCCCCATTTCAGTTGCAGCAGAGTTTAACAAAAGTATCTGGAAGTTACTATTAATTGAAGTTCAGTGTAGCTTCAGCCATTAAAATGGAAAGACTAAAGTTTAAAGAGAAGGTTTAAATTCTTTTTTATCAAGGGGTATAGAAGCTGCAATGCTGATGAGTTAAGGGAAAACAACTTTGTGTTCAACACTTGAAGTTTTTCAGTTTCTATATTAAATTGACAGTGGGAATTGCATGGGACAGCAGTGACCTGTACTTATAGTCTTATCTTCTAATCTTGAAATTCCACAAAAACCATGAGTTTCTTTTTAGTAAGTGTTTATCTTCCTATTACAAAGCTGAAATTCTATTCAGATGGTGTCAGGTGTTAAAGAAATATTATTAAAGGCTAAAAGTGTTTTATAAATAGTGGAATGTGAATGCAATCACTCACCAAATGTCTTTGATGAATTATTTGTTTAACCATTCAATAATGCTGGAAAAAATCATAGGTTTTATTTATGAATGCACTTCAGCTGGCTCATTCATTTTAAACAGGCATATTTTACTGTTAGAAAAATCTACAGATCTGTGGTGCTTCAAGCACTTTGCTGTAATTTAGATTAAGTGTGGTGCATTTTCCAGAAATGTCATTAGGCATCAGATAACTCAGGAAAGCATACCAGAATGTATTCATGTAAAAACCTCATTTGTTTATTGTCTAGCAGCTTATCAGTTAATCTTGGTTAGGCATATATACATTCGAGCTGGGAAGCAGAACTGGGGTTTGGAATGTGATCAAAGAATAACTTTATTCTCCTCTGGATCATGTAATACAAACTCTTTAGGAATAAAAGGCAGGGATCAGGAGCATAATTCCATCAGGGAGGAAGAGTCAGCCTAAGGACATTTCTTCCATTCTCTGTATTGTGCTGTTGTACCTGAGAATAAAATGCTGCAGTAATACTGAGCTTCACCTTGTTAGTGATCTCATCAGTTTTACTTTGAAGAGAGAGTATATATTAAAAAATTACACCTTTTTACTCAATATATAAAAAAGTCCACCTTGTTATTCAGCAGCTCCGCTCCTTGGGGATAAAGCTGTTATTTACCTCAATCACATAAATATGTGTTTTTTAAAAAAATCTTCTATTACCTGTCTGTCAAAACCAAGAGTAAGCAAAGAACATAACTAAATTCTGTCCGCAGCATTTCATCTTTCAGAGTGAAAATGTCGCTGCAGATGGAAACCAGGAGACCAGCACAGCAATCAGCACCAAAAGCAGTCCTCCATCCCTAACCAGGTGCATCAGGGTGTAATTTCTTGGCTTTGGTCCACATCCCTGGGATCTGAACCACTCTACCACTTCATCCAGGCTGTACTGCTGGGGCTCATAGCCCAGCTCCTTCCTGGCCTTCTCCATGCTGAAATAATGTGTGACCCCAGTTTTGTAAACCTCTGTGCGAGTGAGGAGGGGCTGGAAGTTATAAACACGCCCTACAAGAAAATGAACTATTTCAGTAAGGAATGCAAAAAAGTAGACAAGGGAGAGGGGAAGGCGCCGGGTCGGGAACTTGTAACCTAAACCTTCCACTAGTGGTCGGAAAAATTCAAAGTTATTTACAGGCCTGCCATCAGAAATAAAATAGGCCTGGCCTGCAGCAATGTGCTGCTTGCTGGCTCTGAGGGCCTCGGAGGCAAGGACATGAGCCTGCACCAGGTTGTCCACGTGTACAAACTCTACCAGACTCAGAGGGTCTCCATACACAAATTTAAACAGTCCCCTTTCAATGTAGCTGACTATTCTTGGGAGGTGTCTCTGCTCCCCAGGCCCGTAGATCCCTGCTGGGCGGAGAGCACAGGTCCTTAGGACACCTCTCCCATTTCTCAGCTCAGCACCGTTTGCCTCCAGCACCTTCATTTCAGCTAAAGATTTTGTTCGGGAGTAGTGATCAGGGTGAAGGTGCAGAGGGAGATAAGGCAAAGACTCGTCCCCGTTCTCTATGATCTGGCCTCCAAATATCACGTTGTAGGTACTTGTATAAACCAGGCTTGACACTCCCCTGCTCTTGCAGGCCTGGATGACATTTTCTGTTCCTTTCACGTTAACATCTTCTATAAGTTTCCGGTTCAGCTGCTCCCTGCCAGACATTCCATAGGAAGCGATATGGAATACGCAGATTACATCTCGGAGAGCTTCTTCCACTTCAGACAGGCAACAGATATCTCCCTGCAGGAACTTCATTCCCTCTGGCAGGGTTTGAAGTGGCTTCACGACATCAAAGAGGATCACATCGACTCCCTTTTGATATATGGCACAACCTAAACTGAAACGTGACAGAAGCCGTATGTTAGGATACAGCACCACGCTGCATGAAACATCTCACCTGGAAGGGAAGGAATACTTTTATTAACTGTTTTCATGCTGATTATTTTTCTGATGGGAGTCCTGTAAGTACTCAGCCCCCTACTATAGGGAAGATTCAGCTGTGAGAGTTTAGGTACTGAACTGATTTATCATGCTCCATCAATACTTGGAGGAAAAAAAAAAAGAAAAGGAGGCAGAACTACTGGAAATGAAAATTCTGAAGAGAAATAACTGAAGTTCTGTCCCCTTCAGATCAACAACAACTTTCAGATGTGCAACTGTTGCCAAATATTAAAAAGAAAAGGGGGGAAAAAAAAAAAGCTTTACTCATGTTATCTTACTGCTTTTGTGCTCTCATTTCTGTCAAAACAACAGGTTGGTCTTTGCCGTTGTGTTTGAAATTTACGGAGAAGATGAGTGGGAGAGATGCTTCTAAGTTGCTATGAATACTTTGCCACATGTCTACGTTTTACTCCAAGTCACAGGTATTGACACAAAATGTAACTCTGGTGTTTCTCTTCCCCTTTTCTACATTTTTGTATGTCTATTGTGTTTTAAAGGCATTAGAGTGGAGGGAAAAGCCAAGCAAAAGTAAGACAGGCATCTCCTAAGATTTTTTTTTCCTTCCCCTGACTTGAAATTTACTTTATTTTCTGGTCTGACTGTGATCTCTCTCCCCTCTGTGAGCAGTTACAGTCTAGGGCTCAAAATAGGATTTTTTCTTTACGTGGCCCGCAGAGCCAGCTACAGCAAGGGGAAATGGATTTCACTGAAATGTGCACCTTATTAACAACTCTAATCCTAAACCATCACTGCTCATGAAAATAATATATGCTTGCGAGTTCAGCTGGAGTTGTTAATCCATAGAGCTAAGCACACGTGTAACTATTTGCAGGTCAAAAGAAAAATGTGTGTACAAGTGTAGGCTTGTGTGGGCTTGTCCTTCAGAGCACGCTGACTGTGGTGATCCAACCCTTTTACGGAGGTGAGCACACAGGTGAACGTCCGATGCCCGACATTGGGAAATGGGATAGCAGCGTTACTGACAGCCTCTGGAAAGAGAGGAACTGATTTTGGTTAAAACTGAGCCCCCGCAGGAATCGGAAGATGGGATCAGCTGGCTCAGGTGTCCCAGGCCCGCAGGTCTCCCCTTTACAGATGGATTTTGCCGCATCCCCGGCAGCAGCCTCTTACATTTATTCCTGTATGTAATAACTATTTAATGCACTAACCGGAAGCCAAAATAACCCCCTCCTCCAGTAATGAGCACTCTCTCCCTGGCAGCGTTTCCTTCTTCCATCCTCTTTCCTTCCGCGCTGCGCGCTGGAACTGCCCTACAGAACACACCGCAAACACACACATTAAAACCGGTCCGCGTTTTAGCACCAGCGCGCCTTGCCCTCCTTATTCACTGCTCACGCTTTCATTGCGGCCCTTGGCTCCCGCAGCCGCCGGGATCGCTCCGAGGGAAGCTGCTCCCAGAGGGGGAGCTGCGCTGGAGCCGAGCCGCTCCTGCGGCGCTGCCGATTCCCGGCCCGATTCCCAGCCCGATCCCTGCTCGATTCCCGGCCCGATCCCGGGGCGGTGCCGATCCCGGCAAATGGAGCCGTGCGGGCGGGGCGGGGCGGCCCGAGATGGCGGCGGGCCCCGGCTGCCCTCGCAGCCGCCTGTGCGGTTTCGTGTGCCGGGAGGGCGATGCTGGTGCCCTCCCCTCGCAGCTCTGCAATGGGGGCTCGGTGGTGGAGTCGGAGCCTTTCCCATCCCGCTGTTTGTAGGCCGGGATCGATCCAGGCTGGAGCAGCCGTGGGAGAAGAGCTCGGGGGTGTCGGTGGTGGGAGCGGGAGCTGCCCCGGCCCTGAGCCCCCGTGCCCTGGGCTGCTCCCCTGTGCGGGGAAAGGGCGGATTGTGCCCCTCTGCCCCGCTCAAGTGAGACCCCACCTGCAGAGCTGCCTCCAGCTGCGAGAACTGGGATTGTTCATCCTGGAAAAGGGAAAGGCTCCAGAATGACCCAGTTGTGGTTTTCCAGTATCTGAAGGGAGCTTCGAGGAAGGATGGGGCAAGACTATTTAGTGACGGGACAAGGGGGGACAGCTTCAGACTGAAAGATTAGGGTTAGACCAGGTATTAGGAAGAAATTCTTCCCTCTGAGGGTGGTGAGGCCCTGACACAGATTGTCCAGCAGAGTTGTGGCTGCCCCATTGCAAGGGACAGCTCCAGGTTGGATGGGCCTTGGAACAACCTGGGACAGTGGACATTGTCCCTGTCCATGGCAGGGGTTTGAATTACATGATCCTCAAGGTCCCTAACATTCTGTGATTCCCTCGGGGTGGAGGGGGTGCCTGCAAATCATCCTGGGTTGTGAGGCTCTGCAGAGGTCTGGGACACCTAAGAGGGGCTGATGTGCCCTTGACTCTGGATTATCCGGATGGACAGGGGACTTTCTGGACTTGCTGCTCAACATTTCTTCATGGGAAGGGTTGTCAAGCATTGGAATGGGCTGCCCAGGGAAGGGCTGGAGTCACCAACTCTGGAGGTGTTCCAGTAATCACTGGGCACGGCAGTGCTGTGGTTTAGCTGACCAAGTAGTGTTGGATCAAAGGTTGGACTTGATGATCCTGGAGGTCTTTTCCACCTTAGAGAGTCTGTGATTCCCTGGTGCTGTGAAAGTGCCACAGCTGCCTTTGAATGTCCCACCATGTCTGTGAGAGCTGTGCCTTCATGACATCTCCCTGGCTGTCCCACATCCTGCTGTGTTTGTCCTGAGCCTGAACCATGGCACACACTCACACGAGTCTGCTGTGCCCCGTGCAGAGGCTGAGATGTTTTTGGCAGTGGGAAGACGCTGCACAGCTCTGCCCGGCTGCAGCAGAACTGCTCCTCAGTTCAGCACCAACAGTCCCAGCTGGCTGTGAGACAGCTGTGATAGGAAAACAATGAAGAATTACATGATCAGAGTCTGGCTTGTGGTGTACTCCATTTTTCATTTGCAGAACTGAGCCACTTGGGGAATGCCAGGGAGTGCATTCAGTGTCAAAACTACTAAAAAACCCCGCAAGTTTGTTTTGCAAAATCTTGACAGAAGTAGATGCAGTAGGCTCTGTTGTATTTTTGATGGATGGCTGGCAAGAATTAGAACTAAACAGATTCTAAGAATTCTGTAAGCACTAGATTTTTTTAAAAATTTTTTTTTAGCAATGATTTCTTACTGGTGAACCTCTGGGACTCTTAAATAGAAATTTCAAGATGGAGCTGGTGCTGTACCTGATTATACAGAGTTGCTGCACCTATGGGAATGTGCAGAGTGTCTGGTGTGGAGGGCATCCCATTATAGCTGATTTCCCTGTCTCCTGCCTGTGTAGCAGGAGAGTGGCTTTGAAACAGCCTTGAGGCATCCCCTAAGGTACCATTCAGACATATAATCAATGGTGAGTTCACAGTGGTATAAGAATTCTAGCTCACAAGCAGAAAAATCCCTTACATATTCCCAAATACAAATAAAAGGATTCTCTATGGCTTCATACACCTTCAGGATTTATGCATAATCTTGATGAAGGTTTTGAGACTATTTTCCCCAGTGTTTGATCAGCTCCAAAGTTCAAGAGTCCTTAACTTTACCAGAGATCTGTGGACACCAAGTTTGTTTGGTTTATTTAACCCTTCAGGAGTCTTACTGAGATTAGGGCATTTGGTGTCTCTCTTTTGATCAAAAAATGTGTTTGAATGGAATATTGAAAATCACAGAATATCTGAAGCTGGAAGGATATTGCCCTGTTGAACTCCTGCACGAAGGAGGTTCAGCCAGAGGGTTTCCATGGGTTTATGTGGGCATTGAATGTCTCCAAGGATGGAAAGTTCAGCCACTTTCTCCTCATAACTCACAGAGCTTTGTGCTCTCTGAACAGTGACCTTCCCTCTGTGTTGTGTGAGTAAATGCCTCTGTTTGAACAGGCAGCTGTTAACCTCAGGGGCGTTTGTCCCCTGGACTTTGTGATGTGTCCATGCAGGCAATTTGCAGGACTGAGACCCCTCTCTGTGCTTTCTGCTTTATCTTGCTCTCTGCCTGGTATGTCACCTACAGAGAGTGAATTGTATCAGGTTACCTCATAATTATGGCTATTGTGACTACGATAAGGCTGTGGTTTAGATACTGTAAAAATGTTGCCCTCAAGCCGCTATCAGTTTTATTTCTCATTATAGTGAACTGTCCTTTTTGGCTTCAGAGAATAGTGAGGAACATTCATTCCTTCAAAATGGTGACATCTGTGAAAGCTGTGGGTAAATATCGTCCTCCTTTTACATTGACAGATCTGGTGTTAAGACTTGACACTCTCAGATCTTAGTTTCATACAACCCATTTATTACTGGTTTTTCATTTCCTATGAGGCTCTGCTTTTCCAGAGGTTTTATGGACTTTCTGAATGTATTATTCTGTTTTGCCATCAAATGACTGAACTTCCAGTTTTATTTTATACATAAGAGAATGTTAGGCCTAAGATTTAAAAAAACCCCCCTACTTTTCCCTTTAAAGATCCAGGCTGTTTGAAGCTTGCCTTGTACGTATCTCAGCATGCAGGGAATGAGACTGTGCTACAGTGACATGAAGAGATTGCACTGATACCTCGATTTGCACATTAGGGTAAGGTGTGTCAGGATAGAAGGGCTTGCACTGTAACTGGGAGTTGTCTGCAATGAACCTGAAATGAGCTGCAAAGGAATCCTTAAATCAGCTAAATAAGCAGCTGCTGTAAACAGTGCAAGTTAGGAAGAATAAGCACTGAAATAATTAATTATTCTTTCATAGTATGTTAGATCATCTGGTTCCCTTTGCAGTTTGAAATACTTAGCTAGTAAAATTATTTTTGTCATCAAAATACAAACTGTGCCAGCAGTACTATTTCAGGAAGCAGGGCAATATTTCATCTGGGGAAATAAACCTTAGCTTACTGTTTTCTTACTGTTTGATTGATTTCTTTTAGGTATTACTGAATTGCGATTTTTTTTTTCTTCATTGAACAATGCAATGAGAGAAGAGAACAAGATTTAAAACTAGGTAGAACCAACCATGTTTATAGCTTTATTAAAACGTATAAAAGCAATTGGTTAAGAAAGTAATAAAGAGGTGAAAACAGAACATACATGAGAGGGAAATTATAATGTTCAAAATTAGAATCAAGCATTCAGTCTAGATGAGACCGGAATGTATTTTGAGGAAAGTGTTATGGATAAAAATGCTAGTCTGAGTTTTTGTGTTGGCTCTGGTAGAGGTTTCCGTAGTGACCTTCCAAACATTGATTTGTGTTTGGGGACAAAGGTGTCATTGAACTTTCTCCCTACCTGAAGTTATGGTTGTGCTGGTTTTATTTGTGTTTCTGATGCTCAGATGAGAGCTGCTGTAAAAATGTTAATAAACCAGGAAATCAAATTTATGGAGCTTAAAGAGCCCAGAGAAGTGGGCGAGTGACACCCTTTGAAAATGTTAGCACTGACTTCTTAGGGCAGCAGTTGACTGGACAGTGTTGCTTGGGGAAGTGTCATACATCTGGTGATGTGGAGATGACCATCCAAAGTGCTTCTAGCTGCTTTTTACTGTGAGTTCCAGTAATGGGAAAACTTAGCCTATATTTTCCACACTGAGAAAGGAAAAGAATTTCGGTATTAATTGTATTTACTGCTTAGTGAACACCATTCACTTAATTGTTTATTTGAGCTGTTGCTTTATATAATTTTGCTGATCTAATTCTGCTGTGCTCTCTCACTTTAGAGATATGACTTTGTAAATATTTTTGTCCTGACTAGAAGGATGTGTAGGGAGTAGTGGATTCTTTATCAAAGTAGGAATTCTCAGAAAGGAAAGTAGCCTCTACTCAACAGTCTTGGAAAGGGTCAGACTGTTTGCAGAGATCCTCAAATGAAGATTTTTATGTTGCACTGAAGGGCTTTGTTACATAATTCTTTTTATACTGTCAAAAATAAATCTAAATTTTATTATAATTTTGGGATCTTCTTGAGTGTGGATGTGGATTTTGGGGTGAATATTAACCTGTAGCTACCAAGTTCCTTTTCACACACATCCAGAGGCAAGATCCAGCGGAGAAGAACCTGTGGAGGGAGGGGGATGCAATGCTGTCCCTGCTCACAGGGTTCTGTCCTTATTTGCTCGAGGCAGCTCTGCTCAAGGCTCTGCAGGAGGGAACCTTCCATCCCAAACTGCTCCAACTTCAGCTGTTCCACCCCAAAACAACAGGTTGGGTGGAAATACCAAGCAGTTTCCAGTCAAGCCAACTACTTTAAGTGTCTGGATGGTTCCTTCTGCAGTTCCACACTCAGGTACTGCCCGTGCCCTGAGAGAGGGTGCAGTTGTAGCACTGCTGTAGCATTGACAGCCTTAATGCCACTGTTGTATTTGATGTTTATTTCACACAACACACGTGGACTGTGTGCTATGAACAACAGGCTGGCACAGGGCACCCTTCCTTCACAGAGCACAGCAATTCAGCCTCAGTAGTCATGCCTCGGCTATCTTGGTTTTTCTGGGTGGGTTGCACTGTGGTCATCCTCAGTGTGTTAGTTATGAAAAAAATCTTTAATGTGAGAGACACTGAGAATGCTTTGGATTGTCTTGGCAAAGATTCTCAAGGAACAAGCTTGATTCTGAGGTGTCCATTCAGCAGTGGGAAGTGATGCATACATTCTGTGGAGCCATCAGAAATTAACTTCTTTTCCATTCTGTAAGGCTTCAAAAATGGTAGATTATTCCATTTCTGAAAGTTGCAGTTATTAATCTTAAAGGGAAGGGAAGAAAGTTTGCATATTTTGGGATAAGTGAATGGTTGAGCACAGGACTGAGAATAACCTGTGTTCTCCCTTTTTACTTTGATGCCAAGTTGCTGTTTGTGGTCTCTGTGTCTCTTTGTGGGCCCTGCAGGGCACATCAATAACCCAGTATTTAGAATGAATATATATTAATCTCCATAACCTCCCTGGAGCTGAAGGGAGTCTGCAGGGACTCACCCACTCCTGAGCATTTCAGGCCAGGTGTCTGAAGTCAGTGTTTGCTCCTGTGATATCCATCTCAAGATCCCTTTAAGCCTCATGTGTTTTTTTTAAGTGGTAATTTGACCTGATGTGTTACCTGATGTTCCGAGGTGTTGATATCTGTTTGCATAACACGTTGCACTGATATTAGTCCTCAGCAGTACAAAGTGATGCTATCCAGTGTAATTGCAGCACCTTGGAAGTAAAAGCCAAACTTTAGCTCATCCTGTAACTGCATTAATAATTTCAGTATTGCACGCAGGACTGCAAGGGCTCAAGGGTTGAGCCTCTTTGTACCTGAAAGGATTATATATACTTTAAAAGTTAGCATGTTAAGAAATGTCTTATGGGAAGACTAGTAAAATATTATTGCAGATACTCTCACAGATGTTTTTGCTCTCAGATTAGGGGAGGACAGGTTTTGGAATGCAGTGCTGAATGTCTTTGATTCTGTTAGTCGAAGCAAGTCTTCTAAATTCTCAATAGGAAGCTCTTTCAGAAGGTAGTTATGCACTTACATTTCAGTAATTGTCTGATTCAGTTTCAAGTGTGATTGACGTGCATCCAGATGCCCTTATTTACCACACTAATAACAAGGAAAGGCTTCTTGTTGAAGTAATTTATAATTTAATTCAGCTATCCATGGGTTTATAGGAATCTTGCCCTCCAGCAAAAGCGAGATGAGGTTGGTCTGTTATGAATCATTGACACTAATAATTGAACACCCAGTTGATGGTACTGCTTTGATCTTTTGGAAGGATCTAAGGGATCTTTCAGCTTCACAGGCAGCTAATCATGTGCTGTAGATGCCATATGTAGAACCAACCCAAGGCAAAATGTGTTCATTACTCTATATCTGTACTGTACTAATTTTCTGTGTGTGTAAGAAGTTCTGCAGGCACTGGTGGTGAGGATGTGTCAGCAAGAACAACAGGGTCTGAATTTTTGGTAGCATTTCTGTGGGTTTCTTAGTGGAAAAATGTACTTGATGAGTGGGGAAAAAAAAGTGTATTTGCTGAGGAAATGTTTTCTGTCTTCACACTCCTGGTGCTTTCATATTCCTAGTTCTGTGTTCAAGGTCTAGGCGGTGGTCTTGCATTTTCAGGCACTTAAGAACTGCGTTAAAACATGACACTGGCTTAAAAAAATGTTACTGCCATTTAGTTCTGTAATGACCTTGAAATCATTCCAAAAATTACATAATTTTTTTCAGGGGAAAGATTAGGTAAGAGTTTGAAGTAGGGGAAAACAAACTCAAAAAAAGACAAAAATCTCTTGCTTCAGCTGTGCTTGAGCGAGATAACCTCTATAAGGCTTCCTTAATGGCATGGTGTTTACAAGAGCACCACACTTGTGTATCTTTTATACTGATTAATTCTGTTCCACGAAACTAATGATTGCAGAATTCAGAATTCATAAGCATTTTATCCTGGCCTGATGTGTGACTCTCTTCTGAACTATTTCAAGATAAGAGATTCCGACACAAGCCTGAGTTTTCCTTTAAAAGGGATTTGTTCAGAATGAAAAATTTTGAGGGCTCAAAGCACTTAGTCAAAACAAAATAAATCCAATAACTCTTAACATGGGGCAAAATTGCTGATGTTACAAAGATGAGATAGTTATAATGTGCATTTTTCTTCTGTTCAAAAGCCTTATTTGGACATGTTTTATCCTGGAATGATGGCACAAAGAAGGTGTCCAAGGTGGGATCTATTCAACTGGAGATGTGCTATAACTTACAGTAATTTACTGCAAGTTATTCTTGCCCCTAATTTTCACTCCTTGTGGGAGAAGTTGTGGGTGCAGCATCTGGTTATAACTAATTTTGGTTTTTTG
Organism: Regulus satrapa; assembly: GCA_013396955.1. Classification (NCBI taxonomy): domain Eukaryota; kingdom Metazoa; phylum Chordata; class Aves; order Passeriformes; family Regulidae; genus Regulus; species Regulus satrapa. Next base: position 1,263,490 of record VWZN01016700.1, read on the forward strand.
CATCTTTTGAAGGAGAAACAAGATCTGAATAGCAAGGGAATTGAAATATCTGATTTTTACATTGATTCTTAGAGTAAAACAGTTCTAAAGGAGTTTTGCATTTGAAGTGCTGCTTCTATGTCTTTCACAGAGTATCCAGCCCATAGAAACAGAGTTTGTGCCAGTGGAAAACACTGGATTAATTCCAGTCATATATCAGCTTAATTCTTCATTCATCATAGGAACATGGAAGAATCAAACATCAAACACATTATGGGCAAACTGCATAAACTGAAATGTTCTTCTAGATGACTTAGAGGAACAACATGTTCTAGTAATTTGCTTTCTTGTATAATGAAGATTTCTCAAGTTGAATACATAATCTTCATGTAAAAAAAAAAAAAAAAAAAAAGGAGAAAAAAAACCAAGAAAAAATTTGTAGCAAAGAAGGTCTGGTTTAGCAGTTGTTTCAACACTTTCCAAGAGAAAACATTTTCTGGTGTAGTTCTTTCCCCATGTCTTTGACTTTACATTGGCTGAGCTCCTTTGCCCTTTGAAAAGTTGCTCTGGGAAAGCCTGTGAAAGCAGTTTGAGTGGCCAGTGAGAATCCCTTGAGTGCCATATTGGTAATGGCAAAGCCAGCAGATTTCACCATTTGTGTTTCTCGTGTAGTTTTGGTCCTGGCTCCTTTCCCTTCTGCCATAAATAAAGGTAATCTGTGCTCAGAACAGGCGTCAACTTCAGCAGGCAGTTAATCACACTTCAGCAGTTATTAGCTTATCAGGCAGAACCATCCCACCTCCCATCGTGTTTTATCTGGTTATAAAGAAAACGCCTTCCATAATTGTAATTGAGAAACAAAAATTACTCAGAGTTTGGAGGTGTCAATGAGGCTTTATTATGCAGCCAAACTCCCTGTGTGCAAATGGGTCACTCTGCTTTTGCCTTCTCAGGAAGGGTTTTGATGGGCTTCCCCTGGTGTCCTGAAGTTCATTAACTGGAAGAAGAGAATTTCAAATTTGGGCTGTCCCTTGTGAGAACAGGCTACAGTCATTCCTCCCATTTTGGAAACTCCCTCATTATATCTGGTACAAAAGAAAGCAGTCCAAGCAGGGCTGAACAGGGAGGCAGGGCTCCATCGTCTGTAGATTACACTTTCAAAAGAGGTCTCAGTTAACATCTACTGTCACCAAATCTGGTTTTCCTAGGTAGTCTTAGTGCAAGTTTGTGCATCATTAATGAGTTCCCTAATTCAGACTTCTTAGAATTAGAAATATTAGATTATTTTGGTTACTAAATTTATTGAACAAGTTGAGAGCTCGGTGCTTCTGGCCATAACAGCTGAAGTGATTATCATTACTGATATCTTGAGGCAAAGGTGCTGTATGTTACAAACTTCTAATTTACTTTTAAAATTCCTTTATGGAATAGATAGAGAAATATTTAGTGTACAAAATATGGCTAAATTAAGCATATGGATGTCTTGCAGAGTATGTAGTAGCTGGAGCTGGTTCTGTGCCTCATGCTGAAGGCTTCACAACAGCACTCTGGAAAAGGTTGTCAGAGTGATTTTTTTTCCCCTCTGGTGCCTATGTTCTGTGGCTGCCTCTGCAGCCTGTGAGTTATGACTTTTGTATTTTAGCTGCACTCTCTGAAGTGTCTGGGTGATGGGGCTGTCCAATTTTGACTCTTTTAGCAGTTGAACTGGTCTCTTGCAGGTGAGCTACCCAATGTAAACCTTTAAAACCATTAATCTAAGTCCTCGAGATCCTTTACTGTAAATACTGATTTCATAAAAGCTTTCTGTGTTCTCTGGCATTTTAGAGACTACAAAAGGACATCTTTGTAGCAGCACAAACCCAAGTATGTGACGGCATTCAGAAGAATGGAAGAAAATAATTGTTACCCCTCCTCCCTTTTTCATTAGAAGTCTTTGTGTTTCCCTCTTTATTTTTTTGTCTTGCATTACTGTAAGCTCAAACTTAGACATTCATGGATAATTTGTTGAATGCATTCCTGTTTGTGCAGGTGTGTAGAAGGCTGGATTGTGCTTTAGCCTCGTGAGGTTGCAGTAGCTGTTTTAACATGCTCACAAAATTTCACAGAGTATAAAGTTCCTGTTTTAAAGACTCCAGTGTTACCAGTTCCTGCCAGGAATCCAATGATCTTAGGGGGTCTTTTCCAATCTAAATGATTCTATGATTCTTAGCCCTTAAGGATACTCATGTGAGCCTCAGGTTTGTACTTTTTCCATCTGTGAGGTATGTCCTCTATGACCTCTGTTGGTTAAATCTGGAGTTTTGCACAGAGCTTCTTTTCTCAAAAGGGACACAGTGGGTGGCAGGGTCCCCCTCAGCTCCTTTCAAATCGACTTGGAGTCAAGGAAGATGTGTGAAAGGTGACAGAAGAGCTAAGAATGGGGTGCAAAGAGTCCTCCCAGAATTGTGAAAGCGAGGCATTGCTCAGGACTGAACCTGTGGCAATTCTGCCAAACAGCACTCTGTAGGAGCCTGGCCTGGCTTGGCATCTCACTGCTGCTTTGTCCATAAATTCTAGCTCATTGTGCCTCTGCTGCAATGCAGGTACAGTTCGTGCCTCACTGAAGATCTTGGATTTGAGTCTTGTTTTGATGGCAAGTTTGTTCAAGTTTGTACAATCTGTGCCTTCAACAAAAGAGTAAGAAGAGCCTCACCTTCAGAATTTTAAAACTCTTGTCATATTTAGTTTATTTATCTTCAGTAATTGTGCTTGGATTTATCAATGCTGAAATTTTGTTTCCGATAACAGATATGAGTCAAGTGAGGATGATAACGTCAGGTAGAAGAGGATTATCTTGTGTGTAAAAAACACTTTGTGAAACACAACACTGAGGCCAGGTGTGTCATAGTTACAATTGGCCATGGGCAAAGTCTTCATACAATAACATTTTTATTCATGCTTTTGGCATGATTCCCGTGGATTAACGATAACTTCTTTCCTTGTATTTCTGTGTAAAAACAAATGTACATATGTAGACATTTCTTAGAATTCTCTCTGATTTGGGGAGATGCTGACACCTTTTTGATGAGCCCTTCCAGTCTCCACTGCCCGCTTTGGACTTTGTCAGCTGGGCATCTTCCTACTTTTCCTCATTCTCCAGAGAAATTCCGTATCAGCATCTACAACACAATTGTCAGCTGACCTTTGTTGTGATGTGTGTGAAGTGTGGTTTGATGGGGTGTAGCCTATGTGTTCTCCAAGAGCACTTCCCAGCAGGATGATCCCTGGGTATGTGGGCACAGAACTGAGAGCCACGATCCAGGAGTTTTCAGCTGGGATTTTTCACTAGATAGAAGATGATCTCTCTGCTTCAGTTCATCGAGGTGTTCTGTGGGAATGGTATTTACATCTTGGAGCATTTATGATGACTAAGTGCTTAAATATTCTGGTGGAAAGAAGTGCCATTGAAAGAGAGATTGTGCCAGCAGAGTTTTTCTGCAAGATACCTTTTCCTCTCTATTTTCTGCTGTAGAGTCTGGTATCTAGAGGTACTTAATTCTTTCTCATTTCCACTTGCCATTTTCAATGCAACTGTGGGGACAGAAGACTGAAGATGAACCAGTAGCAGCTAAACATATGAAGGGAAAACTGTACTCCTGAGGATTCAAACATATTCCATATAATTTTTAAAAATTTTGTTTGATTTTTGCTAGTTAAATTTGATCAAAATCTACTGATTTGCTTTGGTACTTCCTGTGGTCCAGTTTTAATGGCTGCTTGGAAAACCCCCCACCTGTCTCTCTGCTGCAGTCATTGAGTGGATTTCTCTGGGACCATCTCTCATTATTTGGCACATCTCACTTTCAAGCTGCAGTATTTTATCAAATGTAATGGTAACCAACTCTTTGTAACTAGTTACAGTGGTGAGAACTTTAAAACTTTAAACTTTTAAATGACATTCATATTCTTACTTTATCTGCATGAAGATGTGTTTGACATGATCTTTTACTTTCTTTAAAAATAAAAACCCAGTTTAAAGCAAAAATTACTTCTAGGGTCTTTAAAATCCTAGCTTCAGTCCATAAATTTGACTATAGGCTTAAACTGAAAAAAACATAATATTTAACAGGTAAAATAAAATCCTTAAGAATTGTACATGATCTCTGCTTTAAAATTTTAGAACTCAGAAAAAGGGAATTGAAGCCACACATGAGCTCATTGTTAAAAGTAATTGAGAACTAAAAGCCTCCTTGGATACTTGTGTGTATTCTTTTGAAGTTGATGGAAACTGTCTGAGAACTTTCCTGAAAGCACGTGCCTGGAATAGCTCTTGGCTGTGAGCTATTTAATGATATTCCAGCCTGTTAGACTAGAACTCCAGTAATCTGGAACACCTTTATGTTGTTTGAGAACTCTGTCAACGTGTTTACGGAATTTTTCGCCCTCAGTTAAAAGTGTGGTTCAGTGGTGAGCAAAAGTAGCTCCCTTCTGGTGCCCATTTGCATCCCATAGTTCAGCTCAGTTCCTGCAGACATTTGTTCACTGCTGAGGTCCAATCCTGACTTGCATCCCCAACAGAGAGAGAAAAACTCTACCACATTGTAGAGAATGGGTTAAGAATTATCAAGGGTTATTAATTTTAATAACCATGTTCTGAGTCTGCCCATATATGCAGATATAAATATAAAAATCCCAGAAATCCCAGGGACAAGACACAGAACCTGTCTGCCTTCTGACATTTTTGACAAGCTCTCCAGAATTAATCTGTCTAGGAGCTACAGTGCTCAGCTTAATTATGGAAAGGCTGCATCTGTGTTCAAAGCTGTTGAGAGAGAAAGAAGAAAGTAAAAATGTCCACTAGGTTTGATTAACTGCTTTCAGCCTGATGAATAAAGACAGATGGTTACTAGTTATTTTTCCTTAATGGATTTTGGAGCTCCATTTAGTGGATGAATTAATGTTATAGGTCCCAAATCTGCCTTTGAAGCTACGCCTGCCTAACCCTTGGTGATTCCAGCAAAGTTTGCATGCCTCCAAGAGAGAGGTTTGCCCTGAGGCTGTCGTATATATTGTTAAAAACAGTTTCGAAATTAAAAAAATAAAAGTGAAGTGGTAATTTACAGTATTAATAAACCGAGTTATGAGCTCTGCCCAGCCCGGGAAGGGATCCTTTGCAAGGGATGATTATTTTGAAGTGCTTGTGCATACTTATCCCCATAGAATCTGTGCCTGTTTGGGAATGACCTCCACCTGGATCTTGACAATATTTTAATACCGACTTTAAAACTTGGAGAAGTTCATTATAAAGTTGCACTTGCTAGTTGTGTCACCTGGAAAGTAGAAATGAATAGTTTTATGGTGTAGGTTCATTTGCATGAATCGATTATCATATCTCAAAATCCAGGTGGGGAAGGTCTTTAAGGCAGGCTCTAATTCTGCAGGTGTGCATGTTTAAAAACATGGCTGTGAATATTTCTTTCTTTACTTGCCTGTGAATATCTGTGTTTATTTTTAAGAATGTGCATAAGTGACTGTGAGTTTGGGCTCTCAGGGAACATTTTGGCCTAACGGGTCTCAGGACTACCATTCAGCAACCTATTAAATCATCTGTATAGTTTTATGAGTGGATAGTCATGGTGATTTTATGGGATTAAATTTGCTTACATCCAAACAGTTTTTGAGTCAGGCTAAAGGTCACCGCACCATAAAAAAATGTTTAAGATGGACAATATAATAAAGGGAACAAACAAACAAAAAATTACATTGAATACACAGATTTTTCCATCCATTTCTGGGCGATCAGTGGATCACCCAGAGAAAAAACCACCATTTAACTAAAATGCTGCCTGCCACAGAACCATCAACCCCCCTCGCAGAGTCACTCCTGACAATGTTTGAATGCAACTGCAGCCATTTACAAGCAGCGCAAACCCGGCTGAAGAGCGCCAGGAACGGGGACGTCCTTCAGATGTCAGCTCTGAAGGGGAATCGGGGACACCCGGTACGTAGCATTTCATGCCAGCCATAATGTAAGCCCTGGATTACACACAGAGTGAGCTCACAATTCCTCCACAGGAAAAAAAAACATGGCTTCAGCCTTTGGGAGAGAGGGGCTTGTCCTTCAAGTGATGGCAAACAGAGGGCAGGTGACACTTTGTCACAGCTGATTGCTTAATGTTTTTTGAATCGTGGCTCGTTTTTCATCTCATTTTGCTCTGGTTTTCATTTCAAAGGCCTGGCTCGGATGCAATTCCGAGGAAAATCTAAAAATAAGCAAATTCCAGTGAAGAGAGGCGGAGATGTTTTTAAGAGTTTGCAGGTGGAGGGAAGGCACGTGGCAGACGTGTGTAGTTAGTAACCCAAATGAAAATGGGGAGATGCTACCACCCATTTTCTTCCATCTCCTTTGCAGAGTCCGTGCTCAAAGGTCAGACGTGTTCTGGGGCTCTAAGCTGTGTGTGATTAATTTTGAATGTCGTCACTATCTACAGTGAATGACACGTTATGTTGATGATGATGTAAATCCCTCCACTTTGAAGGGACTCTTTGAGAAGCTTCTCTATTTGTCCACTCATGCTTTAATCAGACTTTTGATTACCATGCTTGCCTAATTTTCTGATTTACCTCTATATTTACATTGCTATTTATGCATTTAACTGCACCAAAATTATGTGACTTTTGCACAGATAATTTGCACCTAAACATTTGAAAACATTTTGTGGTATAATGATAAGATGTAATGGAAAAGGCTGGATGTAAACCAGATGTGTCTCCAACCTGCCAGTGTTTGAAGACATGCAGGAGGAACAGTTACATAAAGATGATGCAAAGTGTGATTTTCATCTGATGTAGATATGGTTGGGATGACTTGTGGTTAGGGCAGAGCATCAGAAGGTAGGGCAGGCAAAAATGCATTTGCTTTTGAGGAAGCACCTGCAAAGAAATGATCAGGCTGTGGGCTATGAAAATGTGGAAATCTTTTGTGTTCTAAGCACAGAGACGCTGAGATGCTGCCATTAACTTCAGAGAGGCAAAGCTGCAGAGAAGGGAAGGGAATAGGGAGATATAATAAAAATCTATTTGGAAAACCAAACTAAACTTCCTGTTGAGAGTACAGCTTATGTCTTTATTTCTCATTTATTGAAGCAGCGCTGTGCTGTGCTCTGTTCTAGGCAGGGTTGGGATATTACTGTGAACATAGCAGAGGAAATTTCAGGGAACAATCTGTGCTGTCAGAGAAGTGCACTAAGATAAAGTGGTATCTTTTCTTCTCTCACACTGATGGTTCTCTGAAAGCCGTTTCATGTTACTGGATGACAGAAAAAAGGCAAGCAAGTGTAATTTCTCATGAGGATAACCTGGAGATTATTCTTGGCTAACTTCCTAAAGAGTGCCTAATTGCCTTTAGGTTTTCTGATTCTCTCCTCTTCTTGGAAAATAATCACAATTGTGTTGATAAAAATTACTTATTTTGGAAAGAGTGCAATCCCCTTTTAGCTCTTCCTGAAAGCCTAGAGATACATGGATGTCTGGAGAGTTCAGGGAGAAAACCTCCCTTGCAAATACAAAGGAGTGCTCATCATTTTAATGATTTCTCTGATGTTTTGTCTCTTGCAGAAAATTTGCAAAGGGTGATTAGAATTCTTGTAAATACTGAGGCAGAACTTGCAGCCCTTGGCTACAGGTCCAAATTTGCCACCAGTACAGACATTCTTCACTCTGAGGTTCTTTCTTACATTTAAGAAAATAACAGATTTAGCTGAGGGAATTTTTATTGTTGTTGCTGTTGCTATTATAATTGTCTTTTTTTAGTACTGAATTTTGAGGAATGATGGGCTACAGTTTTTTCTTCACTGCCAGGGGATGATATTCAGGATCTATTTTCTATCTCTGAATTTACAATATTAACCATTATTATATTTCTATAAACAAAATCTCCAGCAGCTTAGAGGTAAAAGATATTTCTTACTTTTCTTTAATAGGTATACACTTTATTTGACAAGAATTATCCTGTCAAATAAAGGCTTAGGCTTTCCCTAAGGGTCTATTAAATTGTTTGAAGACAAAGGAGAGGTTGCACAGTTTTATTTCCACTTGTACATAATCCTTTTTTGCTTTAATTCAGTTCACACCTGTGAGTTCAGAGATCTTAATTCACAGAGATACTTGGCTGCCTTTCTAGCTTTAGGCAAAGTAATGGTTTTGTTGTCTTTACTGGGACAATTCACATGCTTCAAGTTGAATACATGAAGAGAGAACAGGCTGAAAGAAGAGGATTATCTCAACCTTTGTACAGGAACTCTACAGAATTTACAAGAGGAAAATCTGTTTGCCCAAATGAATTCTGTTTGTGGAAGTTCAACAGTTTCTGCATTCAGGATTGACAGCCTGACAAATGTTCATGTAGCCAAAAGTCCACCAAAATCCAAAGGTATGAAGGTGTTTGTGATCTCTCAGAAGCTGCAGCAATAAAAGTTGTTTTTTTTTCTCCCCCTGCTCCTATATGTACTTAATATTGTTTCTGTCTTGCTTAATGACTCATTTGTTGAAACAGATTCCAACATATTTTATGCTGAAATGATTTTCCAGGAAAAACCTTGTGTACCAGAACCTCCCCACAGAACCTGAAATGTGGAGCCCTGACCCAAGCCACAAAAGAACAAGAAGCACAGGGAGCTATCAGGAAAAAAAAGCTGAAAAAGCCTGAATCAGCAGGCAAACCCAACAAAACAATAAATTGAGGAGTTCTGTGGGAAATTATAACCTGAAATAAAAAATACAAATCTGTGACTAGCAGAGAAACTGAAACAGAGATTGGATGCATAGAAAAAGTGCTTTATGCTTCCAGACAGTGTAATTGATATTCCACTTGGGATAGAAGAGTATCAGTTATATCCAGCTGGGACAGCAGCTCTTGGATATGACACGTGGTACTTCTGGCTGAAGGGAAAATGCTGAAAGGAAAAATACTGACTGGTAAATTATTGGAAGATGCAAAGAAAGCCCATGGGAAAAGTGGCCAAAGAATTGAAAAACAATGCAGGATGAGGTAACAGAGACATGCCTGAAAACCTCGTGGTTGAACTGGAAGATTCTACTGTGCTGGAAAGTCACATAGGCTTAAAAAAGTTATAAACCTCAGGAAAATCCCTGAACTCAAAGGGAGCCATGAAAAGCAAAGACAGAAGAGAGATCATTACCAAGGCAGAACCAAGAAAGAGCTTGGTGGTGTATTTCAAAGAAGTTGTGACCAGGCTCAGCTTCACCACATTTCAAAGAAACTGGGGAACCTGAACCTTTCTTCTGCCCTTTTTTCGTGTTAAGGACAGCAATCAAAAGCACAGGCTGCATCCATCATGCTGAAAAACATAGAGCCAGCACAGCATGACAGGACAAAAGCTTCAAAAAATGGGGAGGAAGTAAGTGAATGTCTGTGAAGAAGTGATTTAGCCTCCAGAATGGGAGTGTGGAGTCAACAATTTGATGTCTGTGATAAAGGACCTGCACACTGGAGGGGTGTCCTTGCTTTGTCCTGGGGACAGGGTTCTGCAGGGATACTACAGCAGGTGAAAGGTGCTGTGACTGTAGGATTTGAAGGAAGACAGGCTGAAGTTTTAGACTGGCTTGTCGTGTTGCTGATTACCATGCAGTGGTTGTTCTCCAGGAGAGCCATCTTCTTTTGCCATTGAATAACTTAATTTCCAGACTCACCACATAGTAGGGCACATGTGAGATCTGCAAAATCACCAGGAGAAACATCAGGAATGGGCACAGAGATCAAAGTGCTCAGTGAGGGCCAGCCATGACACAGCTGCCAGGGGGATGCTCAGGATCATTTCTCTGCTGCTGTTTTCTGGCATGCACTGACTCTGGAATCCAGACTTTAGTGCAGACTCTGTAGCTTGCCATGGCATAGAGGGCCAGTGCCCTGGCCCTGAGTTATTTTGAGGTGGCTCTGAAAAGCCATTCCCTCTTCCTGGCATGGGCAGGGCGAGCTTAGCCCCAAATCAATTAAATCTTAAATCCACTGTCGTTGTAACACAGATGTTATGGTGATGCAAAATCCTAACATTTTGGAGGAGCCTTCGTTTTTCCAGGAAACTATAAGAAGAAGATGAGATAAGGGTGTATATTCATAGCATAAGTAAGCATGGGATAGAGAAATAGGAAATCATGCAAACTCAATTTAAATCCTTGGTTATTCTACAGCTGGAGACATCTCAAAGGGATAAAGAGAAAAGTAGATGTTTTTTCAAGATGAGTAGTTGGCACAAGATGATAAAAAGTACCTTGTGGCAAAATTGTGCTGAAAAATCCTCAAGCAGCAATCAGTCATTGCTGGTGTCAGAGAAAGTGCAGAGGCTTTGTGAAGTGGGTACTCCACGCTAGCATTTTTCAGCTAGTTTTAGATCATAGCCTCCTTTCTGATGTGTATGATCCATGCCTTTACGTGGAATGTTATTCACTCACCAGGACAAACACATGGTCAGCTTCTCTTTAAAAGAAGCCTTCAGTGGTTTTATTTTCTATTACAATGATAAACTGAGCATTGATTCAGACAGAGCCAGCCCCCTCAGCTGTTCTGCAGGGCTGTGGGTGCACTCAGGTAGGTGTTGGAGAAGGAGTTTAAGGGATGCAGGTGGCACCCCCAGCTTTCCAAATATCCCCCAGCCAGGCTGCCAGCTGGCTCTGAGGGAGGGGCTGAGCAGGAGCACAAAGCATATTTCATGGGGCCGTGGTAAGGGAGACTGGGGCAGGGGGGGGAAGCTCATGGAGCTTGCTCTGCAGTTCCAGGTACGGTGGCCATCCCAGTGTGGCCCCTTGCCCACCTCTGCCTCATCCCCACAGGCTGAGGGCAGCCAGGGCAAGCATCAGGCTGGAGGTGATCACTTCTGCCCCTCGTCCCACTATGGGAAAGCTCCATCTCACTTTGCCGTCAAGTTTGAGAGCTCGTGCTCTAAGTGCCAGCATATTTGTGATCATCTAAATCGTGTGACAAAGACCAGTGATGGAGAGAGCAAAATCCTCCAGGAAAATATTTAAGAAGATGCCTTAGTGGACAGCAAGGTAGAGCTGACCTAAAGAGCAGCATGCTAAAAAAAATAATAAAAGCAGAAGCAGCAAATGGCAAAGAGAAGTGAAAATATTTTTCCTTTTGCACACTGGTGGGAGGATGGGTGGATGGCTGTTCACAAGAGTAATGAATAATGAGCAGAACTTGAGGGTGATGTTCTTTTAAAAGACTGACTTCATCTCTGATGTAAACTACCTGCAGAGGTATGTAAACATTTTCATTGGCTGGAAAAGTGTATATTCAACAGATTTGTAATCCCTTAAAACCCCAAAGGCATAATGGACAGGGAATGTGCTCTGTTTCATGTCAGGTTTGCACTATGTGCTTCAATTTTTCGTGTCTGAAATCAGATAGATCGGCACCATGTTGTCTTGGAAAACCAGCTACTCATGTTAGCTGTGTCTGTGGGAATGTAGGCTTGTCTCTCAAATCAGTCACGGGGGATTTTTAAACAGGGTTAAATATGCATGGCTAATTGTATCTCAATCCCTTTGGCTGGCTGGCTTTTAATTTTTTTTTTTTTATTGCTTAAATAACTTCCAGAACACAGCACAGGAGGTATTAAATCTCTTTAATTGATTATTTTTCCCCCCCACACACAACGTGCTGTGGCTATCAACCAGGTGATTCCTGTCAAAACCAAGGTGAAAATCCTCACTGGAGGTTAGCTGAAGACTCGATCTCAGGTGTGCTACCTGTGTTCACCTAACCAAGTGCCCCTCAAGGCAAACCAGCAATCACATGTTCCCAGCCTGCCAGCACCCCTGAGTGCCAATGTACCTCAGGTATTTGCTGAATGCGGAGTAGGTAAATAGGCAAAGGTGGGCACTAAAGCAGAGAAGGTAATTTGGGGCTTTTTGTGGAAAGAGGAGAGTTACCCGTAAGTGATAAAGCCCAAGACAGTTTGTGCTCCAGGGATTAAATAACCCTGGCCTGACTCATTTTTGTCACTTCCCATCAAAACCCAGTTCCACTGAAACTACTCCCTAAGTTTCTAAAGCAGGAAAGCTCAACTATTTCTCATAAAGGAAACAGTTCCTTTTCTCACTGTCTAGGAAAGTGTGCTTTAAAGACCTTAAAAAAACCCAGCAGTTAATCCTTTCCTGGAGCCAGGGCTTGCTGCATCATGTCCATTCCCGGCGCTGTCAATCATTATCCAGCCAGCACATTGTTCAGGAGGTGGAGCTGTCAGGCAGAAGGAATGAGAGGTAAGGAAAGGAAGACTCCTGCTCCTTGCTGATGCCAAGGGTAAGTGAGATTATGTCAAACCCTTCAACGGAGTCCCCTTCCTCTGCCCCACCCCCTGCTCCTATATAACTCTCTCTGCATTTAGCAATACCTGCTTCCACCCGGCCGGCCGTGGGCTGGGAGTGCCGCCCTCTCCTCCTCCGATGGATGCTGCGGCCAGCAGCGCCCTGGGCTGGCTCTGCGCTGCTGTCCCCGCTCTTTTTGGGGTCACCGTGCTCTGCACGGCCCAGGGCAGCCTGCTGGGCAGGGCAAAGCTGCTGCTCTGCAGCCTGCTGCCCGCCCTGCTGTGCCTGGCCACTCTGGGGGCTGGCCAGGGGCTGGGGGTGTTTGTGGCCGCTTGCCTGGTCTGCTCCGTGTGCCTGGGGGACAGGGACCTGCTGCCCGTGGGGGACAGAGCCGTGCTCATCACAGGTGAGGTGCAGAAAGCGACAGAGCCTGCCTTTGCTCGCGGGTGGGCTGGAAAACTTCTCGTCCTCGGCTTAGTGCATGCTCGTGAGAGTTGATTTTATCCTTTCTGTTCTGCTTGTTTTATTTGCTTTGCCAGAGATGTTTTTGGGTTTTTTTCCCCCTTTTTATTTATTTATTTATTTCCCCCCAGGTAAATAAGTGCTCTGAAATTAACTAGAAAAGCATCTTAATAGATGCATTTATTTTTAGTGTCTCATTTAATCTTTACAAGTAGCTTTTTAGACATACTTGTGAAATTAACTGGTGCAAGAAGCATAAGAATACTTATGATGGTCTAATTTTTTAGGAGAGACAGTAATTCCCGGGAGCCCTCAGAACACTACATTCATACATTACTTTTGTTTGCTTGGATGAATTGTGCTGGTTATGGATGTACAGTTGCCTTTTGGGGGGGGTGTCTGTATACACAGTGCATACTGTGTCTATCATGCACATATTTCAAGACACTGGTTTGGTGCCATCTCTGTGAAATCATTTAGGAGGGGAGTAATTCTCTTCACTAGCAGGGAGAGTTCAGAGCTAATTAATTCAGTCTCTATTACCACTCTGATCTACTCAAAACCCACTTTTATTTTGCAGGGATGGCATTTTTGTAGTTTTATGGCTTTTCTCCTGTTCCCTCTAAAACTTTAGGTGGTGTTTATTTAGATGTTGCTTATTTGTGTTAATCAAACCTTTAAACTGGAGTGCCTGCCTGCTGCTTCTTGCGCTCTTAATGTGCTGGGTTTTGTTTTATTTTCTGGGTCCCCCCCCTCCCCCCAGAATGCTGAATTGCTTTGGTTTATATAGCAATTTCTAGCAGAATTTAATTTAATTTTATAGGGACACCTGGAAATAATTTAGATTTTCCTAGCAAGCTGTAATACCGTGTTCAAGTGTAAAAGTTGAGAGAGGAGAAGATCAGCAGCAAGTTCTCTCCTTGCAGTTTATCTGGAGCTGGGTTTCTCCCTGCAGGTTTGTCAGATGAAGATGGATACTGGTGTGGGGAATAGGGAGCAATCCTTTCCCGCCCCTGCAGACTCGGGGGATGTGCTTGCACTTGAGCATCTCCTTGCTTTGTGTAAGACTGCAAATCTTCCGGAAAAAAAACCACTCTCTGGGATCTTATCTGCTCTGGAGTGGGAGTTAGAACAATGTAAAGCAGTTAGGAATGTTTGGGTATAGTCCAGTAAGGGAATGTGCTTTCCTTGTACCTGTGCTGCAACTGTCCTGAAGAAATGCAAGTTGGGACATCTCTGACAGCTGATTGAGGAGGCTCTTCTCTTTGTCTTTCTTGTAATCCTATGCAATCCATGAAACCCTCCATCAGCTGAAACAGAAGTTTTTCTTAATATGTGTTTTGGTTAAATTGCTCTAATTGTGGTGTTCTTCCCCACACCAACATGCATTTGTGTCCCCGTGCACTTGCAGGTGCAAGGTGCCTTTAAGTAGACTTTGATGTTATTGTCTCCAGTTTACACAAGACCTCAGGCAGTCACTTTGTGGCAATTTTAATTTTTTTTTTTCTTTCTTCTTCCCCCCACCTTTCAACCCTGCAGGTCTGAGGAATGTGGCTGTGTCCTGAGCAGCTCCCATGTATTCCTTGCCAGCCTTTGGCCAGAGGCTGGAGCAAGCTCTGCTGCTCCCCCTGGATTCTGTCACACCTTGTTCTGGTCCTCTTTGGATTTTCCTTGTACGAGTGCTGCTCTGCATTATTTATTTAAGCCAGCAGTTCACCGGAGTACCAGGATAAGGGAAAAACTGCAGTGGTCAAAATGCTTTTTCACCTGGATAACTGTGGGCATGTGAGCAGGCTCAAAGCCATTGCTGAAACTCTGCTGTGGATCCTCTTGCTGGGAGCAAGAGCTCCAATATTCTTAAACAGAAGCTCCTGGCATGCAAACACATTAGTGGTAAATGCAATAGCCACCTTCCCTAAAAATTAAATTACTACCAAAATCGGAAGTAGTGGGAGTTGTAAAATTCTGTTCCTGGTTAGTTTGTGTGCAGTGAGATGAGTTTCTCCAGTTAATTTGGTCTTTCCAATCCTGGAGAGTGATTTGGCCCATGTTCAGCATGAGTTAATAGTCAATTCTCAGTAATGGCTCAGTCACAGTCAATAGTGACTACTTCCCTTAAAGTAAGTCTTCTCATAATCCACAAATTATTTTTGGTGTAGAAGCAAGAGTGTGATTGGGAGGGAGGGTTTGGTTTTCGTTTTGTTTTTTTTTTTCCCTATGGAGACTCTTTGAATTCTAGGAACTGGAAGAGTAAAGCTTCTCTGGACTCCAATAACAGGTCTGAAACTCAAATCATATTTGTTTTGGAAAAAAAAACCAAACCCAACAAACCCAGAGACAAACCCAGCATCAGGCAACGATAAAAACAACTTTTATTGCTTTCTTGGGATTGCTGTGCCCATCCCAAGATCAAGTTCCATTGTATTCTGCCATTTTCAAGTTAAAGCTGCATCGTAAAACTTAGGTGATATGTAGCTGTGGCTGTGTGCTTGCTGGAAATGGTGAAAGAGCAAGGATTTAACCTAATAGTAGGATTTTTCACTAAGTCACCCCACCCCCAAACCTAGAAATCTGTTGTTTCTGGGATATTTGCAGGCTTCTTGGTGTTTCTTTAGGGAATTCAAAGTATGCAGGTTTGTTCTGTCAGGTCAGGACGAAGAAGCTTAGTGGGATATTTGTACTGCTCTGGTGCATCTTCAGCAAACTGCAGTCCTCAAAAATGTCAAAAAGCTGACTTTTTTTTTTCTTTTTTTTTTTTTTTTTTTTTTTTTTTTTTT
>VWZN01016700.1:1279094-1313223 GCA_013396955.1 Regulus satrapa
GAGATACACTGATTGATCCAGACATTTAGTACATGTTTTCTTCAAGCCACCCGGAATTAATATTTTTCACCTTTCAGGACTAAAGCCCTAGTTAAAAGACAGACTCCAGAAAAGAGGATCTAATGTGAATATTATGGGTGTCTGTAGCAGTTAAATTCTATTGACTACATATTTTCAATGTAGGAGCAGACCTGTGAATAAATCAGGTATCTTTCTTGGTGTGCCAAAATCACAGAAGTTTATAGTAGGGTTAAGTAGGGAGTATTGCAGCTCTTCCTCAAAAAGAAAATAGTAAAATATCTGGCAGGAGTTCCAGTCTTTTGTCTCACATTCAGATTTCCAAGGTTTGGAAACTGACATTGATGTAGTAAATTGTTCTTGCAGGAGGTCCTGGATCCCAGTGCGCAGCAGCATCCAGGAGCTTTCTCTGCTGTAGTTACAGTGGAGGATCTGGTGCAGTATTGTGGAACAGGCTGATGCTTTATAGTGTAAAATCTGTATTAATTTATCAAACTCCTAATTTTCCTCCTAATCTTGTCCTCTGCAAAGCTCCTGAAGCATAGCCCCTATAAACTCCTTCCCTGTCCCTGCCTGTGTCACTTCACTGGGAGGCTTGGTGGGGACATGGGTGATGTCTTTCTTTCCTTAGGGAGCAAGTTTCACTGTGGGTGGGAAGAATGGAAACCAGAAATTTAAAAAATGGAGTGAAAACACTTAACTTCTAATACGTGGGAGTGTTGGTTGATGGGAAGCTGAATTTGACCCAGCCCTGTGCTGGCAGCCCAGACTTCCAACTGTGTCCTGGGCTCCTTCCAAAACTGTGTGGACAGCAGGGGAGGAAGGGGGGATTTGACATGGACCTGCTGAAGTGAGTCCAGAGAAGGCTACAGAAATGATCAGAGGACTTGGAACACCTCACCTGTGAATACAGATGTACAGAGCTGGGATGGCTCTGAGGAGACCCTGGAGGCCCTTCCAGGGGGGAAAGGGGCTCTAAGAGAGCTGGAGAATGGACTTTTGACAAGGGCATGAAGCGACAGGACAAGGGGGAATGGCTTCAAACTAATGGACAGCAGGTTTGGATCAGGTATTAGGAAGAAATTCTCCCCTGGGAGGGCGGGGAGGTGCTGGCACAGGTTCCCAGAGCAGCTGTGGCTTCCCCTGGATCCCTGGAAGTGCCTAAGGCCAGGCTGGACAGGGCTTGGAGCAACCTGGAACTGTGGAAAGTGTCCCTGCCATGGCAGGGAGTTGGAGTGGGATGATCTTCCAGGTCCTTTCCAACCCAAACCATTCTGTCTTTCATTCTGTAGCAGCAGCAAAATGCTCTCTCACAGGAAGAGACTCATGAATTAAATGATTTATTAAATATCCTTCATTGGTACCTGATGGGAAGGACTACACAACTGTGATCCCAAAACCATAGTTTGTTTGGTCTAACAGTTCCTCCCGCAGCTGCTAGGTCACTGCTTTATAGAAACAAAGTTGGGAATAAGTTGGGAAGAGGATAGAGAGGATAAGAGAAATTCTGATGCTAATTTGCATGAATTCAGTAGCTGACTTAGGAATTAAAGTCATTTGGAAGCTTTCTTAGGTTCTGAAAGCATTGGAATGCTTTGCAGGTAAAGCAACAGTTGCTTAATTTTGGCTTGGTTACAGCCTGTAAGAAAAAGTGCTTATCTGAGGGATCTGTGTGGTAGATGTGTGAATGAAATAATGCTACTTCTTGGAAGGAAGAAATAGAATCCAAGAATTTGAATTTGAAAGCCCTATAATTGCTTTGCGCAGTGGAGATTTTAAATTAAAACACTAGTGTGGGATTATTTTTTTCTGGGTTTTAATTTTTTTCTGTTAACTACTTTTGTTTTCAGGTTTCAGTCGGAATATTTGTATAAAACCGAAATAAGACTTTATTTCTTCTCTGTGTATGAAATCAGGGCATCTGTCAGTGGCAGAGGGTGAGCTGATCCCAGCAGCTCTGAGTCAGGAGAACACAGCCTGTCAATCTTTGAGGAACATTTAAAGGTCCAGCTCCTCACACTTCAGATTTGAACCTTTCTTTCTACTGACATATATATTTCAAGGACTTTGTAATCATATTTTTGTTTATATTTGCATGGCTTTCCAAAGTGTGTTTAAAAAAAAAATAATGATGGGGTAGGACAGATTTACTTTCCTTGTTTTTGATGCTTTCAGGAAGCGACACTGGGATTGGACATGCACTGGCTAAACACCTGGACAGTTTGGGTTTTGTTGTGTTTGCTGGGGTTTTGAACAAGGATGGCCCTGGAGCTGAGGAGCTGCGGCGTGCCTGCTCCCAGAGACTCTCTGTCCTGCAGCTGGACATCACCAACACCACTCAGGTCCAGGAGGCCTATCTGACAGTCTCAGAGAAGGTGCAAAATGCAGGTACAGCTTTTTTCTCCTCCTTTCCAATGGAAGTCCTGAGGTAGCAGCTTTGCACCACGGCTTAGGTGGGCAGGACATTTCCAAGGTAAAATCTTGGGCATCTCCATCCATGACTTCTGTTTTCTGGGATATGGGAAGGTGATAGCAGCTGGTCAGGGAGTGGGGAATGTGCATGTGCAGCTGCAGATGGTCTCTGTTTTGATCTGGAGCCACCGTCCAGCTCACTGGTGTAATCCTTGTGGAGTTGTTTTCCCGGTGAGTCGCAGCCTTGTGCTCTCTCCTCTTCCCAGGACTCTGGGGTGTCGTGAACAACGCAGGAATCCTGGGCTTCCCTGCTGATGGGGAGCTGCTCCCCATGAGCACCTACAGGCACTGCATGGAGGTGAATTTCTTTGGGGCTGTGCAGGTGTGCAAGACCTTCTTGCCGTTGCTGCGGAAGTCGCAGGGGAGGCTGGTGAACATGTCCAGCATGGCAGGTGAGCTGGGCTAAAGCACCAAATAAAATCCTGGGGCAAATGCCAAGGAAGGTGTCGGCTAGTCTGTGTTGTCAATACACCCAAGGAGTAAATGTTAATGTAATAAATCCATGTTTTTCTTTAGTTTGGGATGCTACTCCCAGAAAAGAGCCTTTAAAGAAGAGTTTAATGTGGCTAAAAATATGTTGTGGCAAAAAACCCAGTAATATTCAGATCTTGTGTTCCAGATATCACAAGTGATAACTTTGTGAGCTTCCATAAAGATGGGTGGTAGATCGCAGGTATTTCTGTAACAGGTTCAGGCAGAAGTCTGTGACCACCTCAGTTTCTGATATCTGCTGATAACTCGGGAGCTGTGTGTCTATACTTCTTTAAAAATATTTTGGATATCTTAGAAATTCCTAATTATTAGCATAGTGGTATTTTTCCATTGAAAAAAAACCAAACCAAAACCTTTAAAAAATTAATATATGTTTCCCATTTCTTTCCCCATAAATTTTGCTTCATACATATATGTGCATGTCTTCATAACATGACCTATTCTAGGAGGACAGCTGAGATACTAAGATGTAGGAACTAATGTAATACAGTAATGCAGTATCTGGTAGCCAACAGCTGAGCAGCAAGAATGCTCCTTTGAAAATGAGACCTGCTAGAAGCGGGAGGTCATGCTGCTGGAAAGTATTTTGGAGCGAGATCTCTTAGGGATTTGCTGGATCATGTGCTGCCCACATTTTTCTTTACCCTTCTGCATAGCTGGAGTCCCCCTGAATCCTGCTGCATTGCTGGGGTGACTTGTGAAGGTGTTACCAGGTGTTTCCCTTATGCTGAGGATGTGGCTGCAGCCTGGCTCTGGCCCTGTTTTCTCTTTAAAATCCCAGATATTCTCTGCTTTTGCATGTCTGTGTCCATGGTTCTTTGCTGACACTCTGAGAAAACAGGACTGAATTTTCAGGAGGACCTTTCTGCTGCTGCTCTGAGGCCAGACCCCTGTTTCCTCTGTGCACTCAAGTGAAACTCTCACTGTGGGTGTTTTGGGGCAGATGTCTTAATTCCTGGTGAGAGTCCCTGAACTGCCTTGAAGGGATAAATGCATTTATCCCTGTGCTGAGTAGTTTGCCCTCACTGGAGCTGATACTGACCCTGCTCAAACTCTAGCTGTCTGCAGAGATGTTGTTGAACACAGACTGGTTTGGGTGAAGAGTTTCCTCTTAACAGGGTCTTGGGGTCCGTTGGTAAAACATTAGTGGAGAAGTTAGTGAGGTTTCATTGTGCTGAATCTATTCCTGCCTGTGCAGGGCTCATTTAACTGGGCTCAGGTTAGCCTGACCTCAGAGGGAAAAGTATGTGATTCAATTGGCTCAAACCAATCCAGCTTATTCAGATGCATTCAGAAGAATAATTAACATATAATTGGCCTGAGTTCTTCAAGGGAATGGCTCTGTGTAAACAGCTCCTGTGATACCTTGGTTATCCCAGTACTATACCCAATAGCACTGAAAATTCCCCAGAGAATTCGGAGGTATTTTCCTTTAAAATACTCAGGCACATTGAGATGAATGTGTAGCATGTGAAACAGAGGCAGGATGTGCCCAACATGCAGACAGGAAAAAGGAGGAACGTGCCTCAAGGAGAGGATGGTCCATTCTGTTCCCTCCTCTCTGCTCCCAGCACAACCTGTGGTGGCTGTGATGATCCTAAACCTGTGTGGTGATAACACCAACCTTGTGGAGGGAGTGGGAGGGCTGAAGAAGAAGATGCTCAAATCAAGGAACATTTGTATTTTTCTAGTGCTGAAGAAGTGACAATCTGACTGTTCTTGAGACTGAGGGAATCTCTGTATTTGGAAGATACTGTTTCCTTGAAGCTTGTTTTAGTAAATGTACTGGATGTTCTCTTAGCTTTCCCATCTGTACAAATGTTTCTGGGATTCAAGAGGATGGGATATAACTATAGGCAGGGGATCTGCTGGGTCTCAGGGAGTCCAGTCACTCCTGGGGTGTGATTCCAGCTTGGGTTTGTCCCCAGAGGTTTTTTCCACTCTTGCATTATTTTCTCTGGCCTTTCTGGAAAGAACAGGAAAGAAAGTTTGCTTTATAAAGCTACAACTGAGATCACTTACCCTGTTCTAATGGTGCTTTATTATAGGGGCTTGAAATTTGTGTTATGGTGACAAGAACAGTAGTATAAAACTACTGCTTCACTATTTATATGAACTAAAGCATTCTGTTTCTCAAAGCAACAGTCATAACTTTCAGCAGTTTTTACCCTTGAATGCAATCCAGTTTGTTTTTTCTGCCCTACAAGGTGTCTTAGCAGGTGTTACTGAGTATAACTGCTGTAAGCAACTGTTCATTTACAACTTTCACTCGTTTTTAACCTCTAGCAAAAAATTATTCCCTCACTGATTTGTCTTTAACTTCAGCGAGAGAGGCATAATTTTGGCTGTGCTATAATCTCCCTTCTAAATCATGACAATAAAGGCTGGGAAGAGCCACTGTCGAGGTTTCTCAGGTTTCTATTGCTCCTGCAGGAGGCATTCCACTACCGAGGTGTGCTGCGTACGGGGCATCCAAAGCAGCTCTGTCCATGTTTTCTGGAGTAATGAGGCAGGAGCTTTCCAAATGGGGCATTAAAGTCATGGCAATTCATCCATCAGGCTTCAGAACAGGTATGGTGTTTGACATTTTGGGTTGTTCTTTTTGCCTCTCCTCTTTCTTTGTAGCTCAGCAGCCTCAAACAGAGCCCTGAGTGATTCTCAGGGGTTGGACTTCCCCCCCACCCCCTCCCCATTCTTTATGCAGATTATGGGAATGAAGTTCAGTGTTTTCTGTGAGAGATGTTCCCTCAGCTGTGCACATTGCCTGCCTCCCCTCTCCTGGGCAGAGCTGTCTCTGCCTTGAGACAGGGCAGCACTCAGGGAGCTGGTGCCTTCCCTTTGCTCCAGCTTTGTTGGAGCTGACAAACAAAGCAGCACGGTGTGGCCAGTGTGAGTGTTATGGCTCACTTTTGCTGCCTGGCAGCTTCAGGTGCCCCATCACTCCTCCCTTCCTCAATATCAGAGCTCTCTTGATTGAGCTGCTCTGTCTTGCGTGGCAATATCTGCAGCAATACCTGTCATCCTGCTTGCTCGCTGTCAATATTCTCTGATCTTTCCTCTCCACTCCTTCCCCATGTGCTCCTGCTGCTTTCTGTTCCAAATTCATCCTCCTCCTTCAACTGAGAGCTTTTTGCAGAGCTTGTCCAGGTTCCACACTCATCTCCTGCTGCACATGCCCTCACTGCACCCCATGGCTGCCCAGAGCATTTTTCATATCAATGTAAATAAAATTGGTCTTTTTTCATAAAATGCTACTTCTCTGAATGCTTCCCCTCCTGGGAAGGGGCCCTGTGAGGCTCTGGCAGCTCTGGTGGTCAGTGGAACCTGCCTGAGACTTCACCTCAGGGCTCTGCTTAGCTGTTCTCAGATTTATGGGTAAAATTGAGCCCTGGGATTTGAGTTTTGAATATTTATTTAAAGATTTTTCTCATTGCAGTGCTTAATTTTTGGTACTTAAGCAATAATTCCACTGGAGAGGCCCCTGATTTCATTCCTACCTTATGCAGATGAGGTGGACAAACAGATTAAATTACTGTTCTAAACCTGACCTAATAGAAGGCTAATCCTTCAGGAAACTAGTTATTGAAATACTAATGTCTCTTGTGAAAGGGCAGCTTAGCACTTGGCCAACCCAAGTGAATCCTGTTCATCTCAGTTTGCCCATCTCTCCTCAGTTGTTTATAATAAATACTGATTGGAAACGAAATGAATCAGAACAGAATGGCAAAGTGGGGAGGAGGGAGAAAGGAAAAAAAACAAAGCTGATTTGGCTGTGAGAGGGCATTTTTAGGTAGAGCAGGGAGCCAAATGAGGCATGAACTTTGTGCTTTTTGTGTAGCACAAAGTACTTGTGCTCTTCCTCCTCTTCCAGCTAAAAGCACTGGCTGATGACCAGCTGTGATGTTTGTTCTTCACTGACCCAGTTTAGATCAACTCTGACTATTCCAGATTTATTTTTTTTAATTAAATCCAGCCCCAAACCCACTTGCTGTCCCGTGATGTTGCTACTGCAGGTATTGAAGGCACAGCTGAGCAGTGGAGCAAGCAGGAGAAGGAGCTGATGGAGAACCTCCCGGCGGGCACCCGGCAGGCCTATGGAGAGGAATATCTCCTGGGGCTGAGGAATTATCTCCTGCAACTGCCCTCCTACTGTGCCCCTGACCTGTCCCCCGTGCTGGGAGCTGTCCTGCATGCTCTGCTGGCCAGGAGACCCCAGGGCCTCTACACCCCTGGCAAGGGAGCCTACATCCTCCTCTGCATCTTCTGCTGCTTCCCCCTCTGGTTCTACGACTTCTTCATTAGTAAGGTGCTGAGTGCTGGCTCTGTGCAAAGGGAGCTGAGAACATCAGGAGATGAGGGCAAGACCCTCTGAGGTGTCCACCGGTGTCCATCTTGCTGGATGAGGTAGCTGGGAGGAACTCTGTACAGACACTGCTACTTATTGTGCTGTTTTTGTTCTGTTGACACAGCCTTGCAAAGAGGGAGATCTTTGTGTTAGGAAGTAATGTTTGGGAAAAGCAGTGGGTAAACATAAATAGAAAGCTATTCCCAGATGGGGCATTTTTTGAGGAATTTCAGTGTTTTTCTGTTGTCTTTGTATCCTGCTTTCTGTGTAAGGTACCTCATGAAATTATATAGGTCCTGTCTGCTTCTAAAGGCATCACCAACACACAGAGAGATGCAGAACATGTTTTGTTAAAGCAAAACAAAAACCCCTAGAGAGTCACCAACCTTAAATCTTGTAAGAAGTTAAATATATTCCTATTGTTGAAGAGACTTAGAAATGTGTAATGCAAGTCTTTTTCTCTACAGCTTCAGCTCAATATGTTTGAGGTCTGGTGTTTTTTGTTGTGTTGCTGTTGAACCTGAGCAATGATTGTCCTTTTCCCCACAAGTTTTGTATGTATAGTTTTAAAGTTTGTAATGTGTTTTCTTCATTAGAATAAGCAATATGAATTAGTTGGGGGTGGGATGAATGCAACCAGATCAAGATCTTTATGAAGAGATTAACAATTTCCTTCCTAGAGTAATAAAAATAGTCATAGTGGGTGTATCAGCTGCTAATTCGATCTGAATGTCTGGGCCATTCTGTGCATTGCCTGTATATGCCTGTGCTTATCTAGTTGTTAGTAAACTCTGAAGTTACTTCTGCTTTTTGTACAATTTCTTACTCGAGTCTAGGTTTACACAGAATTCCTGGTTTTGCCCATTTCTCCTGATACCTACTTGTGTTTCCCTCTGCTTTGAGGGGAGTTTGTGCTCGCTTGTCTGAGATCAGTCAATCTTCATGTGGCTTTGCTGGCATCCAGTGTCCAACTTCTGATAGATGGGGGTCACTCCCTGTCCCTAATTTCCTTCCAGGAGCACCAGGTGCCCACCCTGGTGCCCCATACCATAAACCCCTCACCAATGGCAAGTGGTTGGGCAACTCTCCTGCATTTTCCCCACCTTATTCCCTTTCTGCATTGTCTGTCACATCCTTGGGCTTTGAAAGGCTGTGATATTTTGAAAGAAATGCTCATCGCCCTGAGTCCCATGGTTTGGCCATGGGTCCTGTCTTTGACAAGATGCATTTATTTTCCAGTGATGAAAAACTAAAGTAATCACGTTCTGAGCTTTAAATGTAGACACACTTTTTTCCTTCCCCTTCTGAGCAACTTCTAACTCTTCTATCATAATCCTACTTGTGTGATGTGGTTGCAAACTTTTGCTTTTCTTGGAGGAGCTCTACTCAGTGTTTTGAACTCAGGAAAGCTGAGACAATTTTTTTTTTCTCTTTCTCTTTCCCAATTTCTTCCTTTCTCTCCCTAATTTTTTATGTGTCAGCAAAAATGTGTAATAAAAAGTATAATATTTAGTAACCAGATGGTTTTGAGTCTGTCTCTTCTCACCCTTTGTGTTTTTTGGGGATCAGTGCTACATCCCCTCCTTGTTCCCACAGCAGGAGAGCACTGAGGGGGAAGGGGATGGGGAGCATTTCTAGGGAAGAGGGACAAAACTGACACTTGATGCTCTGTTTTGGGCAGGATGTGATCCCAGGTGGCTCAAAGGCAGCTTTGGAGCTGGAAGGAAAGGTGAACGTGGAGCTGGGGCTGTGCTGGGTGGCAGCCTGTGAATTTTGGCTGTCTTGAGGCTGAGGGAGCTTGCTTCCAGGGAGCTTATCTCCATCTCCATCGTGGATGGAGGTGGCTGTTTTTCCCTTCACACCCAATTTGGGTGTAAATTCTGTGGCTGGAATTTTGCCCTGAGGCACGCTGTACAACTGAAATTTGTCTTAGCAGTCAGTCAGCTGCTTTGCCTGGCAATCTCCATAACAATCTTTAATTGTTGCTTTGTTATTTGGCTGTGGTTATAAAATGCAATTTTTTTTTCTCCCCTTGACTTCCCTAATAGGAATATTATATTGCACATGGCAGACATATTAAATTAGGTATTTACTTGGAAGTTTTGACTTCATTTTATTCTTTTAAACTTTTATTTCCCAGGAAATTTCTGTTCTAAATAGTCATTTTATGTTTCTTCACCTAACCACAAAGATATTTCAGCAGGTCTCTAATAACTGCAATATCAAAGATTGCTATTGCTTTGTTCCCACAGGGATCTTACTTTTTGTTTTAAAGATAATTCTGTTGTAACACATTATTGAATTATGTGTCACTTAATGGGCTGTAGTATTAGAAGTAAATTTCTTTTGCTAATGGCTTGCATTGCAAATAATCCCAACCATGAGAGTGGCAAAGCTGCAGAATAAATTGTAGGTGTTTGTGGTCAACAAAATGTGGATGTTAGTGCTGAGACTGGCTCATGCTCTCGAGGAGAAATGTCTGGGTGTTGTGGTCCTTTGCTTACCATAAAGGCTGATCTCATACAAATATACTTGGGGAGTGGGAAGAGAGTTGAGTTGAGTTCTGAGTTGAGTAATAGCAGTGGAAACTGTTATATTAAAAACCCCAAGGTAATTATTTTGATTTAGGCCTATTTTCAAAGATCAGATTTTGTAAAAAATGCATGTGGTGTGAGGAAAAACATCTGAGAAGCTGAAGAAATTGGCTGCAGCCCTAAGAAAGGATGGTAGATAATATAAAACTTAATGCCCCACAGTAATCATGTGTGTATATATTACAAACACATGTCTGTGGTGTAAAAAGGGGTTATAAACTGTGGAAATCGTGAAGAAGGAGCAGGTTTTATACACATCCCTCTGATCCAGCCTCCGGAACGAAGTTTGTGCCCAAGAAGTAAATGCTGTTGGATGCTTTCTACAAAGGAATTCTCTGGCTGGTGTCCTGGGGTGCCACTCTCCTGCTCTGCATTCATGGCTTCGGCTGCCACACGTTCTTCCTTCATGTGAGGAGCTGATTTGCTCCTCAAGAAAGAAGGTGAGTTACCAAACAATTAGTTTTTATACCTTCTTTTGTTCTGGCTCTGTTTCCCTTCTTTCTGGGGCCCCTGATGACAACCCTGCCTGATGAATGCCTGTGTCATTGCAGCTTGGGTGGGTAAAATATTGTGCATTTTTGTGGTTGTGTCACTGACTGGCCGTGGCAGGGAAGCTTTGGTGGCCACTTGCCGAAGGACCAACCCTGCATTTCGTGGAGTGTTGATGTGTGGGACTGCCCATGTGGCTGGAGGGAAGGAGAAGGGCTGAGGAGGTTGGAAGTGTGCTGAAATGAGAGCTCTGACAGGGGGGTGGGTTGGATGGAAGAGGTGGTGTAGGAGAATGGGGAGCTCCAGCTCACTGAGTGTCATGGGCTCATGCAGGGACAAGGATTAATCCTAAAACTGCTTTCAAGCTTTGTAGGAGGTTGGTCAGACCCATTTTTCACTAGGAGGGGCCAGAAACAGTGTTGGGGAGAAACTTTATGGTCACTTTGTCTAATTAAATTAATGTGAACAGAAATGTATTAAGCATTTATGTATATAAATGTGAAAAGCAACATTATATAAATGTACAAAGCATTTCAGATTTTGCAAGTTTGACCCCCTGCTATCTTCAGAAAAGGGAATAATTTCCATGTGCCTCTGGCACGTGTGAGGGTTTTTTTTAGCTGCATATAAAAAGTTTTTAGAATTTTTGTAGGTATTCTTTGTTTCAAGAGGATGTTTCCAGGGAACTTTCAGGTCTCAGTGATGTCAAAACACTCTGGTTTTGCTGGAAATTTACTCGTCTGGGCACAGCATTGCAGAGGTACAACCAAAATGGGTCACATTTCATTTGCTTGAAGCCAAGAGTCCACATGTAGACATCAGCACCTATCTGGGCACCAATCATATTTGCAGCATATTTGGGACAAATGTGTGAATTTTGATACTTTTTTCCTAAAGAGATTGATTCTGGGATCTTTTCTGGGTCACAGCGTTTCCTGTTTTACCCTGTTTATATTTATGTTTTGAAAGTCAACTGGATTCCTAAAATGATGCAACCCCCAAGGGCATTGTGCATCAGAGTCTCATCATATTTCTAGGAATGCTCAGAGAAATTAATTTGAAAATCCAATTCATGCAGGCTTCAAAGGAAAAGGGTTCAAACAAAAAATCTTGGCACTTGTGAGAAAATTGGGTGGGGAAGATTTTTTTAAATTTTTTTTTCTCACAAAAGTCTGAGGATACATAAATGGAAAGTATTTCCACTGCCAGGAAACACCCTGCACAAATATACCCTGGGGTTCAATTGTTCCTGACAGAATTTGTCAGCTGGTGCAGGGCTCCCTGGAATGCAGACACCATCGAGGCAGCATTTTGATTGTCAGTCAGGCTGAACATCAGAGCTGTTGCTGTTCAATTATAGATAAATTCTGGCAACCTTGAGGCAGTGGGCTTTTACCATAGCAAGAGAGGTAATTGCTTTTACTTTTAAAGCATGACCAAACCATAAATCAAGAATCACTGACATCTCATGAAAGGAGGCGAGTTTTAAATCCCTTTAATAGGATAAATGGGTTTTTAGCATGTTGTATAGGTCATTGTAACCTAAGCTAATGAATCTGACTTTAACAACCTGTATGAAAGTAATTACAGTGATAGAAACTGTCTGCACAGGTTTCATGGCTGGAATATATAGGTTAAATGATCCAGGTTTATATCCCTGTTCACATTGTTGCTTGTAGCTCTGGAGAGAGCACTGAACAAGCTGGAAACTCATCCTGGGAGCTAAGAATTCGGATCTCAGCATCTGCCATGAATTAGAAAATGGGGGGCAGCTCAGTGGTCCAAGGATGGCTCTCAAATCCTGGGTGGAGCTGGCATGGCCTATGCTACCAGTCTGCTAAATCAGGAGAGCTCTGGAGGTGCTGAGTGTGTTCCTCTATCCACAGAGCCTTTCAGAAACAACCTGTTCTTAGTCTCTTCTCCTTTTATGAGTTGTATGTTCTGACCACGTTTCCCTGATTTGGGACTTTACCTTTGTGGCATTGAAGGACACATTTCAAAAGGAGAATATAGAGCAAATATCAAGGGGTGTGAGGATTAAAAATACAAAGAAAATAAAATTATAGTGACTGATATAAAGGGAAGGAAGGAAGCAAGAAGGATTTCCTGGTTCTCAGGAAATGGGTTTGGGCAGATTCAGCTCCAATGACATGTCACACTCTGGGTCAGGTTGACCTACCCACTGTCTTCCACCACCTCCTTCAACACCTGGTTTTTAAAGGGTCATTGAAGAGGCTGTGACATGTGATAAATTTACCTACTTTGAAGTCTTACATTTCTTGGTCTTGCAGCATCCCACCCCATGAAGAAAGAGGACACCGGGTGCTGTGGCGAGGACGGGTGGATGCTCCAATCTTGACCTGCTTTGGGTGGTAATGGGAGACACAAGTGTTCTATTTCCACATCCCTGTGAAAGGGGAGGTGTCTGTGCAGCCTTGCACTCTTCACTCAGCCCACGCAAGCCTGGCAGTGCTGAAGTCAGCCATTTGCCCTCTTTCTCTGGGGAAAAGAATATCACAGTGTACTTGGTTTCGTAAAGGAAAAAGAAATTTTTTGCCTTTAGCCATAGGAATTTACATATCAGCAATCTGTGTGAGAAGGCTCTGCTGTCTGTCTGTCTGTCTGGGCTCCTGTGGGCTTGCACTGTCAGCAGCCAGCATTGACACCAGCCTGTGTGGAAATCTCTGGTGTGTGCATGGCACAGCCAACAAAGCCCTCAGGATGAAGATGATGTGCCAGAGAATGGCCTGAGGCTGATTTATTCCCCTGCTGTTTGGGCAAGTCCTATCTTTTTAGACAAGGGGTTAGGAATCAGTGTTATGGCTTCCGTGTATCTCAGAAAGCATCTTTTTGCCTGTAGTTTCTCAGAAAAACTCAATTCTTAGAATTCCAGCATGGTTTGGGTCAGAAAGGACCTTTAAAGCTCATCTCATTCCACCCTCTGCCATGAGCAGGGACAGCTTCCACTAAACCAGGTCACTCAGAGCTCCATCCAACCTGGCTTTCAGGAATGGGCACCCACAACTCTGGACAACCTGTTCCTTTCACTGCCTGAAGAGCAAAATCCTAAAGGACTAATTTAATTAGAAGGATGAGCTGGGGAAAGCAGAGCAAACAGTCTTAATTAACAGTGTTCTAATGCACAGGCAGCAATGTAATCGTGTTGCGTGCTTGGCGCAGATGAATTAAGGGATTGATAGGCTTTAAAAACGTGGCATTTTTGAAAATGTTTTATCATGTAGAAATATGTTAGAAGTTCATGTTGGGAACAGGCTGTTTCATAGTGTGATTTGAATTGCATGTTCGTGCAATTCAATGTGGTATGGTGTGGTTTATATCCCTTTTTCCCAAATGTTGCCTCTATGGTTTCAAATGTGTTGCCTTAGAGCAGGAAGCACTGCTCTCAAAGGTTAAGAAACCCCAACCAACAACCCCACAAAAACATCCCCAAAATGGGATCCACCCACCAGCAGTGACCCAAAACCACAACTTTGGGCCATGCCATTGCTCCCTCTGCATTTTGCAAGTGTCCTTAAGGGTAGGAAAAGGCTAGCTGCAATATTAAACAAGGGCTGATGTTAAAAACAAGAAGATTAATGATTCTGCTCAACCTACGGCTTTAACATATGGTGTGGAGAAGCAAATGGGACGTGGTGACAGACCCACGTGCACCATAATGAATGGTGGTGCTCAAGGGGAGTGGCCCAAGAGCCCAGCTCCACTGGAGTCAGCTGAATTTGGGCACCAGGGAGGGAAGAAGGGTGCCTCAACTTGAATGAGGGCAACGTGATGGATGTACCATGTACCAGTATAAAGCTGAAATCTAACGAGCTGCTTTTGTGCAAAGGAGATCCTGGCCTGGGAGTGGTTCTGTCCTTGCTGGTGCTGAGGTGCCTGGGCAGGGGCTGAGTGAAGTGGATTTTTTGTTTTGTTTGTGTTGTTGGTTTAAAGATTCTTGAGAGCATTTTAAAGCATCACAGACTTACTCTGTGAGGAAGGAAGGAATTATGGGCTTTCACCCTAATGCTGTCTGGGACTTTTAACTGTAGGATGTGATGCTTGCACACCACTGTTTGTCCTTTATAGGATTAATGACTGAATAGGTGAATCCTTGTGTTTTTGGAAGGAAAAGCTTAGGGTTTCCTGCCTGAGTGAGCTGAGAGGCAGCTCTTGAAACCTTTAGCATAACTTACTCCAAAAAAATATCCAGTGCCCACAGAAAATAGCCCAAACAATTTTGGGGGAATTGGCTTAGAAAAACACAGTTCATTTGAAAGGGTTAATCATCCCCTTTTTGCACCTCCTGGTAGCCACTGAGTGTAGGTTCTGCTTTAGGTTTTCTCCTGTTACTCCATGGTGCTTGTTCAGCCTGGAGGACGCTGTTCTGGCAGTCGTGTACCTGGGTGAGAAGGGAAACAGGGCTGATGGAAAAGGGTTTGCTGTGGTTGCCCATCTCTTAAGGTCTGATGGTCTCATGTTACTGACATCACTTTTGCCACCACAGAAACTGGTTCACCAAAGCTGCTGCCTGGTCTTGATTTGGGCTGGTTTTGAAGAATCCTTGCTCCTGTGCTGTTCAGCCTGCAGCTGTAGGTCTTATGGAAGAAGGATTGCTGTGGAGAACATGGAGGGACAGCCACTGTGAGGCTGATCCTGGCTTCATCCCAGCCTGTGGCAGCACTGAGTGGCCTGGCAGGATCCTACCTGGATGTGTGAGACACCTTCACAGCCTTTCTCTTTCCAGGGGGACACCAGGGCTGTTTGCTCAAGCAGGACAGCACCTGAGCTGTGTTGGAGCTGCCTCCACCTGGGTGTATTTTTTGCTGGGAGCAGAGTCACTGGAAATGGAGGCAAATGCTAGCTTTCCTTTGGGGAATGAGCAGTTATTTTACATCAATTAATTTGTTCCTGGCCCACATACAGCTTGGCAGGAACGCTGCCAGGGCAGCATCTAATGCACGCTGCTATTGCAGGAGGCCCTAGATGTAAAGCAAATGCTTCCATGGAGAAATGGAAGCTCTTCAGGCTTGGTTTCCTTAACCTTTGGAAGCCCTGTTGTAGTTTGGGTTGTTCCTGGTTCTTAATGGCTGTTTCTACATCTAACAAATTCCTGGTGCAGTAATTAGTTTTTCAAATACCAAAGCATTTAAGTGTCTTAATTTTTACACTAATGAGCTGGGATTCCCCATGGGTTGTCTCACAAGCTGTTTCAGCATCACAGAATTTCTCTGTGCCAAATATCACTGGTATCTTCTGGGAAGAAGGAGTTTCTCTGACCCCTCCTTGCCATTAAGCTGGTTGCTCTCTGCCCGTGTCAAGGGTGACTTTGACAATGCAATTTATTCCAGGCAGCAGAGCTGCTCACTGATCTTTCTCATGAGAAGCTTTCTACTCACTTCCAACCTCAACCAGCTGAAGCTCCTCTTTCCCCTTGGTCGGATTTATTCAGCAGCTTCAGTGTGACTTGGGAGCAGCAATAAAAGCAGGTGTTGCTGGGGCACAACCCATCTCTTTTGTGCAATATTTGGAAGAATGTTGCTGGCCCCTCTGTGCCAGTGCTCACAGGGACCTGGGGGTAACATTCTTTGGTAAAATCCCCCTTTCCCTAAAATCCAGAGAGCAGAACATGTTGCTGCCTGCTCTGCTGCAACCACTCCAGGAACTGCTCAGACAGCAGTCAGAGGCTCTGTCTCTCTGCTGGGATATTAACGAGACAATTGACCAAGCTCTGCTAAATATTTATGCCATATTTACACCTGAATTTGAGCAACAAATCCTCTCACCCACAGGGACGCTTTGGGCTGTGAGGAATGATGCAACATACTGAAAAAGTAATAATACAAAGAATCCCTAGAAGTCATGCCAGCTTTACCCAACAAGCAGACCCCCTCCACTGCTGAGCTGTGGTCTCCTTAACTCCAATAATGAATGTGTTGTAAGGTTTAACAGGGAGACAAGCTGATGGTTTAGCTGCTTTTCTGTGGTAGATGAAGAGGAGAATCAGGTTGGAGTGGAGTGGAGAATTTGAAGGAAAGCAGGGAGCAGCATCTGCTGAGATGGGTGTTTTGAGGATGTGTCATTTCGATGTGTGCTGCCAAGAGGGACAGGTGGAACGGCGCCCGTCTCTGAATGACAGAGGTAAAAATGATAAGAAGCAAGGCAGTGTTGGGAAGCGCCATCAGGAGCAGGTAATGAGGCATTTTGAGTGCCAGGCACAGGAAATTTGGAGCTGGCTGCAGGACATCTCCCATCAAACCTTTCCCGAGGTGTCAGGGCTGCTGAGCACAACCCACGGAGGCTGGGGGGTACCAAAGGCTTCTCTTGGCAATGCTGCACTGCACCCAGCCCAGACTGGTTCTCACTGGTGCAGTAACCTTACAGCTCTAGAAAACAGAGGAAGGACTCTGGATCTGGCAGCTTTGAGATCGTGTATTTTGTAGGAAGTTTTTGCTGCTTTTATAAAAACATCGTTGCCCTCGCATACGTTCTTGGACTGAACACGTGGCCGGTCGCTGTTGTTCCAGTGATGGACCTGCAGCAGGTAATTCTCACCACTTGAAATGAACAAGTCTGGGCTGCATTTTCTTCTTAAGAAAATTATGTTTTTGCACTCCGTGAACGTAAAAAATGTGATGAAAACATTGGGAGCCAATCCGAATGTACTAAGGAGGTGGTTTGCAGTAAAGAGCACAGTACACACTGTCCCAGCCTAGAGCCCTAATTACTTTGAACAGTAACTAACTGCAAATTTTCTTCCCAGGTTAAGGAAAGAGAAGTGCCAGCCACTTAACCTCCTTGTAGACACACAGTGTCCCCTTCTTTTGCTAAATGCACTGAACTGAGGAATCGGATTTTCTCATTCTGAGTAAATGCTTACTGCCAGGAATATGCAGAGTGAGATTCACAGGATGTTCTAATTAAAATCTAGATCCTTGTAAACAGCAAAAGCCAAGGGGAAAAAAATACAGAGCTTGATTTTACAAATGAAATAATATTTCATGCATAATTAAGAAGAAATTGTGAAATCTTCCTAGGCATGGGAAGCACTGCAGTTTAATGCAGATGCAGCTGGCTGTCCAGGGCCTTGCCAGGGCTGCCTACTTGTTTATCCTAAGCAAAAAGCATTTCAAAGGGAAGAAGCCAAGCCCCCCCCACACCAGCAGTCTTTTCATGTGGTCATCTATGTTGAATTGGAAAGCATGAAAGGTTCAAAGCCCATCAGCCCCTTACCAGGACTTAAGTCTTTTTTTATAATGCCTGAATAAGTAACACAGGTAGGAATTAAACAAAAGCAAAATGAAACATGAAGAAATGAGAAAAACTGTCTCATCTTACTGCACTAGAACAAAACTGGAGAGAACTCACTCCTTCTCACCTATCCTTTCCTGAGAGTGGGCTCTGTTTCTTTTTTTGTGCCCATGATGCTCCTCAGCCTCATCTAGTAGAGGTTCCCACCAGACAGCAGTAATTAAAGTGCACCTCTCCCTCCAGAGCCCTTACACTCCTCTCTTGGGTCCATCTAGGCAGATTCAATTTTTTGCCTTGAAATTTCTTTTTCTTCTTCTTAATCTATGCGACTGCCTGGCCATGCTTCTTAATTAAATGAGTTTTAGTCTTTAAAATCTTATCCAGAAATACAATTTTATCAATTCTGCAGAGGCTCAAAGAAATATGAATGACAACCTCTTGCTCTTCCATGATTTCACAGCAGCTGCCACCAAGGGCTTGTGCAATGCTGGAGTTTATGAAGCCAGGAGGGAAAGTTGTTCGGCCGTTAAACAGGAGATGCTGTGGTTGTGTCACAATCTGTCATGAAGATACAGCTGAGAAAGCAGAAAGGGTGGAACTTGGAGCATGGTTGCACCCTTGCAGTGCTTGGTGTCCTCTTTGTCCTGCAGAAATACTCCTTGGCCTCAGCGAGGTGAGGTTGTGGTTGGCCATCGTCCGTGACAATGGCCATGGGGTGGTCAGCGAGGGGTGTTGGCCATCTGTGTGCTAAGGAATCCCGTGGGCTCCTCCTGGAGTTACTGCCCACGGCAGCAGGAGAGGCTCGGCCTCCCTTTGTCCAGCTGTGCGTGATCCTGCCGCGGATCGGATGGGCTGGGTGTGGAGGGAAAGCTAAAGAGAGCACCGAGATGATCCTGTCAGAGGAATTCCTGCTTAGCTACCCTTGTGAGGAAGTGTCTTGGGTTTCAGAGCAAAGTCATGTTTGTCTCATGCAGACTCTCAGCTGGATCAGGGGTATAAATGGACACTCCTGAAACACTTGCTTAGAGGAAAAAACAGACACAGGAAAACTCCTAGGAGTGCTTAGAGGAAAAAAACAGACACAGGAAAACTCCTAGGAGTGCTGGTGGAACCAGCTGTGTCCCCTGTCCTCGATGTGAGATTCACAAGAATTATTCCCTTGCAAAGTTATCAGCTGTGGGAATTTTTTCCTTTCTGGTGTTTCCCAGGAGCTGCTGCAGACTCTGAGGTTTCCTGACGTGCCCTGTTTGCACTGGGACACACTGTGCTCTCTGCACCTCATCTTCTGAAGTGGTCCTCTAATTAAATTTAAGATACAATTATTTAAAAGGTCTGTGCATGCCAGAAGTTTGATATTCATGTGACTTAGAAGCCTGCAATTCAGCACTTCAGCACAGCACATGCCCCAGGAGTTCCTGCCCTTGAGTCCTGTGGCTGCTGATCTGCATCAGCAGGCCAAGTGGCCGCCTCGAAGAATTTGTCTGTACATGACATCCCTGAGCTCACCCAACACACCTGTCATGGAAGATGGAACTCGGTGTCTCTCTCCAAATCCCATGTAATTTCCCTGCCACCAGACTGTTCTCACCTCCAGCACAGCAACAATGCTGGTTTTTAGCAGTCAGATTTGCCATTTTCAAGCATGGACCCAGAAGGAAGCTGGGTCATGGACCCAGATGAAGCAGTTGACCCTATTTTACTAGTTCACTTAGAAAATCCTCTGCTAATTCCTGCTGTTTTCCAAGCTGCTAAAAAATTTAAGAAGACAATAATGTATGTCACTGTAGACAAGCAAGATAGTGCAATTACTTGTGTTGTAATTTTTTTGACCCTATTTTGTTTTGTGTACGTGCGAGAGGATTGAAAATTAGGATGTTAAGGAGAATAATTAAAGGATTTGCATCAGAACAGTTTTAGAGTGGGATAAATCAAATATCTGCATGAAGGAACATGCAGACCATTTTCTTTTGGCTAAAGCAAAGTTTGTGTTGTCTCCCTGAGCCTTCACCTCCAGGTACAGCACTGTGGCAGTGCCTGTCTTTGGACGAGCCAGCTCCAGCTGGGATGTGGAGGCAAAAGGAAAATATTGTTTCATTTGGCTTCTCCAGTAAATGTCTCCTCAATGTGACTGGAAATCTGATGATGCACTTCAATTATTCAGCTAACTGGGAGATGAGTTAATTTTTGTGTCAAGCTGTACAAATAAGTCAATGGGTTTAAAATCCTCCCAGCCCAATACCAGTCTTTTTGACATGCCTCTGAAAGCCTTTTCCTTTTTATGCTTTCCTCTACACTAAGAGAGAGGTTAATGTTATTTCTTCTTTCCGGAAAGAAAAAAACCAATATCAAGTGTTTTGAAAGCTGTGACCTGGAGGCTTTCATTGTGCTGTACAGTCAAGGGCAAGGCTATTCAGAATTGCAGAGACACAGAAATATATGTGGATCAACATAATAAAAGTTATTCAGCTGAAAGAGGAAAAAGAAAATACACCAAAACCCCAGAGATCAAATATTTACTGGTAAGTGCAGTGAAACAAGTATAAAGAGGTGGTTTTGTTCAGAGTTTTAAAGACCAAATTACCTTCCCAGCAAAAGGGCTGCTAAGTGAGGTTTCCATCCCACCAGCAGCTGCTTCCTGCTGACTTTGGTAAAATAATGGGGCAATTAGGCTTTGTTGACCTCAGGAGTGTTTGTAGGGAACAAGAGGAGAGGCATGAGATAGTCAGGGCACACTGGCACAGAAGGAGAGCAGCACCCAACAGCAGGAGCTCCACACTGTCTCTGGAACAGGAAAGATGAAATTTAATTTGTTTTCTTTTTCCTCACAAATAATGCTCCAGGCTGCTTTGATCCTGGCTGTTGAAACATGCTCAGTCCCACAGAAGGGCTTTGACTCATGGCAAAAGGGTGAGTGGGTGAAGCTCAGACTGAACAGGGGAGATGGAGGCAGTGGATGTTCCTGTGCTGAGGGTGCTGCCAAAATCTCCCTTCCGCAGCTGCAAAGGGCAGCCCAGTGTGGGAGCACTGTAGCAGTGCAGATGGGCTGAGCTGCAGAAGGTAACAGAGCATTTCTCCAAATTTTCCCTCCAGTGCCTGAGCTTCTGAGGCTAATGAAGCTTTAAGGGATAATGTGAATTGCTGCATAAATTGATATCCTTTGCTAATTGCATCAGCATTTTGCTTTGATGAAATTCTAGTGCAAAGTGCCAAGAAACGAATAACATACAACATCAATAGCTATTTTACAAAAAACAAAAGTAGATGATTGATTGCTTGATTGAACATCTGATGATTCATGGAGCCGTGAGTCAGGTCACCAGGAAAGGTTTTTAAAAGTTCAGTGGAAAAGTATTTCAACATGGTACAGGATCATCCCTTTTAAAAAAAAAAAAATCAACCCCCAAACATTGTCAGAACATGATTCAGGCTACTGAGAGGAAGGTCACCTTGTTCTTCTTGCTGAGATGAGACTTAACACCACCCACAAGTTGCTTCAATCCTCTCTTGCTTTTCTCCCTCTCTGACTGCCAGCCACTCATCTTATCCCAGCTGCAGGAAATCAGGTGGCCACAAACACTGCAGAAGGTGTTCAGAGCCAAATTACTCTCAGGCCAGAGCTGCTGGGAATACCTCACCAGCATTTTCATGGCCAAGTTGGATAGAGGCACGCTGACTCTTTTTAGCCCGGGGTCTGACAGAAGGAAAAGCCCCGGTATTCCTGCACGGCGCTGCCTCTGCATCAGATGGCTGATAGCAAACAAATTGTTATTACCTGGCAGTTGGTTGGAAAGAGAAACTCATTCACTCAAGCTTTTTAAGGACATAAAAAGGCTCACTGAAGTGGTGCCATTCCCAGACAGCCAGGGGCTGTGACATCCTTTGCTGCTCCCTGACAGATTGTTTATCCTTATTGTGGACACTTCTCCCTTGACCTTGTGGCAACCTCCTCTTACTGCTGTGGTGTTGACAAATGCATTTCCTATTTCCAACTTCTGTGCTCCAGTGAGGCCCCTCCCCACCTCCACTGTGTGAACCAGAGGTGTTTGAGAGGCAGCAGGGTCACACTGGGTTACGACGGTGGCACCAAAGCCAAGAGCTGACTTTGCTGTCCTGCTGAAGGCAAGGACTCGATGCCCTTATTTTCTTGGGTGTAATTTGTGATGGAAACTGTTTATGATGGCTGTGAGGAAGAGGCTGGCTGTCCACTGGTGTGGAGAGCAGCGCTCAGCCAGCAGTGCAGGAACAAACCAAGCAGATCCTGACAGATGCTGGGAACAGGCAGCTGCTGTAAACCGTGGATAAAAGCACTGCTGCCTCCTGAAAATACACAAAGTTTGAGCAAGAAGAGAGCAGAGATGAGCCCAAAGGTGCAGGGCCATGGGATGGTGTTCTGGGGTTCTCACACACCCACCTCCTTGTGAGGGGTTAAAACACATCTCAGTGGTTGGCAAAAACCATCCAAGTTGCATAAAGGCATTACTAATTTCTAAATGAAGGAAGAATTGCAGAATTCCATTGAAACCACCTAGGTTATCTGCCAGGATTTCCTCACCCTTCAGCTCCTGGCCCCTCTCTTTCACCTGCATGACTTTTATTCCCATGTATTCCTTTTTTCATTGGCACCAAGCCTGTCACTGGAAAGTCTTATTCAATAATATATAAACGTATACAGGAAAATACAATGCTAAAAATATTTCTGTGAGCAAATAATTTCAAGCCAATCCAATCTATTTCTGAGATGGAGCTACAGCATGCATTGATCTGTCTTTTTCCTCACAGGACTTTAGACGTTGTGCCTGCAACATTCCTTTAAACCAGTGGAGGAAATATGGGCTAAAAAAATTTGCAACCAAGTGGATGTATTAGGACGGGAAGGATGAGAAGAACTCTCATGATCTCAGCTCTGCATCCCTGAAAATTATCCAGGGAAAACTCATGGAATTTTTGTCCAGGTGTCCAGGCTGATTGTACTGGAAGAAGACAGTCCTCACTTGCATAAAGGATAAGATGATTAAACTAAGGATAAAATGATTAAGTGTATTTGAAGTTTCTGTGGTCATAGGCAGCAGTGTCTAAATCATACCAACAATTGCTATTAAGTCCTGCCAACATGAAGAATTTGCTCTTGTTTAATCTGATTCCACTTTTCACATTAATTTAGCTAAATGAATGCAAGTCACAGTGTATTGAGAGAGTGGCTTATTCTAATTAATCTTAAACCAGTTTCAGGTCAAATGCAATAATTAGGAAGAAGTCACTAAAACTGATATGTGTGTGTCTGCATAGGGATTTCCCAGTTTAATTAAATGGGGTTTAAGTCATGCCTTTATATAAAATGATGCAACTTTCATGTGAAAAGGTTTAGATCAGTTAAGCAGCCATAATAATTTAACTCTAAAAAGTTGTAAATTAATTAAAATCATGTCATCCAGGACATTATTTTCATTATTCTGCTATTTTAGACATTGGATTTCCCTGTCCCTGCTGGCCCTGAAAGCCGTGGCACTGTGCAGCTGAAATCTGGATTTCAGCTTCTCCTTTCCTCCACCTTCCTGAAACATAATGAATTTCTCTTGCTTTTTGAGCAGTGTGATGAAAGCAGTGGCACTGCAGGCTCTTGGATGTGGTCCAGCTGGAGGGATGAGGCTGAGGTAAGTGTGGAACACTGATGGACCATTTGCTGGTTCAGGATGGGTTCTTTGTGCCACAAGGGTGCAATTCCCAAATGAGTGGATCCCAGACCTTGTTCCCCCACAGCCAATTACACAGCCCTTATCAATTTTATGCTTTGTTGGGTTTTTTTAAACCAGCCCAAAGGAACTGTGTACGTATGGAAAATAATTGCTAACAGCACCATTCATAACTCTTCCTCTGCTTCCAGTTTATGCCTCAACACTTGATGTTACCCATTATGCAGAGATCAATGTGTCAAAATGAGGTAGATTTACAGTGAAGATAATTCTGCTTCTGAGTTTGAAAAAAAGAGTGTGATATTTTCACTGAGTTAATCAAAGGAATTCAAAGGGTGTTTAAATCTTCCAATTTTCCATGGCTTATGGAGAAGATGAAAAGTGTTTGACCTCTAGTAAACGAGCTGAATTCATTTGGTGGCTCTGTAGATAAATAAAATGTCCACCTGGACAGAATATTGATTACTTTGGTGCTATTTGGTGAATCACAAATAGGACCATCAAACACAACAGCAAGAAAGCATCATAAAATACTTCAGGGCATCCAAAGTGTTTGGCTTAATGCAAAAAGACAAGTTAAATAAGTGGTATTAAACTAACAGGGCTGAGAAGTGGCATTGTTCATGTCAGTGGCAGGTCCTCTACACCAGCCACCACTCACACTGCCCCTTGCTTTAGGGGACAACTTGCTAAAGGGACTGAGGTTGTCATGGAAAATTTGGCCCCCAAATGCTCTCATCAAGCACCTGGCACTGAGACATGAGGGTTTGGGCTGGGTGATTTTGCCAGAGGAAGAATTACCCATCTGTGCCATTGGCAGCTGTGTTTTTTTAAAGGGTTGGTTGTGGATCAGAGCTCACAGGCTGCTGAGGTCACCAACTCCTGGGGCTTCTGGTGACCCTGGAAGTGTCATTGTTTGGGACAGCGGCCACTCTCACACAGTGGTGGAGTCAAGACACAGGGAGGATGCATCACCTCTTGTTAGACATCAAGCCATCAGGAATTAAAGAGCAGGGGTTTTCACCTCTTAAGAGACCGTAGCCCTGGATGGATACACCTGCCTGGTTTAAACAAAAAAAAACCCCACAAAACCAACCCAAAACCAAAAAACGACAACAACCACAAAAAAAAAAAAAAAAAAACCAAAAAAAACAGACCAAAAAAACCCAAAACAACCCACCGCAAACAAATAAAAAATCCCCCCACCAAGACAAATCTGGGGAGTTTCAGTAGTGTCTGATTTCTGAGCAGAGCTCTTTGGTCTGATCCTGTGGGGGGTTATCACAGGTGGGATCTGTGTCCCTGGTGGCAGAGGGCACAGAATCACCTTCCCCACCTGTCAGGGATCTCTTCTGTGCTGAGCAGGGTGGTGTGGGAGGCAAGAGAAGAGGATTATGGAAAATGTGTCATGAAAGATGGAGATTCACTTATTTTGCCTTCTGTATGGAAGTGAGCTCTGGTCTGTCCTGGGTATTGCATTGGTTTTACTATCAAAAAAAGCTGATTTAGCAGCAGGGCACGAAGAGACAAAGGCACAGATATTCTCACATGAAAGAAATGAAAATAAGAAACTTTTGCTCTTTTATATTTGTGCAGGAAGTCACCATGAAATGTGTATCCTCTTTTGCCTTCTTTCTCCAGAAAATACAAAAACTGCAATTAATTCCAAGCGTAGCAGCACTGCTGGAAGAAATGATCATAAGCAAATATCTCAGACTAACAATCTGGTTAGTAATATTTTTAAATTGAGATAATTTTGGATTTGTCATCTTGGCTGAAGTTCCAAGCCAAGCATATTTTCTTTTGTATTAAATATTTTATGTGTCATGAGGCAAAAATTAAAATAATCCTGGACTTGCTTTATAAAGCTGTCTTCATGTGGAGCCGTAAAGACTGGGTTTTGTTCTTTTTTTTTTCCACTTTTTTTGGATGTCAGTGGACTTCAAATTGAAAGAATATATTCTGTAGGAGGCCAAGAATAATCCTTTCAGCAGATGTGGGTATCTCCAGTAATTCTTGCAGTGGGGTATAAACATCTGGATCTGAGCAGAGAAATGGGATGGATCTGGGTCTGATGGGGACGTGGACACTTTCACCCTGCTGTGGAAATCTCGA
Source organism: Regulus satrapa (assembly GCA_013396955.1). Taxonomy (NCBI): domain Eukaryota; kingdom Metazoa; phylum Chordata; class Aves; order Passeriformes; family Regulidae; genus Regulus; species Regulus satrapa. The sequence continues at coordinate 1,304,558 of VWZN01016700.1, forward strand.
AGGGAATGGATTCAGAAAGAGATCTTTATTTACAGCAATTTATACCTTTCAGGGCTTATCCAAAGCCAGTCTCCCAGGGATCTGCTGAATTACTGCATGAGCTGAGGTCAGTGCCTCAGCTCCTTCTGAAGGGCTTTCATGTTGCTGGGTTTTGGTGTATGGGAGGGGGATGGACTTGCACAAACATTTTCTTGGACCCAAGGAAGCAGAACAACAGCACCAAGATGAGCTGGACTGAGAATCTAACAGCCAAAGAGGAACCTGCAGGCTTTATGGTTTGTACTAGTATTTGGCCATAGGGGGAGGATTATGAAAACATCTGTTGATATTGATCAGTTGAAGACCAGGGTTTTTTATTGAAAAAAACAGAAGAATTCTGTTCAATTCAGTATCTAAATATCTTAGAAGACAGACTGTAGTTTCTGTGTCTAATGGGCAGACACCTGAGCTAGCACCAGCTCCTTGGTGCTGATGAGGGAGGGAGTCACCAAAAGCAAAGAGGAGTTTTGATGCTTTGGCATGGGCTGTGCTGTGAGCTGGTAGGATTTGAACACCCCCCCCCTTGCTCTGTGCATCATGGGTTTGAGCTCACACCTGGGGAGGTTTCCTGGCACAGGTTTGAAAGTTGGGACACTGCAATAGTCCCTGGTGGTCACTGAGCTGGTGGTGGATTGCCAAAATCCCACCTCTGCCTGGGGCCGACTTGATGGGATTTTGTGTCTGTGAGGTGAGAGATGAAGTGGATCTTCCTGGGGTTAGGAGCACAAGATCTAATCTTTATCCCCCTGGATTATGAATGGTGTGATTGCAGGTTAATAATTAACAGTGCAGGTTAATGGAAATAAAAGTGTCAGCTGCACTGATCCCTGGGACCCTTTGCTTTCTAATGGCTTCACACATTTTGGAGATGGAGGAATTCCCAGAAGTGGCTTTGCTGATTTGTTTGTACGTGGAGCCATTTGGTTCATCTCATCCCCAAATCTTCCCTTGTCCCTTTTAATGCCCAGGTGGTGCTGCTCTCCCTCCTTCTTTCCAGGCAGGAATACAAACAGGAGGGATAATTTTATAGATTAAAAGACTGGATAATTAAACAGAGCTTCTATAAGGGTATTAAAGTTTAGCCTGATATCTGGCTGGAGAAACTAGATTTTTAAAATATGAAACTAGCCTTCTGCCATAAAAATACAAAAGTCATATTCATGAGTACAGGAGTTCTGTCTAAAGCTTCCCAGAGATAGGAGACAAAAAAAGCAGGATTCTGGATCACTTCCCCCTTGTCTTAGCCTGGTGTTGATTGTAACAGGTGGATAAGTTTTTATTATAAATGATTACTTATTTTCCCCTTATTTCCTTATGGCCCAGGCTGAGCACAGACTACCAAGGAATAAAATCCAGGTGACATCTAGTGGCTGCTGGGGCTTCTCTGAGGCATTAGAGATAAGAGTGCCTCTGCTCTGGGCATCAGGCTATGCACAGAACAGATATTGAAATGAACCTTTCAAGACCAACATATTCCCACAACCTGAATTTAGAGACCTTCCCGTCTTGCTCAAGGAAAATATTGCTGGAAGTGCTTTGATTTGTGCAGCAGTCCTGTCCCACCTTCCTGGTCATACCCAGCACCTGAGATGCTTTAGAGACACCAGAAATGGGTGATGTCACCAAAGTGGCCTTTTGTACCACAAATCCTGCTTTCCTTCAGAACACTCCCCCACATCCCACAGCCTGGCTGTGTGCTCAAATGTATCACAGGAAAATTGGTTTGCAGATGCCTGGTGAGAGAAATTTGGGACAGTTACAGAAATATTTTGAAAAGCCAATTTGCGAGGAACATAATGTGGCACTACGTGTTAATTAGCAAATCCAAAAGGAAACACTGAGTGAAGCTGGAAGATTTTGGGCGGGTGGTAGAACAAAGGCTGGTTTCACGCCAAGTTAAACTGGTACTTAGACAAGGAACATTGATGTGATTTGAGTTTGGACACGTTGTTTGGGCAGCCTGCAAGAACAGGCTACTGCCAGTGTGCATCAGCAATTGTAGTAAGTGCGGCTGAGGAAAGGTTTGAAAGGAACAACTGCAGAAAAGAAGCAACACCTGTGTGCTGGAGGGCTCGTGGCAGCTGCTTCCCCCAGGGCAGCCTCGGGGAAGGGTTACCCTCATTAAGGCTGAGCCCAGATGCCAGCTTGGTCTTTTCCCATTGCTCTGTGCCTGGCATGGGAAAACAGGCTTTGATTTAGTGATGAATGAGTGAGATTGTATTTGGGTTCTGCTCGAACAGAATTTCAGCAGTAATTTCAGAGTGCCTGAGCCAGGGACAAGGCTGGCACGTGTGGCAGCACTGCTGGTGTGCTCTCTGTGCCTCAGCAGCAGCCCCAGCCTGGCATGAGCCGGGCACTGCCTCACCCAGCCAGGACTCCTCGGAGTCAAAACCAGCATCAGCACACACACACAGACCCAGTTTCAATGAAATAGAAAATACCAGAGGTGTACAGCCATCCCTTCTCATGCACCATCTGCCCCTGCAGTCCCTCATGGTCATCCAGCTGGCCTGGCTGTGGGCAGCTGGGCAGGAGCTTGCACATGTCCTGCACTCATAGGTCACTGGGGCAGTTTGAAAGAGAGAAATTACAAGGGAAACTGAGGCTCGTGATGGTGCAGTTGACAGGTTTCAGCATGGCCAGTTATCACAACACGTGTCCAGTTAGGAATAGGGGGCAGCCTGTCATGTGTAATTCATCAGGAAATGAGAGCTGCAATTATTATGTGCTTGCACAGCAATATGCCTGTAATTACTGGATATGTTTACACCCATTACAGCTCAGTACAGAGAGAAATGAACCCCTTCCCCTTTCGTGCTGCAGTGCTTCCAACCACAGCACAAATCCCCAGAGCAGTCAGGGCTCAGACCACCAGCACCCGTCTAGGAGGAAAAAACAAGCAGTCTTCTTTTTAACAGGAACCCAGGTTAAAAATGATGATTGGGTACCATTCAGGCAGCAGATAAGCTATGTGGGAGTACAAGAACCCTACAAATAAAGAGCCAGAAAGGAAGTCCCTGGAGGGAGCAGGCTGCAGAGGTGGGAATGCAGCGCGGCCGAGCTCCAGACGTGGCTGGAGAAGCTTCCCCTGGCTCTGCACTGCAGGGCAGGAGTGACCCCTCCCACGGGAACGTGTCTCATCCTCTGCTGCAAACCAGGTGAGAACTTAACCCACTGCAGGTGAGCAGCACAGTGTCCTGCAGCCCCTGCCAGCCCGGGCTGCACAAAACCCTCCAGTAGGTCAGAGCTGCTGATGGGACTCTTACTTCGCTCAAGGCCACTTGCAAAAGGTGCCAGTCAGAGTGAATTCTGGAGGCAAGTCTGACCATGAGTAAATGTTCCAAGACTGGGGATTCACTTCTGTTTATAAACACCTAATGCTATTTTTGCATTCAAGTCCAGTTTTCAGTATGGAGTGGAGAGCAAGGCTCCCTGGAAGCCCTAACCCCAGGGCTGGTCTGCAGGAGGAACTCTACCCACATTTCTACTGTAGTCAAAATGCAAGTGAATTAAAATAAATCAAATTATGGCCATGTTTTCTGTGATGGAGCACATCCACACAGGCTCACCATCTGCTTTAACTAATCTCTGCTATGAATTCATAGCCCTGTATTGTTCAAGTCAGTCTTCTGGGGTATTTTTGGGTAAACAAAGATTAAATCTGTTCAAAAATATGATTTACAGTAATGTTTATGTAAGGGTGTTCTACATAACTTCAGTCTTGTTTTGAACTGTTTTCCATGCAATATTAATCTGTTTTTCAACTGACGAAATGAAATGTGTGCTAACTCTTAATGTGCAATCCCTCACTTTGGACTGACAGTAGTTTATGCTGGTTTCTGTTGAAAGGGTTCCTGATTGAGTTGAATTATGTTGAAGTAAGTCAATGACCTGGAGAGACATTCTATGTTTAGGGAAGTGCCCGTATTTAATGGGGCTTAAAGTTGTCACGCCTGTAATTGAACTGTTTCAATGCATTTTATGTATGCACAATCAGGTTCCAGGTAATCTGTGGTCCTTCAGAACGAGTAAGAAAGTGCATGCAATTCCTTAAGAGGAGCCTGCTTCATGCATGAATACAGATTCAAGATGTTATTTTCATTACTTACTTGCTTTAGACCTTCATTTTCTCTCTCTCTGCTTATATTTTTTACCAGTTATCTCGAGGAAAGACCTTCCATTGCTGTTCCAGGCAGAGGGATACAATGAGAGCTGGCATGATTTCGTGTGCCCACCACAGACATCGACCCTCAGGACCCTGAGTGTGGTAAGAGATGCGTGCAAAGCCCAGCTGCTGCATCCAACACACCCCAACCCCACTCCTCCTGGCCCAGGTAAACCACCACTGGCTCCATATCAGCTTTTTCCCAGGGCTAATGAGCCTCCAATTAACAAAGTCTTCTGTCTTCTGGGCACTAATCTAACAGAGATGTGGTTGTAATGATGTAACAAGGTTCCAAGTCCTGTTGATAAGTGAGATCTCTTTATGGATACTATAATTTCATTCAAGGCCACTTGCATCAAGTGCCAGTCAGAGTGAATTAAGCAGCGTAAACCTAATGGTTGCCTGAATTCAGTGGCAAAACTTCTAATAGTCTCTTTACCTTTGAATTTGTCTATTGCTGTTACTCATCAGACTAAACGTGGTTGTGTGCTGTTGAGCAAGACCAGAGAAAAATCAGATGCTTGTCCAGGAGTATTATTGCTCATTTAGGAGTCCTGGATGGCTTGTCAAAACCGAGATGGTGTTGATAGCAGGTGTATCAGAGCAGCCAGGAGGTTCGGATTACTAGAGATGGACAGGCCATATAATTTGGGTGAAGGTGCCTTTGTTTGTGGCATTACCCCCTGCCCAGGCAGCCCACCCCTGGTTTGTAAAAGTGGCAGCACTCAGGAGCCTTTAAAATCCTGTTGTCACCCTGGCAGAAGGTGGCAAAGTCAACATGGGTGAGTTCAAAGGACAAGAACTTGTTAGAGAAATCTCAGCTGGCTTCTACCCTGCACACATCCCTCCAGCAGCTCTCATCCCATCCTGACTCCCTGTAACTGCTTCCCAAAAAATTCATTTTCCTGGCCCTGAAGCTCTCCTGGGTGTGTCCAGGCTCTGCTGCTCTGTCCCTGCAGGGACAAGGACACCACTGTGTCCCTTGGTCCTTTCTCCCTGCTCACCAAAAGATGCCAGCAAAGAGCTTTGGTTCCTCGGGCTCAGCTGCCAGGGCTGCACACCCGGGAGCTGATTTTCCCTGAAAGGCCTGGTTTTGGCACATTCCCTGGCGGGGCTGGAGGGCAGAGTGAAGCCTTTTTCTGCTGATCTGGGTAATGTCATCAGATGGAGACAAATGATTTTTAAGCAGGCATTTCCACTCATTTTAGTGGTGGATTTTTTTCCAATTAAAAATACCCAAAAAGACAAAATCCCCTGTGTGCCCATGCAGGAGTATAGTCTATAATATTTAAATTGCCATATCCCAAAGGCTGAGTATGATGGAGAAATCAACAACAGGGATGTGGATTTACATTGGCCTTGAAGAAATGTATTCTACAACACATTTTAAGATAAAAATATGCTTTTAAAGAAAGAGGCAAGATGCTTCTATCGAGTTTCCTGAGTTCTAAAACCTGAGGTTTTAACTGAACTTACAGTAGGAATGGGATGATTGGATGGAAAGAAAGGAGATGTGAGTTCTTAGATGATGGTGAGGGAACCTGGGCTCTGTGTTTGAGAGAGAAGTGAGGTGACTATTAAGAAAAAACAACAGAATTTTAAGGGCATTTAGTCATTAAAGCTGCAGGGAAATCTGCAGAACTTTCCAGATATCCCAACCCTGGTGTCCCAGACACAGCCAGAGCACTTGTAGGGCTGCACACACCAGAGGGATTCAACAACTCACACCAAATTAACAGCACTTTCATGTGCTGGGCAGAAACTGTGTGTGCAGCCACACATGATACGTGTGTGGGTGTTTGGCCCCAAAGCTGCCTGGTTGTGCATTATTCACACATCAGAGCCAACAACTGCCCCAAAAAACTCAGTCAAAGCTGGTTCTTCCCTCCCAGCCCAGGAAACCCTCTGTCAGGACAGCAGCTGGGTAGTTTTCTCATCAGAAACATTCTTCAGAAGGACTTAAAAGCAAACTCTCCAGAGCCCAGGGATCATGAAGGTTCAGTAGGGCTGGAGACAGAATAAAATCACAGTGACATCTAGTGATCATTAATGTTTCACAAAGGTGCTACCAGTGGAGACAATAAATATATATATATAAAATCAGCATTTTGAACACTCAGCACAAAAAAATCAGAAGCCAGGGAAAGAGGTGGTCTACAAGTGAGGGTAGATTATGTGAATTAAAGTGCTGCAGGGCTGACAGAGAGCAAAGTGCTGCAGCTGCGGAAGGGCTGGGGGATGATTTCTGCAGGGATCTTTCCTGGGTCTGCATTTCTCCCTGCTTCAGCAGAGTTTGCTGATGGTACTAAATTGCAGCACATCCATATACAAGAAACTTGACGTTTTGGAGACTGGGAATAGAACTAATAAAATGATGTGCAGCTTTGAAAGTATGAGCTATTCCCCAGGGAGGGGAAAGCAAAATGAACCCTATTCCGTGGCTGGAATATGTGGTGTGGCAGCAGCTCTGCCTCAGTGCCACACAGACACCGAGGGAAAAGGCAAATAAAGAGAGAATGCCAGCTGGGCAGCAGAGCTACAGTTCAGGTTTGCATCTTGGACCAAAGCAGGATTCAGGTTTGTGCTTGGCAGGAGTAGGAACTAACTGGTTTTTTGATGTTGATTGAGTGTTTCCCACTCCAGGTTACTGGTTGACTGATGGCAGTTTAAAGACAAAGGATTTTTCTTTTGGTTGTATCAGCCAGACAATCTGGCCACAGTCATGCCCCCTTGGCCAGGCTGGAGTTCAGTTCTGCTGCCCAAGCACCCTGCTGGGGCTGAACCCCATTAATGGTGCATTAATGAGCAAAGGATTAAAAGAAAATCTTTCTCCAGGAAGGATGGAGACACTGCCTGCTTTTTGTCTTTCATTGTGCAGAGTGATGAAAACCCAATCAGCTTAGCTGGAGCTACAGTGGGGATGGAGAACTGATGCAGTGGGTGAACTGATTTTGCAACTTTAACCCAGGAATCTCGGTGGCCACATAAATATGCAAGCAATTTTTCGTATGATGAAACATTCAGGAGCTGCTTTGACAAAAGTTGAGAAGGAAACTCTCAGCCAATTTCCAAGCCCTTCCCTTGAGTCCCCAGCAGACGGGCAGGTTTAGTCTCTCAATTATTAGCTGAAAGCAGAATATACATTCTCACTGTCTGATTTTTGGATGCCGCTGGAGAATATCCCTCAGATAGATGTGTGAGGGGAGAGACAGATTCAGGCACATCAGAGGCTGTGGCTGCCTCTGACTGTTGAGAGCAATAACCACAGAATGGGAGTTTATTAAAAATGGTAGCACAAATTAACTACTGGCTTCCTATGATTAGGTATGAGATTTTCTAGGAGGAAGAAATGTGTAGTGGGACTTCAGGCGCTGCATTTCAGTGAAGATTTTGATACAATACTGTCTGGAAAAGCATTAGATATGCTGACATAGACAGGAATTGGAGGAATAATTGCAAACTGGGTAAGAACCTGGAAAAAGGCAGATGATTTGGTGAGGTTGCTTAGTGCTTTCATGAGGATGAAGGGGAAGAGTTTCACTCGCTGAAGGATTTACAGACCTGCTCACCCCATGTTCCCTATAGAGCTGGGGAGCACACATGGAAGCTAGAAAATGGAAAAAAAAAAGGACATTGCAGCTGGTTTGCTGGCCTGGCTGGCTGCTGAGTCCTGCTGTATCTTGGAAATTTCCCAAAGGGTTTGCACAACTCGGATATTTTATGAGAAAGCTATCCTGAGTTGAAGGCACTTTATTCCACCACCACCCCGGGTTCAGGGTCTCAGCCTCCAGCCCCAGAGACCACAATGGATTTGTCAGCATCATGTTTGAGTCTGTTTGCATGGCCCAGGGGATGGCAGGGACTGCTCTGCAGCACGAGGTGCAGCGCCTGGTGCTGGGCAGGTCCCAGCACAACTGCTGAGAAAGCAATTAAAAATAGCATTACTGTGAATTGACAAATCTAGTGCTTGGTTTGGTCTCAGAGGGACGTGGCTGAACCACAGGCTTTTCTCCATGACAGCTCCATTTATTTTAAATAGAGGAGCAGAAGAGATGTGCCTCCAGATGCTGCAAAAGCAGGTGGTTACTTTTCAAGGACTTTTGGACCAGAATTTCACATCACAGCTCCTATAAGTAAGGGTTTGGAAGGCAGATGACAATCTTCCATCATGACAGAATCCTCAGCATCTGCCTGTGAGAAGACACTGCCCTGGGTGTAGCATTAGTTGGCAATAATGTGATGAGGAAAAGAAGTACCATGACCACTGCAAGGATATTAGAATTAGTTGCCTTTTAGCTTATGGGATGGAAGTGCCCAGGGATGATGTCAAATTAATCAGGTTCATCATCTCACAGCAAAGGCCATTCAGTAGGTTTTTTGATCAAGGATTAAATTGCTCCTTCCTAGAAAAAAAAGAGTAATATTATTATGGGTAATGTGTGGGTCATCACAGCAGGTGTGG
>VWZN01016700.1:1318659-1348332 GCA_013396955.1 Regulus satrapa
CGGGCGTACCGGCGCCTGGCGCTGCGCTACCACCCCGACAAGAACCCCAGCGAGGGCGAGCGGGTATGGGCAGCCCCCCCGGCCCCTACCCCGGCCGGCCCTCTCCCCCCCCCCCCCCCCCCCCCCCCCCCCCCCCTTTGGGTGTGTTTTTTTTTTTTTTTTTTTTTTTTCAGCTTTTGCAGTCTGACAGAGGCGGGTGAAAGCAAGTTGAAGGAAAGGGCATTCCCCTGAAGAGCAGCAGGAGAGCAGTCCTCAAGCCCTGTCTGTGCTTAGTAGAGGACAGCCAGCCACGCCACTTGCTTTAGCCTAGAAGCACCCCCAAGCCCTGGAGCTCACTGGCACTTGAACTGATTTTCCAGGTAAGCCTTTTCCTTAACCCCCGGATCTTGGTAGCTGAGTGCCCTCTAACCAGGAAGTTAAATCTGTCTGGGGACAAATCACAGCAGAAATGGTGTAAGGGCAGAGCAGGGAGCTCAGCTGCTTGGTGCTGTAGATACGCTGGTTTATTTACTCAGTTGTGAGCCTCAAGCAACTCGGGCATTTGTGCCATCTGCCTCATTTCAGCAACCCCCATTAAAACAGCCCTTTAAACACCCTCAAGAGATGGACAGACAGAAAAACTCACATCAACATTTTTCCTGTAAGTAAAAAGTTACTGCACATGCTCTGCTTGCTGTGGCGGAGGGAAAGGAGATAAAGGGAAAAACTGGTTTAACTGAGGCTGGTTTAAAATTCACACCACAAGAACTAAGCTTGTGCCAAGTTTTCAGAAATGAATAGAACCGTAGTTCTGGGAAAATCCTGGGAACAGCCAAAAGCTGAACAAAGAGAACCTTCTGACTCTGATGCTCTTAACCCCACTGTGGATCCCTCAGGCCTGCTCAGATGTTGAAACATGGTGGTGGCCATGATGCAATAGTCAGAGTTCTGTAAAACCTCTGTTCTAAAGATTATGTGGAGATCCAAACCATGGCTTCTGCTTCTGACAGGATATTACACCAAATGGGAATTTTTCATTTTCATTGTTTTATGTACTGAAAGTACTTTTCCAAAATTCCCATACAATTTTGAGTATGATTTTTTAATCAGATTAGGAATATAATCCTGCTGAACAGTTGCATGTTTTTCTTTTGATTTTTACTTTGGGAGTTGCACAGGAACTTGAGAGCATTTTTGGCCCTCTTGGGTTAATAATGGGAACAGCATTGCTCCATACTTACAGATGTCTGAAATTTAGCAGTGCCTGGGGAGAAATAACAAAAGTACTTGGCTCCGTCAAAATCCCATTCCTTTCATCAAGGGCTGGGAGGGCTCGAGCTGCTTTCCACCCCTGTGTTTGTGAAGCAGCCTTGCACTGAGCCCTCTGCCATCCCAGAGCAGGGCAATGCCTGCTCCCTCACCCACGGGCAGCCACCCAACCCGTGGAAAGACCTCGGGCAGAAGGAGCAACTGCATCCCAAAAAATGATCTCAGAAAATGTTACACCTTTGAACTTTGTGGTTTAGGCCCAACCTTGGTTTTCCCCTGTTGCTGGAGAAGGGCTGTGATTAGCAGGACTGGGGAGTTAAGCTGTGCTGTGGGGAGGCAGCTCCCAGCAGATGCAGCCAAAAAACCTCCCATAGCTTTTTCTGCCCTAAAAAAGCCTTCTGCACTCCAGGTCACATCTGTTACTGCTGGCAGGGAGAGCAGGAGCAGGTGGGACCAGGGGCAGGTGAGACCAGCTTGTGACTGACTGCCTAAATAATGAATGAAACACCATGGTAGGACAGATTTGCTTCAGATTTGGTTGCAGAAGAGGCTCTGGGTCACTCTGCAAGAATGGGAGGGTTTGTTTTCTGCTTCTGCTTTCAGTCAAACCCCGAGCAAAGCAGTTCAGATCTGGAGACTCTCAGTTCCTATAATTTCTAGCAGGGAAACATTGCTGCTATTGCTTTTGTTCCTTCCTACAGAGATTTGTAGCTTTGCTGTGCAGGAACTCTGCTGAAATGTGCTTAGCACAGCTGGAGCCTCTCGTCACAGCTGTAAAAAAGGCAAATAAAAATAACATTTGTGTCACAGCAAGGCTGGATTCAGTGACATGGACTCCATGTTTTCAGAAGGCATAAGATGTAGAGTTTATTGAGAGAAAGTAAAAAGCAAGGACAAGGGCAAGGTGCAAGGAGGAAGGTATATTGAAAAATCATGGAGACATACTTATAGACAGGTCTGATGATGGATTGGCTAACAAAGAATACTCCAAGCTGATTGGTGCAGGATGAACAATTCTCCTTTGTAAACATCACATCTGTTCAGGGAATGTTTTGAGAATTCCTCCTGATGTTCTCATAATTATCTTGAGGCTGTTGCTACAGTTTAGCCACAGGTCCCCCTTTTTCTATTTAAAAGGATGGGTTTTGTAATCCCTTCCATGGGGCCCCTTGTGGGATGAAGAACAAACACAGCTGACAGGGGTTGAGAACGTCTTAGAGTGATCAGGAAAATTCCCACGTTCTTGTTGTTCCTTCCTGTGAGAAATTAACTACTAAATTCAAGAAACCCACCACCAATTCCAACACAATAACAAAGCATGGTTAGTCAGCTCGAAGAAATTGGCAGTCTAACTTGTCAACAACTGACTTTGAGAAAATTGAGGGTTGCCATGCTTCCAGCAATTACCCTCCAGGTTCCTCATTCCAGGTACCAATGGCTTTTCCTGTTTTGCCTGGCCTGCCAGTGAAGATGGTGAGACCTTGCACTGGCACCCAGCTAAACACCAATTATACCTGTCGGGTATAAATCTGGATTGGTGATCAAAACCATGATATCTCTACGAGGTGAATTCAGGTCAGAAAAGCAGGGACAAATAGTCCTGGATAAGCACGTAACCAAGCAATGACCCCCAGTAATTTCTGGGCATCATTAACAAAATCCATGAATTGCACCTCTGGCAAGGCATCCGTATGCACAGACTGAAAGGGCACCTGGACTATATCCTTGATGGCGAATGAAACAGATGCCACCACCACTGCCTGTGTTTGGGCTGCCTGTTCAGGATGACAAAAAGTCATCCAAGTTCTCATTAACGGGGAAATGGCAAGGTCTCATTGAAGAACTTTTTTCTTATAAGGAGTCACCGAGCCTTTTAAAGTGTTGCGGGTAAAAGGCAATGTCCCTTTTGATTGGGCAGCCATGATTTTTAGCCCAGGCAAATAAGGCAGATNCCACTGCCTGTGTTTGGGCTGCCTGTTCCAGTGAGGCTGTACGGTCATCTGCGATTACATGTGTTGGCCATGCTGTGCTTGCAAAGGGTCCCCGCTTTTCAGGCTTACAAAAAGTCACCCAAGTTCTCATTAATGGGGAAATGGCAAGGTCTCATTGAAGAACTTTTTTCTTATAAGGAGTCACCGAGCCTTTTAAAGTTTTGCTGGTAAAAGGCAATGTCCCTTTTGATTGGGCAGCCATGATTTTTAGCCCAGGCAAATAAGGCAGATAAAGCCTGTTCCAAGACAGGAGTTTCCATGCTCAGCAGTGTGGCTTTCCATGTAGCAAGTACAGATTGCTCTCTGTTAGAGAGCTGGTCCCCCATGTCTAAAGAACACATTCCTCCCAGCAGCTGTGCCGAGCGGGGCTGCCGCTTCACTTGTGCCTGATAGGCTCTGAGCTTTCTTCCCTGAAGCGAGCACCCTTCTCCTCCCCGATGGGCCTTAGCTAGCTGAGTTATGGGAGAAGAAGGTACTCCTGAAGGTGCCCCTTCAGGTACCAGAATAAAAGACCAAAGGGCTACTTTCACCTTGGGATAGTTTCAGGTGTTTGTTCTGACTCGAATCCAGGAGGGAAAAGAGGGCGAGAGCAGATCGTGTGGGCCTTTTGAACCCCGGAGAATGGGCTGGAAAGTGACAGATTTTTCAGCATATAAGGTGGCTTTTTGGGGATGGGGGAAAGGAGAGGAGGAGTTTGTGCAAGTCATTGTAGCTGAAGGAGACCGATAACAAGGACTGTCTGCAGCTTGTGATACAAAAATGCAATACTATACTTCCCGTGGTCTGAAGGAGGATGGGGGATTTCAGGATTATAGTACCTCTGTCTCTGTAAGCAGAGGGGGGTGAATCGATGTGTGGACTCTATGGAATCTCTGCCATCCCACTGTGCCCAATTGGTCCATAGATTCCCAGGTGGCTCTGACTCTGGCCGAACTTCTTTCAGCACGGCTCCAGTTCTTGGCCCCGGTTTTGACCGCAGTTAAAGATGCAGTCCCGGTTTCCTGGGTTCTACTGCAGCTTGCCCCAGTTTGGGTAATTCAGAGACCTCTCCTGGGTCTCTGCTGTGTTGGGTCACCTGAGGAGTCTGGCTCTGGCTGGCCCATCTGGGCACTCATGCTCCGTGTGGTTTGCTCGCTGTGCAGGTCACATCGGCTGTTACCAGATGACAGAGCAAGGCTGGATTCAGTGACATGGACTCCATGTTTTCAGAAGGCATAACATGTAGAGTTTAATAAGAGAAAGTAAAAAAGCAAGTACAAGGGCAAGGAGCAAGGTATATTGAAAAATTGTGGAGAGATACTTACAGACAGGTCTGATGTACTAAACAGTCCCGTTGGCTTCTCTCAGCACTATTATTCAGCTGCCTTTGATGCAGACATTGGTCAAATCCTGCTCCTCTTCTGAGTGCACCCTTACAAGGAATGGGGAAGAGCCTTCCACCACTTCTGACACAGCCTATTATTTTTTTCCTACTCTTCTCTCAGAGGCAGCATGGACATCAAAGAATATTTTGCCAGAATTTCTTACCAGGGCTCCCACAATAAGGTGGACCTGGCTACCATGTCAGATATATTCCAGCACCACATCCAAGCTGTCCCTTTTGAAAACCTCAGCATCCACTGTGGAGAAAGAATTGAGCTGAACTTGGAAGCGACCTACAACAAGATAGTGAGGAAGAAACGTGGGGGCTGGTGCATGGAAAACAACTACCTCCTGTCTTGGGTCCTGAAAACTCTTGGCTACGACGTCACCCTTCTGGGAGCAAAAGTTTATGTCCCAGAGCTGGACGCCTATCCAGATGAAATCGATCATCTGCTGCTACAAGTGGAGCTTGATGGCAAATCCTACATTGTGGATGGGGGGTTTGGGATGGCCTACCAGCTGTGGCAGCCAGTGGAGCTGATTCCAGGAATAGATCAGCCTCAGACTCCTGGGATCTTTCGTTTTCAGGAGGAGAGTGGGATCTGGTACCTTGAGAAGGTAAAAAGGAAACAGTGGGTTCTCAACCAAAGCACCTCGACTTCCCAAAATGTGGAAAATGAAGTTTGCCGTCGGATTTATCTCTTTACCCTTCAGCCACTGGACATTGAGGAGTTCAGGGGCTGCAATGACCACCTGCAAACGGCACCTGACTCACTCTTTGTGACCAAGTCCATCTGCAGCCTGCAGACCGCCGACGGCATCCGGGCACTGGTGGGCTGGAAACTCACTGAGATAAAGTACAATTATAGGGACAATATGGATCTTGTGGAAATCAGAATCCTTGCAGATGAAGAAATAGAGAAAACACTGAAGGAGAAATTCAATATAACACTAGACAAGAAATTGGTACCTGTCAATACGAGCAGGTTGTCTCTGTTCTAACTCACTGCCTGAATTAAAATTCAATTCAGTGGCATTACAGGCAATTCTTCCCTCTCTTTCTGACAAGCATCTAAAGGTTAATCTTTCTCCTTCCATCTACACCAGTGTAAGACAGAACATACTAGCATGAATCGAGAAAATAAATGGATTTTCACAACCCTTCCTGCATTTCTTTTTAGGTTGGGTACAAATAATTTCTGCCTAGCTCAATCAAGTCATTGCCCTTCTGTTTGTGCTTAGCAGGAAGCAGACTTGGCCCATTCCCTACTCCTTTCATCTCTTAAAAGCTTTTCTAAACACAGCCAGTGTAGCTGGGCAGAATGATGGAGCTGTATGTCTTTGTCTTTATTACTTGGTGCTGCCACCTGGGGAAAATCATACCTGCCTCTTAAATGAATACTATATTATTTTGGGAATATAATAGCCAGAAAAACAAATACATCCTGCACTGAATTTCTGCAGTTAAGCCATAAGCCTGTTCTTTTTGCTCACACATCCTCAACACCCTCTCACGTTGCCACGTCAGGCCATCCCACACCTGTGCAAACTTACCATGTGAGTACTTGAGGACAGGTTATTTATGACTTAGAACTGGTGATAAGAAATACACAATTCTGTCTTGTTTCAGACTTTGCTCAGCTCCTGTTGTCTCGGTGACATAACCGAAGAGCAGCATTTCTTTGAACTGAGAGCAGCTCCTGAGCATTTTGTTTGCTCGCTGGGAACACATGTTCCTCTCATCAGACTCTACTCTGGGTGTTATTGCACATTAGTTATCATGGCTGAGCCCAAACACGTGCACAGGATTGTTTTTCTGAAACATATCTGTTCTACTGAGGATGTGCTTGCAGTGATATTAATTCTATTGATAGGAGGAGGAACTATGAATCTTAATCACATACCTAACAGCTAAGATTTCTAGTGGAGAAATTACTCAAATGTGACCACTTTACCCTTTGAGAAGATGCTTGATCTTCCTTTATGTACAAATCTTGGAAACATTACAGCTATGCACTTATAATTAAGCAAATTATATTAGTGAATTGCAATTAAATAAAAAACTCAAGCACTGTGAACTAGAATTATTCAGATGTTTTCTTCCCCCCAAATTACAGCATGTATTCCCAAAGTGAAAAAAAAAAGAGCCATTAATCACTGAAGTTATCATGATTATTTGTATGTGCTAATATTTTCCAGCTAAGGCTTTTAAAAACACAATAACTCACCGAACCTTTTTTCACTTGTATGCAGCATGTGCAGCTTTCTAGAACTAGCAGCTTAGATTTAATAAAAGCTGCTATTCTGCATGTTCAAGATGTATTTCTTAGAGACACAGCAAGCTCCTGAAACCCCTGTCTTCCCAGAGTCAAATTCACTTACATGTGCTTGGCTGCAGGGGTACAATAGTTCTTCATAGCACACGAGACCCTTCCACCCTATGAGAAAATGAAATTTGGTTATAAAAGAAGGAAAGGCTTCTTATGGTGTGGACCAGCAGCTTGCAACACAAATGATCAGAAGAAATTGTCCCAGGATTTGGCTTGTTTATGAGCTGTGTTTTTCTGTGGTCCCCAAATCAGTGGGAGAGCTAAAGGAGCTAAATTCAGTGAGACAGCAGGGACAAAGCACTGGGATGCAGGTAAAAGTCCAGGCAGGTCTTGCAAAACTGTGGGGCAAGAGAGGAGCCAAGAATCTCCATCCTTTGTAGGAACAAACATAGGAAACACCTAAAAAGGGCTGTGCCCACTCCTCTCTCCTTTTGTCAGAGTGTTTCCCACACTTTGCGCTGTTCCACAGGCTCAGGGGAATGAGTCCAGAGCTCTAAAATCACAGAGCTTTAAGGTCAGAGCAGGACGTTAGGTCCCTTGTCCCCCGAGACGTGGCGTGGGGAGGGCAGCAGCAGGGACAGCCGCTTTTCCTTCTGCTGCCTCATCTCCTGGAGCGTGTGCCCGGCACTGCCCCTACATGCACGGCTCAGTGCTCCCACCTCCTGCTCAGCAATATGATGAAACTTGCTGCTGGAAGGGAAAAAAAGGAAAAAAAAAAAAAAAACCACAATCAAACAAACAAAAAAGAGGTTTTCATTTCAGATTGCGCTAGTTTGTTTTTTCCTTAACACTGACTTTGGAGGCGAATACTTAAAGGCACAGCAGGTTCAGGGAGCTCAGGGTTCTCTGGGAGCAGCATCTTCCCTTTTGAAGAACAGGGCTTTTCTTTGAGGCCAGGGGAATTTAGACAAGTATGTGACGTGGCAAATCTGGCCTTGTTGCCTGGCAGGGGCTGGTGTCAGCCACGTGGAACAGCTCAGTGTGCAGTGATTAGTTCTGCAGCTGCCACTCCCACCCATAAATCAGAGACTTCCTGCCCTGGATTACTCTGTGTCTATCGTAAGTCACTTCCTACAGGAATCCAGATCACATCAGTGCCAACAGTGTAAAATCTGCATCATTTTTGCACGAGTGTTTTGCTGCTTTAGCATAGGAGCACCCACCAAGGTGCCTCAGACACTGAAGCCCCTGGTGACCTGCAGGGCTGAGGATGGGTTTATAGGTTATAACCACTTACAAAAGTTGCTCATGATACCCATGCTTTTGCATTCCTGGAGGGCTTCAGCTGTCTTTCAGTGATGTGGAAGGTTAAAATCTCCTCAGTGTTGCAAGCAGTTTGGGGACTGGATCATTTTCAGGCTCTCCGTGCAGCACCTAACACAATGAATTGCCTGACAGGGCTTTCCACACATATGCCAATACAAATAAACCCATCAGACTATAAACTACTATAAAAGAAGATACCCTCTCCCCCTCTTTGGCTGCTCTGCTGGAGGATAAGGCTGTCCCTGACAGGCAGTAAAGGCAGGCTGGACCTTTAAGAGCAGCAGTTGCCAGCACAGCTCTTCCTGAGAACTTTGGAACAGCCCAGGATGGAAAGCCTGAGCTGACTGCCCGCGAGGTAAGTGCGGCGTGCCTGATCTTTAACTTCATCCTGCAGCTTTGGGTCAGCCCCTCTGGGAAAGGCCATCCCTGAGAACAGCACTGCAGGTGTATTAGCAAAGCATGAACCGCAGGAACCCCAGGGCTGATGGGGAGTGGGTGCTGCAAGGGCGTTTTCCAAGTGCAACATCGAGTGTTTGAGAGTTAAACTAACCCTTTATGCCGAGCCAGAGTGTATCACAAATGCAGCTATTGACTCACAGAGTAACTTAAAATCAAACAAACAGTGTAGGCGTATGCAAGAGGATCCAGCCTTGGAAGTCCCTCATGACTTTTAGCAGAGAAGAACTGATCCTAATATTCAGCCTAATTACAAAAGGACCCAGCGATCTCGAGGGACATGTGCAGACAGGCAGAACTAACATCTGAATCTCACTCCCCACAAAGCTGCAGGAACACTGAGTAAAGCTCAGCTGTTGCAAGGGCAGAAGCAAACAAGGCTGAGATCCAGACTGGGGCTCGGGATATTTGGCAATTCAGTTTTGGAAGGCAAACTGTCCCCCGGGAGAGGGTTTGCTTGCTGCTGCAGCCTCATCACTCGCACAGCAGGAATGACTGTGCCAAGGAAAAATCTGCCTCCGGGAAGGCGAGGGAGTAAACGCTGATTTATGTGGATGCTCCCTAATGTCAATGATGCTGTAGTGCAGCTTTATTAGACTTAAACCTCTTTAAGTATTCATTGAGATCAGAGCACATTTTGTCAGCCACCACAAGGCTGTCTCTGAAGCTGACTTTAAATTGATGAGGCCAGAGAAGGGGCAGCTGGGGAAACTGAGGTATGGGCAGGGAATTTCCCAAAATATATTTCCCAATATATTTTCCTGAAGCCTCATTGCTAGTGCCCCGGGGGGAGTTCTCCATGGCTGGATGAGGGGAGCTGCTTTTATCCTGTGCTTTTCCCATATAATGGGGAAGCCCAGACCCAGGACATGGGTTATAGGGAGGGCATCAGGCCTTCTGCTGCTGACCCAGGGCAGGGAGTGATCTGGTTTTGCTTGAAGGCAAATTCCAAGCATGTCAGACTCACCAGGCTGATGCACTCCTCTGGACTCTGACTGGTCACAGAGGTTCAGCTCAACACCCTCATGAGGTAAAGATGTTTCTATCCTCCTATGCAAAACTGTTGAAAGTGGGAATAGAAAGAAAAATGAGGCAGAGGACCACAGGATGAGCCTGCCAGTGAACACGTGTGCTGTGTGTTGGGAAGGAAATGGCTTTCTACAAGTGTTTCCAAGGAGATCCTGCCAGAGATGAGTGCCCTTGTCCTAAAAAGGGATGAAAAAAAATCATAAAATGCAGTATCAAAGGGACATTACTGTTAGTTCATGTAGACTCTTTGTGTCCTTTTGAAGTGAAAATGTTTATTTCTCACTCCCTTGTTGGGATAATCCTCTATTCTACCACATTTTCCTGTGGGTTTGCAATAGCCAGTCTGAATGTTGGTACCAGTGCAGATCAGGAGCAATATAACTGAATCATGTGAGTTGTGCTGCTGGCATCAAGAGTGGGGTTAAAGTCTAGAGATTAGGCCACTGGATGTGCTCATCTGCTGGGGTGGGGGCACTTCCACCTATGGATTTGAGGTGGGATTTTCACAAGCTTCTGCCATGGACATGGGGTCAAACCACTGGGGGGGGAAACAGTTGGACCAAAACTGAGAATATTCAGTGGAAGGGAGTTTGCCCCATCTCATCCACATCAAAGGATTTTTGGAAAATCCTCCCAGGGAACATTCAACCAGCTGAATGAAGCCAAAAATCTTCAGACTTTTTGGAAATTAATACAGCCCTTAACAGATTGTGAATTGTTCTGAACAACAAATATCCTTGCATGAAAAGAAAAAGCCAAAAAAAAAAGTAAACTAAGGCAAAAGAAATCCTTGCAGAGAGAAGATGAGTCACTGAATTAGAAGTCTTACAGGTAACCTTTTGTATCTTGGCCACACAACCAGTGCCAATGAATTTCTGCTAATTAAAGGGGATCAGAGATACAAAGACACAAAATATTTCCAATAATTTGATCTGAAACAAAATTCTTTAGTTTGTAAAAGATGGTCAAAGAAACCAAAAGATTATGAACATGCCTTGCATGTACTTTTAGATCAATTCCTTTGATCCTTAGGTTAGAAAAATTCAAGTCCCTTCCTTTCACGTCCAAAGCCCTGTCTAAACTCCCCAGGGAAATTTAAGAGATTAAGAAAACAACAATCTACTTCTCATGGAAACCTATCTGAAATGTTGACACACTGAGATGTTAATCCCAGTTAACTGAATCCATGAATGCAAGACCTTCCAGTTAAATGACCTGTGGGATTAAGAAAGAATTGCTTACCTGGTACAGTAGAAGAAGCAGTAAGATTTTGCAGGTATGGGTGTGGCAGCTTTTCTGCAAACCTGTTGTCTTTTGATTTTTGAAAACTTCTGTCATGTTTCCACAGATTCCTCCTCTGTGGCCAGGAATTAAGTTATGGCATTTGCTGTGTCTTCCCATGGGAAAAACATCCACCTGGTTTGCAGGCAGTCCCTGAGAGAAGGAAAGCATTATTGCTGCCTGCTCATGTCCTTGTCTCTTAAAAAAAAAAAAAAATTAAAAATTCTTTTAGATCCTCAATAAAATGGCCCAGACTACATTTGCAGGCTGGTTAACCTGTGCTACAGAAACAGGAGTGAGCCCCTTGACAGCTGTACTGTAGTAACTGGCTATTTTTCTGCTCACACAGGCAAAATGAATATTCAGGAGTATTTTGGAAGAATATCTTACAACAAACCCCATAAGGATGCAGACTTGCAAACTCTGACAGCCATCTTCCAGCACCACATCCAGACCATTCCTTTTGAGAACCTCAGCATGCATTGCGGGGAGGCCATCGAACTGGATTTGCAGTCTACTTACAATAAGATTGTGAGAAAGAAACGTGGTGGGTGGTGCCTGGAAACCAACCACCTCCTCTTTTGGGCCTTGCGAGAATTAGGGTACGACGTCTGTATTCTTGGTGCGAACAGCTATGAACCAGCAGAGAAGGGATACACTGCTCAGATGAACCATATCATGCTGAAGGTGGTGATCAAGGGAGATTCCTACATCGTAGATGCTGGCTTTGGTGGTGTCTACCAGATGTGGCAGCCAATGATGCTGATTTCTGGGAAGGACCAGCCCCAGGGCCCTGGCATTTTCCACTTTATGGAAGATAATGGCACCTGGTACTTCGAGAAAGTCAAAAGGAAGCATTATTTTCCTGAGCACTGCAAGAAGGAAATCCCTGATACTCCAGAACAGGAGAATATCCGAAAAATATATCGATTTACTCTTGAGCCACGGCATATAGATGACTTCCAGGAGCTAAATGCCTACCTCCAAGTGTCTCCAGATAACATCCTTCAGAAAAAGTCAATCTGCAGTCTCCAAACCACCTACGGGCTCCTTGTCTTAGTTGGATGGACCTTCACTGAGGTAAAGTACAACTATGCAGACGACATGGACCTGGTGGACATCACAACCCTTACAGATGAAGAGGTTGAGAAGACACTGAAAGATAAATTCAATATAGTACTGGAGAACAAACTTGTGCCAGTAAATGTTCGTGGCTTGCCACCTAATTTAGTGGATAAGATCCAACAGTAACACTGTGCTAGATGGATCTTTAAATAGCCAAGAGGAAAATTCTAAAATTAACATTAATTACAATAATCTCATTTTTAACTCAAGCTAATCACAAAGCTTGGTAAATTCTAGTACACTGCTAATTAACTGCATATATCGACTGCACATTTTTTTATTAGATCTCTCCTTCTTTAGAAACTAAGACATCTTACTAGCTCTGTTTTGCTCACATGGAAATTGCTGTTTGACTCCTTAACTTTTTGTTCACCTTCCCAAGAACTCATTTTGTTGCAGATATATTTTGTGGCAAGTGAGGCCAAAATGATGCAGAAGGAGAGGTTGTGCTATCATTTTACACAAAAGACCTCTAACCTTTTCTGGAATTATTTCCAATCTTCTTAGTGACTTTTACAAAGTATTCACTTCCCTTAAAGTCGAGCTGAATTAGTCTTTTAAATACTGTAGAAAAAAGAAAGGTTAAGACTTTCTCAAAACAAGCCACCATCAGGTGCTGATTAGCTTATGAAAAGATGAAAGTCTTGAGTCGTATTCCTTTTTCAGAAATTGACTTAAAGTAAGATATTTATTCAAGGATACCTAACCCCCCACCAAATCTCTCAAATTTTGAGTACCCTCTTTTTCTGAGTCTGATTTATCTGTGTCTCTGAATTCAAAATAAAATCTGTAGAAGATGAAATGATTCAACAGTTCTTAAAAATCAGACTTTTGGGATCAAAACTGGAATAAAAAAGCTAGATCAATCTTCACAAACTATGATCTAAACTTTTGGGACCAAGTCTTCATGTGATGCCAAGAGGACAAAGCAGTATTATAGATAAAAGTATTTGTATTTATTACAAACAGTATTCTGCACAAAAGCTACCTTAAAGACTGTGGATGCAAAAGATATCCCTGGGAATTGAGGACATTCCACCAGTGTGGTTTCACAGCAAGCCATCCCTAACACAGAAGCCTTTTTACCTGATGACACCTGTGGTAGTGTCCAGGACGTGCCAGGAAAGAGGGTGACAGAAGAATATCAGCCAAGGAAAAGATTTTGATGCTTGTTTTAGTCAACAACACAGACTTACAGGGCACCTGATGTGCCTAAAACTCAGGTGCTTCCCCAGGTGCAGTCTAACATCCTCTGATATTCCACCTCCATCAAATGAAGGGGAGACAGGCTTGACTGGGGGAGAGTTAAATAAACAGCACTGCAACGCTTTGAGAATGCAGGAGGCCAAATTTTAGAGCAGAAAAAGAAGGGTCTTTTGTGCATCCATGGAGCCCAGGGACACCGAGCCTGCAACACCTTGGCACCTCAGTATATCCATCAGGGCACAGATGAACATCCTCCACTGCAAAGTGCTGGTTTGCAAAATAAGAGTATTTAATTTGAAAAAAGTTACAGCACCATTCGCAACAGTCTACTGTAATTATTTTACATAGAAGAAGAGTTCATTCTGGTCTTAACTAGGGGAAGGCATAAACATCTACTAATAGAGAAGAAACAAAGTTTAATTTGCTCACGGATCAGCAAAGTCCAAATATGTGAATTCATTTTCTGTGGACTCTGGCCTTTCTTGGAATTTAAGATTCAGGAGCGAGGGCCAGCAGAGCTTAGAAAAACAACCCACACAATTTGTATCCTCTTCTGGCTTCACTGACTGCTGCCCCTGTAATAAACCACCCAGAAACGGAATACCTCAATAAATAAACAGGGATCTCATAAGAGGTAAGTTTATTTCCTTCAAAAACCCCTCCAAAGAAAGATACAAAAAGCCTGGTTTCTTTATGATGGTAAAGTTCATGGGCAATAACGTCTGTAGGAAAATGTTCTAAAAACATGTGGATATAGAGCCAAAATATCACCTGCAAAACAGGGGCTCTTAAAGAGGGCAAAACAGATGGGCAATTTCAATTTTTTTACCTTTCACTCTTCAAGAGAGGCTTCACTTCACTATAAAATAGATTCTTTTGTTTAGGTACAATAGTAGATATGAATGTAGAGCTGCAAGTTCTTGTTGGAAGTCATGCTTTTAGATACTTAAATGTATTTAAAAGTATTGCAAGCGCAAAGGAAGCAAAAGTTCAGTCTAATAATGGATTCTGCTCTAGGGAAATAAAATTACAGCCTTTAAAAAACAACTTTAAAAATTACAGACTGGGTTGTACAACCCAGAAAGTCCGTGTGCTGATGTATTAAGATAAAGGAAATGACATATTTTCAACAGTGGAATTGCTGATACTGTGTATAGTCCTGGTAAGGAATATTTTAGTATGAACACCGTCATTTGCACCTTTAAAATTCTTCTGCTGATGTTTTTCTCTGCATAAATCATAGCCACATTTGTGGAATGACCTTTTCAGTACCTACCTTTTCATCTGGTCTGCTCACATTTCAAAAGAGCAGTGGCTTTCATCTCCAGCAGTCCAGATCTAATGCTGATCAAGCATATTATGGAGCTGCAGAAAGAAATTACAAATAATACAAACTTGAGAACCAGTTTTATACTGGTGTGATCTATTTAGCATTCACTGTCAGAGTGATAGGATCAGATATACTCAGTTTCTGCAAATCAAAACTTCCATGACTTTTATGTTGCACTTAACGAATATTACATTGAACATATCCTCCAACACTACACTTAGATATCACTGGAAGCTAAATTCCTGCTCTCTAGCAGGTAATGTGTGGTTTTTGCTGGTGCTCCCCATTCACTTGGGACAGCTGCCTCTACACCATGAGTATGCACAGCAGGAATCTGCCACTGAGAACCATCTTGGGAAATTTTAGTTTGCACTAAACATTTGACAGTTCACTGCTGAGGTTAAGGACTGGTGAATTTTGAGAAAGTTCAGGACCAGAGAGAGTAAAGCAGTCCCTGTTGATTTTCAGGGCAGCCTGTGAGAGACACAGGGCACAGGAGGGAATGGAGATGTGCTCCTTGTCTTTTAGGCCACTCACCTCCATTCAGATCCACTATTCCAACACCAAAATGAGTTTCTACACCACTCAGAGCAGACACAAGACTCAGTGGTCTGTGACTCTTTCAAAAGTCAGTTTTTCTGTTATAATTATCTGAATAAAGCTTGTCACTTTACTTTTCATGTTAACTTTTTGTAAGTGGTGGAAGAGCAACGTGTACTGAGTGAGCGATTCATTTACTGTCACGTCCATCTGTGGCAGATTCATGAAAAGAACATGTGAATCCTGGCTCAGACTGTCCTTCCTCCCACTGGCAGATGACACTGCCTCCCCCACGACAGTCCTGTCACTGAACAGTGCTTTGGACCATTTTTCATGAACCCTTGTGCACAGTCCCCGGCATGATCTTACATTTCTTCTTAACCCTGCTGTTACAATGCAAATACAGCAAACCCTCATCTTGCAGCTGTCTCATATGAACTGAAATGGCATCAGCTGTTTGCCAGAGGGATGACTCTAAGACAAAAGCAAACCCTCATGCGTACTGCTCTTTGCTCAGGGAACCATTTGATAGGAATACTTGTTTCCTTTAAAAGCTGCTCTGATGAGGTTCACTAGATTAAAGAATCTTTGCTGGCAGAGCCAGGGCAGCTTTTCACAGCATCATAAATCACTGATGTAAAGAAACCAAAACACAATTCCTTCCTTTACAGGTGAGATGAACCTTGAAGAGTACTTTGCAAGAACTGGCTATAAAGGCTCCACAGAAAAACAAGATTTGGAAACCTTAACCGATATATTCCAGCACCACATCCGGGCCGTTCCCTTCGAAAACCTCAGCATCCACTGCGGGGAGAAAATTACTTTGGAGTTGGAGCACGTTTACAACAAGATTGTGCGGAGGAAGCGGGGTGGCTGGTGCATGGAAAACAACCAGCTGCTGGGCTGGGTGCTGAAGGGCCTGGGGTACGACACCAGCTTCCTGGGAGCGTACGTGTTCAACCCCCACCAGAACGCCTACGCCACGCTCATGACACACCTCATTGTAAAGGTCGTCATCGATGGCAAAGCCTACATCGTCGATGGAGGCTTCGGGGTGTCCTACCAGATGTGGCAGCCCATGGAGCTTGTGTCAGGGAAAGATCAGCCCCAGGCTCCCGGCGTCTTCCGCTTCACGGAAAAAAACGGTGTCTGGTACTTGGAGAAAATGAGACGGAAACAATACATCCCCAATCAGAGCTTCTCCAGCTCCGACCTGCTGGAGAAAAAAGAGTGTCGGAAAGTTTATATGTTCAGCCTTGAGCCACGGACAGTGGAAGATTTCCGCTTCCAGTGCACATACCTCCAGACCTCTCCAGAGTCCGTCTTCACAAAGAAATCCATCTGCACCCTCCAGACCACCGGCGGATTCCGAGCACTAATTGGGTGGACACTCACTGAGACCACGTACAACTACAAGGAAAACATGGATCTGGTGGAATTTGTAACTCTTGAAGATGAAGAGGT
Source organism: Regulus satrapa (assembly GCA_013396955.1). Taxonomy (NCBI): domain Eukaryota; kingdom Metazoa; phylum Chordata; class Aves; order Passeriformes; family Regulidae; genus Regulus; species Regulus satrapa. Next base: position 1,335,288 of record VWZN01016700.1, read on the forward strand.
GGAAAAAACCCTCAAGGAGAAATTCAACATCACCCTAGAGAGAAAACTCGTTCCCATTAACGTTAAAGGATCTTACACAATCTAGATGGCCAGGAAAACCTGTAATAATGTTACGTGTGTACAGCACCTTCCACTGTCTGTGCAATCCCTACTGCAAGGTTATGGGATTCTTTTGCAGGTGACTGAAGGATATATACATTAATATGAGATTAATGTGAATTTCATTTTGGGAAAAATCAGAAATTTAAGACTCTTGAGTCATTTATGTAAAATTATTTGCTGGGAGATGACTGCCATTCAATTTTTTGGCACAAATGTAGGATTTGATTTGAATCTGGTTATAAGCTGAGGTAAGAACTATGTCTGGGGAATTTTGGACTGCCTGTAGCACATGAGTATGGATTAATAATTGTGATATGCTGCCAACACATTTTCTAAGGTTATTATAGGGAGACAAGTCATCTGTGAGCATTTAGACAATGAAGTACACATTTAAAACTTCATTTTTCACAAGATCCAACCACTCACAGCTCATCTCATTCCTCTACCTTTAATATTAGTAAAACATTGTCATCTTGGAAAGGAGCATTAGGAGGCATAATTCTTTCCCCATCATCCTTAGACAAACCATAGTACAAAATGAAAATCATCATCGTGTGCATCCCTCCAGCCATTACTGCAGCAAACTGCCCCAAGTAATTTTTGGTATGTAGCCATTCTTCTGGTGATGAAAATTCTATATATTGCAGTGTTATTGTGGCTGATGGGCTCTAAGGGGATAACTACTAAGCTTGGTTTCTGAGATGTAATCATCCTATACACTGTGACTGATACTTAAATGTCACAGCTCGCTTAGATTTACTTTTGTCCCAAAAGGGGTGGAAATTCTGTACTTTTAGACTGCATTATATTTGTATATGAAGCTAAGCCCATTATACCCTTAATTTTGTCCTGCAAACCTGAGTGTCCATATGGCTGTCCTGAATGGGTACCACTTAGCACAGGAGCTTAAAAGCCATTAGTGTTTGTTCATCTGTATCAAAGTGAAAAAACAACCCAAGGAGCCAGCCAAATCTAAAGGAAACATTCCCACCCCCCCCCCGCCCCCCCAGTCACGTTTCCTCATTTTTCAGAAAATGTTGTTCCTCCTACCATGCTTCTCTGTGAAAAGCTCAACCAAGGAAACAACTAAGAAAGGGGAAACATTCTTAAATGCATTTTAAAAAGCAGGAACACTGAAAAACACTCACTTTTACTGGTCTGAAATAAACCTGAGTATTGGTCAAATGCTGATTTCTCCCACTGAATACTCTTTTAGCTCAAAGACATAATCTGATCATTAATCTGACAAATGCTGTAAGTGTATACCTGAAAATAAATAAAAGGAAAATGAAGATATTATGAGTTCTTTTAGGTACAGCAGCCCCCAGCTGCATGGAGTCCTGCACACACCATCTGCCAAGCGAGGGCTGTTCACTCGTGCTGCTGATCTGCTGGCCAGCCCTTCCCCCCTCAAACTTCTTGGGATCACAGCATCGCTGAGGTTCGAAAAACCCTGTAAAATCATTGAGTTCAACAATCAGCCCAACATCACAACCACTTTCACCATTAAACTGTCCTCAGGTGCCACTTCCAGGGATGGTGACTCCACCACTGCCCTTGGCAGTCTTCCAGTCCTTTCCAACCCTGTGAAAAATCTTTCCTATCTAATCAAAACCTTTCCTGGCATGATTGGAGGCATTTTCCTGTCACCCAGTCACTTTTCTGTCACCCAAGAGTCATCTCTGCTGGGCTTGGCAGCCAGCAGCTCTGGACTGGCCGAGGTCTGTGCCAGCTCTTCGTGTGATCTGCCGCGGTGGCAGCTCATGGCCTGGGTGCACAGATAGTTGCACAGGGATGAGGAACTGAGAGCCAAGCAAGAGATGACAGGGGACACTGAAAGATCTTACTGAGGCCAGAAACAGCTTTTCTGTTCATAATGGAATTATGGAATTTGTTCGGTAATTTTTGTTCATGTGATTCCCACATATTAATGTCCCATTAAGGGTTTTTACCTCTTCCTAAATAATTGATCATGACAAGACGCTCCCTGGGACCTCGGGGAACATTACAAGCTTCAAAACCCTGACAACCTCCATTCCCTCTGATGGGATTCTCATTTACCCAGCTCACCAAACCATATTTCTCTGTGCCATCAACCACAGTTGTTTTCTTGTCTTGAGGACAGCCATTAACAGGGTGGTTATTTTACCTGCCAACTTCCCCAGAGCTTTTCCTACTGTTGCTCCCAGATAATTGCTTGAATTTTGGTATGCAAGGTTTCCTTGGGCTCCTATCAGCATTTAACTGGGCCTGCAGTGATGGGACTCACCCAGCTACCCCTTCTACTGTTTGGTTCTTACAAAAGATCTATAGAGCTGCTGCTGACTGAGGCTCCAGCCATCCCCCTGACTCCCATCTGTTAATAACCACTCTCCAAGAGGGATTTTTCATCTTGACGTGACAATTATAAGTAGGTCCTCACTGAGAAACATGAAATCACACAAAGAAATGTCAACGCATACAGCTTAGGAACAGTTTCACAGTTTAACTAAAGCTCCCCAAAAGCTGATGAAAGCAGGTTATTGAGGTGTGAATGCCAGGCCTAAAATACCTCAAAGGTTTGAGATGAGAACGGTGTAAAACCAAACAAAACCAAACAAACCCCGAGGCCTCATGCTGAGGTTCTATTAGCAAGGCAGTATTGTAGAAGCTGATGTTCTCCCAGCCTGAAAAGAAAACAAACCACCAAGTCCTTAAAACATCGTCTCTCACAGAAAATTGAATTCATGTGGTAGGGAACTGTGGGATGTCTGCCATTCTTCCCTACCATGATGCTTTATTAGCACTCTCAGAGAAAGGTTTAATGAGAGCCCAAGTTGATTTTGCAGTTTTAGTTGTGGACTGTTGCTCAAATGAAGCAAAACAAATGCTGAGAAACCACCCCCCTCCGCCCCCAGACTCATCTAATTCCAAATACAATTTAAACATATGGTATTCCAATCAAAAGAAAGACAGGACAATTCCTAATAAAGTCTGATTGCTGGATGAAGTCCCAGAATCCCAGCCCAGCTGCCCATTACACACACAGGCAATGCCCAGTGGCAACGACAGCCACCCGTGGCTGCAGCATTGCATAAGGGAGTGTCTCACTAGAGAACCAGGCACAGAGCACAAGAAACATGGTTCAAACTCCAGGGCACCCCTGAACATCCTGCCCCTTCCCAAGAACCAAAGTTTAATCAGCTCAAGCATTACTAAATTCACACTGGGTGGCTCACTTCAGTTGGACTCTGGTCCTGGACTTTCTCAGATCCAATACTAAGCAGAATAGAAGAGAAACATCAGCAAGAAATGAAGTTGTTCAGTCCTTCCATATTTTCAAGCCCAGAAGTTATTACAAAAGAAGCACTGCCAGCCTACCAAAGGGAGGGACCAAACTTCACGTGAGAAGGGACAGACATACGTTTGCTGTCAGTGAGCACCACCTACAACCACGCTTCAGGCACCTCAGGGTCACAGGCACCAACACTTCTTGTGTCTGCTAACACTTTTTCATTTTGCAGGTAGCTGTTTCCTGTAATAAAAGCACTACTTACCCAGCTTGCTTCTGTTTTCAATGAAGAAACACTTTTTTATTTAGAAGCATGACCATGTGGGGAAGTCCTACAGCTTAGGAGCACACACATAAAATGTACTGGAATCTGTGTCAGAGCCAAGAAAGCCTGAATCAGTGCAGGTTTGCTTTATGAATATTTCACTGCAACACTTACACCTCTGTCAAGAGTACTTCAAGCACAGAGTTTATACAGCAGAACATTTCTACCTCAGGAAGGAAGCTTGAGTCAGACTTCAATCCATCCATCCATCCATCCATCCATGTTATTTATACAACTGGAAGTGCAGGTATTTCAGAAGAAGCCACCATGTCTGCTTTTAACTCTGTACTTAAAGTACATTTAAAAAGTCACTCAGGGCTGTTTTGGTTTTGTCTTGCTCACAATAACACGCTACGGATGGTGCTTTTAAAGGCACCTTTTGCAAACACCTCATGAATAAAAGATCATGCTAAAAATAAGTAGCTGGTCTTACCGTAGCACTGAGCCACCAGCTGAATGTGAACAGCAAAGCCCCCAGATTTAAAGACAATAAACTAAAATCTACCTTTTCTTCACAGCTGGTGTGGGGCATGTTTAAGAAACAGAACCAACCTTCCTCTGTCCCAATTCCAAAATCGTGGATTTTCTAGGAAGCTCTTTATCTTCTCGTGTGCTTATCCATGCACTTGGCCACTTGCATGTCCAGCTATCCCTCAGGAAATAACATGAAATCAAGGAGGCAGAACATCCTTTGATGAGAATTACCCCCCCACTTGGGCTGAACAGAACCCTGCAATGCAAGACAGGTCTCTGCAGAACCTTGAAGAAGGGAGACTCCACAGAGCATTCATCTCAGCCACTGCTGTTATCGAAATAACCCAAAAGCTTCTTCCCATGGCACCTCTGGAAACTTCCCTAGCCCATGGACTCTCAGGACATGCAATTGCAGCGACATCTCCTGGTTGCTGGTGGTTCACCAGAACACACTTTACCCATCAACTATTCACCACAGCTATGGAGAAATTCACTCTCCCTTCAAGAAATGTGTTCAGAGAGACAGGAGTCGTTTTCCTAGTAATAAGCAAGAAAGAATAATGGGATACATTCCAAGTTTTTCTTGTGAGGACCAACAATAAATCATTTCATAGCTCAGGTCACATCTTCCATGGGAAGAAAAATGTCTTGCCATCATTAACTCCTTCTCAGCTAGCAGTAATATATGATCTGGTTTTAAGTAATTGAACCAGTAGCATTTAATTAGCTCCAAAAAACTATCTCAGATCATGAATCACAGCCTTTCCACCTGCACAAAGTCCCCTTACTAGGTTAAAAGTATATTTCTCTTTCCATGTGCGATCCATCTTGAATATCAAATTAGGTGCTCCTGATATATGGATCATAGTTCATATATCACATGCAAAATAGAGCAGACACAGAGTGTCCTTCTTTAAATAATTGAGTTGCACGTCTTGCTTCACTGAGCTGTTAAAAAAAGACCAAAAAAAGCCTTGTGCCCATGGCAGAATGGCCACTCCTCGCTTCAATTAATAAATTCCTCCTTCTCCAGAGAACCAGCATTAAGGATGAGTAGCTCAGACCTCCTGAGGAAATGTAGCAATAGCAATATTTCCTGTTGAAAGGCCGTACACAGAGAACTGCTATGGTTTTAGACAAGACCACACTGCTGCTTTTCAACAGGCCCAGAGCACCAACTGACCGAAGTGTTTCTATCCTAATACTACTTCAGATGGCTTCATCACATGCTAAATAAATCAGTGCACTCAGCTGATGCTGGAGGACCTCTGTGGCCTGCACTAAACAGCATCACTCCTTGTATCACACTGCATTAAGAACAATTTTTTTACATTAAATAAACTAATCCACAATCATTAACACAAAAACTTAACAGTTTTTATTCAGCTTTCAAGTATGTTTCTGAAACTTATTATGCTTTTATGACAAGACTTACATAATAAGATTGGATTTTTTTTTGCTGAAAAAGAGGCAAAATTAGGAAACTTCTTCTCAAGACTCACAATCTGCTCAAATGTCAAACTGTAAACGTTGCCCAATATTTGACTTGCTGTATAAAAAAAAGTTTCACTACAAAACCCTCTATTTTAAAATAAACTTTATAAAAAATAAAATTCAATAAAGTAGATTTTATCTCTCTGTTCTTCTCCCATCTCATTTTTAGCACAGTAAAAAAAGCCCACAAACCAAGCATGTTTCTGCTAACTTCTTTCAATTTGAAGAGAGCACAGGTTTCATTTTCATAATAAAGCAAGCAGTGAAAGCTGAATTGCCTTGCTGAATTGGACACAGCTCATCTTTACTCCAAATACTTCTTTCAGATGGTATCCTAAATGGTAAATAATGCTCCTTTTGATTGCATGCAACACTGAATTTAACTATGCAGAACATTTAAAGAGACTGACAGGATGAGTGCCCTACCCATGAAAAGCTACTGAGAGGAAAGGATGTACAACATCCATCATATAAACACCCACTTTGAAAGTCTGTCCTGTGGATGGTGGAAATTTCAATGAGAATAGAATAGATTTACAAATCCACCCTTTACATTAACTAGCAAGAACTCCAAACAATCTCCATTCCTTTGTACTCTGTTTGGTAGGCATTAGGTAACAAGCTCCACTTGTGCAGTTGACATTAATCCTGAGGTTTTAAAAACATTTTCTTAGCTCTTTTACTATGTCTTGTGTTACTATTCCCCTCTTCAACTTCATCATCTTCATCTTCATCATCATCCTTGAGTACACGTTGGTCCCTTTTTCTCAAAAATTTCTTCCCTATTGTTCCCACTAATGTTTCATATCTGTAGAGAGAATTAAAAAAAATTACAGCTCTTACTAAAATCAGAGGAAAAATCATGGAGCATATCCTAAACCTAATCAACAATTTAAGTGGTGTAAAAAACCTGGTCATTAAAAGCTTGGAGAAGCATAAGTAACACATGTTACTACTACAAGCAACTTATTACATTATTATTCACTCTGATACCTCAAATTTGTTAGCAACTGGTAACAAGAAGGGAATTGGTATGGAATACCTGGATATCAAAGTGCAGAAAACCCCTACAAATTATTTTCCCCCAAATGTGGTGGAGATTCAAGTGAATATACACCAGCATTCCTAAAAAATCAATTTGGTACACTTCCATATGTATTGTGGGCTTTTTTTGTTTGGTTTCCTTTTTGGGTTTTACTTCCCCACACATAATACAGTAACATATTATATTCCTAGCTAATATTGATTATGTCATAAAATGTAACTTACCTTCTGGCCATTTCTTCATCTGACACATCAGCCTCCATTTTATCATCCTCTTCAATTTCTTCTTCCTTGTACTTTGAGTTCATTTGGATCATTAACTTCTGAAAATGAAATGAGAACAGCTTAAATAAACAAGTAACCGTGACACAATGGCAACAGTGCCGAAATTCACTGGTAGAAGAGCATAAGGGGTAAGAAATCACGTTTAGTAATTATTTTCTGTTCCTGGTTTGGCTAGAGCCCATCGTTATGAAAACTCATGAAGAAAGGGCAACAGAGAGGCAATGTTTCCAATGTATTGTACTACTCAAACACCCTAAAGGGCACTCCAAACATCTCCAGGAGAGCAGAGAGTTGGATCATAATTAATTTTTCATTGTGATGTTAGCGCACAGACCTTGAAACGGTTTTGTTAAAAAGAAAGAATATCTCTTAGGATTTACAGAAAAAGCCATGAAGCAATCATTTGCTGAGTCACAGGGACAGCAAGTTCAAAGTAACTACAAGAATCTCCTAGTAAATTACCTTACACAGCCTTCTGGAAATCTCTTAGTCTTTACACCTTCATCCTCCTGCTTCAGTTCAGTGGAAACCTTTTTATTACTGTCCCTGTGTACTTCTATCAGCATGAATCATGCCAGAAAGAAATTAAGGACTCTCTTGCCCAGCATTTTTACTTTGGAACTCTAAGCCCTTACTTACACAAGTAAGTGTCGAATAAATAGGGTTGAATGTTTGTAGACTGGATTCTGCATTCTTTGTCAGGAGGAAAAGTGAGCTTTTGTTTTGGTGAGCTGCATGTGGGATGGTCTCCTCACTTCAGGGAGGAAAAATCTGCAGGAGTCATGCAATTACTGACCAACAACACAGGGAGTTTAAAAGATTCTATTTACCAGGCTGCATTGATCAACATTTAGGGTTGAGTGATGGAGTTTCTGGACACTGGAGGATTTATGGAAGGTGCTGCAAAGGCCAATAAAGCTGCAGTGTGAACATCCAAATCCCCATCCCCAAGAGCTTCAATCCTAATGTGAGACAACCTCAAACCAGGACACTGAAATGGTACCTCAATTTCTGGGTTGAATCCCTTGAAGGACATTCTGCCATAAACGAAATCCTCACATCGCAGAAAGCTTCTCTCTTCTATTATATAGCTCCTGCATGAAACCCAAACCCGGCATTTCGTCAAACCATGCACTTTAAATGAATCAAATTAAACAAATGCAAAAGAGATGTATTGTCTTCCCCCCACACAAATAAACAAAGCCACAGTGTATTTTAAACCATCAACTACTTTCTGGTTAATTGCTCTGATAAATCTTTCAGTACAAGGAGCTTGGAGTGCAAAGGAATCCTTTTTGCCAGTAAAACTGTGCCAGTTCCACAATCGAAATTAACTCTCCTGACAAAAAGCACTCTTTGCTGGTATGGTTCCACCTACATTAATACTTTTGCCAGAATAAAAATGCCACATAAATATCACTCCCCAGGTGGCACTGCTATACCAGCAAAAGCTTCTAATTAATTTTTCATTGTGCTGTTAGACCTGGCATTAGTTGAGTCTGTCAGGGTATAAAACATTCTCTGTTCAGCAGACAGATTTCCCACTTCTCCCTCCATTTTTTCCTCTTTTAATGAGCATGGAGTGAGAAAAGAAACATGACCCTGAGGCATTCATAATACACGTGCCAGATAAAAGTACTTTGGTGGATTGTTCCATCCTTTTCCTCACACATGTGTACCCGTTCCCTCATCCTCTTCATCTCCCATGTAAATCAAACCCTCATGATCACAGAACTTAGGCTGAAGAGATTGAGCTCATTGTCCTGCCTCAAGGCAGTACGAGTGACATGTGTGCCATGAACAGCAGAGGTCCAGCTAACCTGTCCTCAAAATACTTCCCATGATGAAGAATCCAGTGTCTCCTCAGGCAATCTACTCCAGAGCTTCAAAAGCCTTATTGTTACAAAAGTTCTCCCAATGTCCAGCCTGAACACTTCTTGCTGCAACTGAAGCTCAAATACCTTTTTGTCATATCCACCAAGAGTAATGGAAAAGAATTTATCAATGGCCTTATTCAACTACAGCTAATTCCTTGGGTCCCAGCTTTCTCAAATTATGTATGTTCTCCCTCAGTGGAATTTTTTTTCCACTTTTGAAAGGATGAAACCCAAGCAATTTCAACAGTAGTTCTCATGCTATTTAAAGCACCTTTCCAAAGAGCAGGACACTTTTTTCCTTATTAGCTAAGCCTTCCTTTATTTTTGCCATTCTCTCTCCTATTTCAATACCAGTATTTGAAGTGAGCTGGACACAAGAGGACAGAACTGTCTGGAATTGACTTAACCATGTGACCGGAGCTGCATTTACTAACACAAGGTTTCAAACTTCTTTTTTCAAATGAAGGGAAAAAGCAGCAATGAATGAATTGGATCCTGACTGAAATAAACTAATTACAGGCATCTAAAAGAATGCATGAGTGAAAGAAAACAACACACAAAAGAATTGAAAGTAGGTCGAACTACACTAGGAAACCTCAAGAACAGCCCTAAAAATAAGTAATAAAAAAAAGTTGTCATGCCAGTCATTTTTGCTTCTGCTAACTGGTTATTTATAATACTTATTTTACAGGAAAAATACGAATATGCTGTTTTCATTTCAAAACAATCCAATTATTATAAGAAGCACAAAAGATTACAAGCTTACTCTTTCTCCTTTAGATCTGGTACATCAAGATACCAGTGTTCTTCACTAATTATTTTCTTTTCTTCTTCTTCTAGTTGTTTTTTAGTTTGTGAATCCAGACCCCTCTGCATGAACTACAAAGAAAGACATAAACAAACAGCTTCAGTTTTCTGCATCATGAGTATCTTCTGAATATGCAGTAATTACATGATGGCAATTATCCATTTCATAATGTTTAGCAGTTGATACAAAGTAAATTTTTTTTGTGTTTTTTTTTCCTCTGAGTTTGGTCAAATAGATAATGGAGACTTAAAACAGCTGTTGGTCACAGCTATCTACTGAAAGTCAACATTCAGTCACACCTGTACTTACATATAAAGAAACAGACCTGTCCTGGCTAGTTTTGATGGACTGGAGATGTCACAATTCCCTAATTTTACTAAGGTTTTTCTGATGTTTCAGCAAAGGTCAGAGAGAAGGTAATGGTGTTGAATTTATTGCTGCACACCAGGAACCAACTCCAGGCCAACAAACAACACTGGAGCTCAGAGCTAGAGGTGGGTTATACCAGGCTGACCATTTTTTGAAACATCTATACTTTCAACCATCCTCTTCTTTTCTCAGATTTAATTAACTGGACTGCGTTTGTAGCTCTGAAGGCACAAACCTGCCTTTGGAAGTGGAAAAATGTAAGGCTTTGAAACTGGACTATGAAGAGAAGTCCACAGAGTATCCAGCTGTGCTAAAGGAAGATATTCCCAGCTCTCCAATTCCCACCGACCCACCGCACTACTTGTCCAGCCCTGTACTTGAGCACCTGCTAACTCACTGCAGGAACAGCCTGCAGAAAGAGCTGAGACCAGTAATGAAGTTTAGGGCAAGACTGCTATTTTTTCCCTAATACAAGGACACTCCTGTCACTTCTTCCTCGGTGATAACCTCTGTCAGAGGATGGGAACAGGCAGGTAGGAACAGTAACCTCTCAACAGCTGGGAGGAGAAGAAGACATCTGTCACAGCCTATAAAAAACTGCTGAGAGCACAGAACTACAGACCTGAGGCCTGTGAAACAGCATTTTAATTTCCATTTGTCTCAAGTCAGGTGCCTGAACTGAGTGACAATTAAGTCTAAACAATGTCAGTGATACATGCTGAGGAAAAAACCAGAACTCTTAAAAATTTTATGGTGATAATCCACATAGTCCCAGCCCCCTAAAAGCTGGATGTCCCTGAGGATCTACAGAAAGTGTTTGAATAACTGTACTTGTCAGAGGTCTACCTTTATACCAACCCAACTCTCAGACAGAAGTCTAACAGCACAGTTCACACACATTCCTGTAAAAATATATAGGTGTGCAATGTATGTATTATAAAGAACCCACAGATCTTTTCAGTCTTACAAAATGCCCAACCAAACCAAACTCAGAAGTACAAGCCAACAGAGCTACTGTCTCGTTTTCCATTTCTATTTCTATTTGCATCCACTGTACAAGATCTTTAATGAAAGAAAAATTGACTTCTGTTTTCTCAGTCGATTCAGAATATGTCAAAGCCTTCCAATTAAAATTACAGTATCTTCTTCAGGAAAATAAGTGAATCTATCATGTGGAAAAACATATTGCTCAAGGAAATTGGTTAGCCAGTCAGAAATTTCAACACAAGAAATTCTGCTACAAGAAGCCAATTAAATAATCATTTCACACTCCATTTTAAAGATTATGTTCCTAAAGATTACTACAGGAAAAACCTAGATAAAAATTATGTGATCAGGTTTCTCTCGAATGTAAACACACTCTGATGAATTAAAAATATACCCATTTATATTTGTGGTAGGCGCAGAATATGTAAGTCAGTAACTGAAGAGTTGTTTTAGTGAGTTTCCCCTGCATCAAATGGTGCAAGATCTAAAAGTTTGTCCCCATGTGGTCCAGTATTTACTGCAGATGGTCCTTCCAACATCACCAAGCACACGTCACCTCTGGGTGCCACTTTGCCCACCTGCTGAATTCTGCTTATATGCTGGCAGAGGCAGCTGCTAAAGGCTTAATTAAAACATTTGTAAACAGGAAAATCTGCAGAAACAAAGTGCTAAGCGCAAGATCTGTCTATGACCTTTTGAAAACCTACTGATCTCTTCAAAGCTGGTTATTACTGCCTGGACTGTGAACCTGCAAATGTCATGACAAGCATATTCACGTGGCTGGTTCTCCATGGCCTTCCAGAGAAAAACAATCTAAAAACCTGCTTTGGAAATCTCCAGGGGATTAGTAAACTGGCAAACAACAGAAAGAAAAATTTCATTTAAAAAGTGTATTATATAAAAATAAGGAAAACTAATGATGCTGCCATCCAGGTTATGGGAGTCTGACTGTGTCACACATTGCTGGCTGACTCAGTTCAACACCTACTCGCTTTTGAGAGCGAGGCAAGACGTATTTTGCTCCTTCTGTGTACAAGTTTTAGATTTAGCAGCATCTGTTAATTAGGGTAAATATTTCATCATCCAACTGTAGCAGAGTACACTTTATGTGAAAAATTCAACTGAAGTCAGCTAACTCTTTGCAGCCAGAATGTGAACTATAGATACGTGGGGGGAAAAAAGGTTAAATAAAACTCCACAAGCAAGAAGCCACAAAGGCCCCATCATATCCAGCTTTAAAAGAAATTATTATTAACATTAAATTAAAAAAAAAAAAAACCAACCCAAAAAAGAAACTCGATTTTCCTGGTTGTTTTCCAGCAATAAAGGACCATCAATCAGAGAGGAGAACGTACTCTGATGAATTAGGAGCTGTAGTACATGGTGTGAAGCAGACTCCATTAGCCAGTGAGCTGAGTAATTTCATACTGGTGACATGAGATTCAGAATTCCAAGGGTAACAAGCACATCGGGACGTTACTAAGATCCCTGCCATTTCTGACTTGGGAAAGTTGGTTAATACTGTATATTAATCCCCATTCAAGCGAGGATTTCCTTAGCCACCAATGTATACGGGTAAAAACGGACACAGCAGAACCTAAACTTTTTTCCCTCAGCACTAAAACCCTCATCCCCAAGTAAAGCAAGCAGCGTGGACATTTCCATTTCAATGAAACCGGTGAAATCTTTTTATTTACATTCACAATAAGCAACCCAGCCGCAGAGGAGCGGGGCGGAACGAAAGCCCTGCCGAGGGGAGCGCTGGAGGGGGCTCTTGAGGGCAGGCTTTGGCTGGAACCACGAGGCTGCTCTCCGGCACCGAATGCTGCGGTTTGCAACCCCGATCCGGGGCGGCATCCCAGCAAGCCCGCGAGTGCCGGGGAGGGACCACAGCTCCGAACATCCCTATTCAGAGCCAGGGCTGGCGCCGCGATGGGCAGGGGATTGCCCCACACCAGGGCTCCGCTCACCCACCCCGGCCGCGGCTCGCAGCGTGGGGCCCCCTCGCC
>VWZN01016700.1:1348718-1439367 GCA_013396955.1 Regulus satrapa
TTTTATTTTTATTCAGCACTGACTTTTATTTTGTTTAGAAATGAAAACCACAAATTGGTCAAATGTGATTAAAACTGGAAAGCACACAAATTCAAAGATATTACAAAAAGCCTCAAAGCTTTTTTAGTCCTGAAATCATGATTCATTAATTCAATGTTGACAACACTGTTGGACTGCCATGCTGGGCACTGGGAAATGTGGAGGAAATCCTGATAGAGAATTGCCAGTTGACTCCCAGTCAGAAATATGTACCACAATTTCTCTATATATCCTCATAAATCAGATTTCTTATGCCTGTTTTGACATTTGGCTCATAAACTCTGTGATAAAGCAATAAGAGTGAGGGTTCAGTGTTCAAAACTTTAATGAACCAGTGTGCTCCAAAAGACAATTTAGGGAGAAAAGTTCCCGTATATGTAAGATGTAGGTCAAAGCTTGAAGAACTCTGTAAAGATTTATGCTCTAATAGATGCTGCAGAAAGGTATAATGAAGGACAAAACCTGATTGCAGTGGGAAAGGAGGGAGAATTATCCACATCCAGGCATCCTTATTACACATTTAAGCTCAGTGGACTAAAATGACCACAAATGCCCATGAAACATAGAGCCACAAATGCTTCAAGGCAAAGTCATAACACTGCATGGAAATATTTAATTTTCATATGGGGAAGGCACCTTCATTTCTAAGCTCTGTAAATGGGTTGAAGCTGCTCTGAAGTTCAAGGCCCCAGTGAGAAAGTCACATTGTGAGTGTGAGAGCTATGCTGTTTAGCTCCTTTTCTGTTCCCTTTCTCATTAACATCATCCCTTCCCAACAAAAGGAGGCTGGGAAGAAATTTGCTGTTTTCTGAATGCAAATGTTCATCAAAGAATGAATATGTTTGAATCTTAGTGAGCAAACCAATAGGGGAAAGCTGATAATTAATGTAAAGGCACCGTACAGCCAGAATCTGTCCATTTTTGGTGTTATGTTCCATTTGCCTTGCATTTTAATAATACATTTACTTTCTGTTGATCATTGCAAATCAGAACCCTGTGTTTGATTGCATGACCTTCAATGTCAGGGCTTTTCTGAGCAGTTTCAGTTCATTTACATTCCAGGAATGTGCTTTGAACGATTTCTTCTAAATACTGTGCTCTCCTCAGCACTGCTGCAGCCAATGAGCTGTGGTGCTGCCTGGCTTTTCTTGGTGGCCTTTGCAAGAGCTGTTTCTGTCCTTCTATCCTGCAGAACGTCCCAGCTCAACGATTCCTCAGCAGACTGCTCACAGCCTGTTTGGGATTTGGGCACTGCACAGAACAGCTCCTCTCTACCTTTGTCGAGAAGGATCATCCTTGCCCCCAGTTCTTTGGGAGCTGCATGCTGATAATTTACATCACCTTACAGTGTCTAACTGGGATGATGGGAAGAGCGCAAGGGGTTTTTACCTTATCTAACCATGAAGATTATTCCTGGTGCTCCCTGGTCCCCAGTGTACCCCATGTCTTGGTGCCACACCCCACGCTTGCACGGAGTTGCTGCCACTGTCTGTTGGCAGATCAGCTAAAAACCTGCCTCGATACAGGCAGGGAGAAGCATTTTGCAATAAAAGCAGTATAGCTTCAGTGATGTTTATTTAGAAAAGTGGAGATTGTAAAAACGCTGCCAGAGAATGTGATCTATTTTGGCAGTAAAAAAGTCCAAAGGAAATTTTTGGGTTGCACCTCTCATCACTTGAATTGGATGGGGAGGTTATAGATAACAATCAGCTGCCTTGTGGACCAGATTATACTGTCTGGTAAATGTGAAGACACTCCATTGATTGCAGGAGAAATTTTTATGATTTACTGGTGGTGGTGGAGGCAGCTCAGAGAAGAATCCAGCCCTGTAAATATGCCTGCTTGTGAAGTGGAGTGAGGGTGAGGAGAGTTAGGAGAGAAAAAGAATCTCTCTATGTTTAGAGAAGAATCGAGGGTCATTGTAAATGACAATTAGAAACCTCTCCTGCAGCTCTGAGTGCTGCACAGCAGCTTCATTTTCAACCTGGAAATCCATTTCTTTTTCAAAACAAAAAATACTCAGGGAAATAACTTGGGGAAGGAGCTCCATCTCATCAAAGACTGTACATTAAACAAGCAGATAAAAGATTTTTCTTCCTAGGAAATGTGGTCCCTTCTCCCTCTAGTAATTACAGAAGTCAAATCAAAGTTGTCATTAACATTATTTAAGGAATAATCTCTCTTGGAGCAACACATGTGGCAGCTGTGAAGTAATTTCACGCCAATGGGATCTAATTTGAGGGAACTCGTGGCTTACTTTTTCCATAACCTTTTATTTATTCATATTCTCATAGTAGTGTGATTTTAGTGCAAAACGGGTATCTCAAGCCTTACAGCAACCTATCAGTTGATTTGATTTCTTATGAGCTGCCTTTGAAATCTGAAGCAGCTTTTTACAGCTCTCAGAATACCTGAAGCCTTTCTCCCCCCTTGCAAATATCGAAATTCTTACAGCATGACAGGCGAGTCATTAATTTGTGTCAAACTCCTCCACTGTGTTTTAAGTAAGGATATCATGTGTTTTTCTCAGTGAATGAGGAAAAGAAAACGAGAAGCGGAGCTGCCCGAGGTCTGTTTGCAAACCTGAGAGGAAGGTGTGAAGGCGCTGCTTGCGGCCGGTGTGATCAGGAGCGCAGTTTCGACCCCCTGCGCTCCCCACGGAGAGAGCGTGAAATCCTCCGCGTGGCAGAGGTGCCGTTTCCAAGTGGAGGACTCGTTTCTCATCTCTCCTGCTCTGAGCCGCTAATGCATGCGGTGTATCGACAGCTGCCGAGGTGCTGTGGGTGCCAGGGGGATTTGTTACACTATTCTTCACCTCACAACCCGCGCTGCTCATCTGCTTTGTTCCTCATCCGCCGAGGGTGCGGGGTAGCTCCAGCAGTCTGACCCTGCGCCAAGGCTGTCCCAACCCGGGACAAGGTGACCCAAGGTGAAGCTGGAGCCACAGCTCCATGACCCATTTTGGCTGAAGGAGACGAGGACGAGAGGGAGGCCTTTAGTGGGGTGCAAAGATGTTTGCTTTTTTTCAGATAGTAGCAAAGGACGAATGGCGACAGCAAGACATGACTTCAATATGGGAGGGAGGTCAAAAGGGGGGTACCAATAATCAACCAACTGGGAATGTCCTAGGGAGGAGAAAAGGCAGGATTCACAAAAGCATAATCTAATAAGGGAACCAGGAGGATGAAAATGGGTCATGTGGGCCAATGGGACGTTGTACTTTCCAAGAAGAAGGGTTGGCACAAGGTATAATTGACTATAGCAAAGGGGCAGGGATGTGGGTAGATTGGCAATGGAATGGGAGCATATCTTGTGGCTAAACAATTAACATGGGGTAACAGAGCTTACCAAACACACAGCACAGCTCTCCTTCACACTGACTCACCCTCTTGGCTTTTGAAGTTGGCTTTTCTGGCATTGGCACTCGTTTAGGTGGCAGCTGACACACAGAGGATGTTTTAAATTCCTGCTCTTTGTTCCTCAGCTGACCGCGGGTTTTCCTGTGGATGGGAATGATATGGAAAGAATGCAGCAGGAGCCAGACTCCTGTAATTTGGGTAACATGGTTCTGTGAGCACAGTTCATGTTGCTGATTCTTTCCTTTTAATAGCCTTTGGTAGCTCACAATTTATGCAGCCTGGAAAGGTGCATTTTAAAAATGTGCTTGTGGCAAAACAGAGTTACAAAATCTCCAGAACAACTAAGACGTGTCTTTGGAGAAAATGCCTGCTGTCAATTTGGAAGAGGACAATTTGTTCTGAGTGCTTTTGGCTGGTCCAGTGGCAGGGTGACCTTTGTATGAATATATAGAGTAATTCCTTTTTGATTACAGAAAGAACCAACCTCATAATGGTACCTCCCTATATTCTGCTATCAGCTGAAGTGGTGGAGAGAACACATGCTGGTCTGTCATTCTGCTGGCATGTGGAGAAGACTAAATATTTGAAATTATTTGATATATCCCCATGTTAGGAGTCAGAGCAAAGAGAATGACTGCAGAACAGTGTGGAGCATCCTTCTCTTTACTTTCCCTTAAAAATCAGGAGGCTTTTAACTTTTTGGATTTGATGGAATTACAATTAAAAGAGAAAAGGAAAATATCACCCTCCATTTGTTAACTATAAAAATGCAATCCAGCAGTGCTGCTGGTGCTTTGCTGTTTCCCAGGTCAATAAATGGCTCCCCTGACTTTAATAAACATTGATGCTGCAGGCTTGTTCTACAGTGATTGAACATTTTTATAGTTTCAACCAGTCGCATTGCATGAAAGCTTTAAGATTTTTTCTTTTTTTCTTTTTTTTCCTTTTTTTTCCACCCCTCTTTTTCAGGAGGGTTGGTTCTGATTGATTAAATTGTCATTTTCAGAGTTAGTTGCTGAATTATAACTTGGCATTTTTAACCATGCGATTTGTTTAAAGAGACAGCATTTTGATACAGCAAAGCAGCTGAGAATTTTTAAGCAGTAAAAGGGAATTTTGTTCACTTTGTTCTCAGCCTTTCATCACTGCCTGACAAAAATGCTCCTGAAAACAACATGAAGGCTATGATACGAAGAGAAGGTGCTTAGATCCATGCTCACTTCTTTATTCCATCACGGAGCTGATCTGTGCAGAGCTATATTGCTTTCGATTAGTGGTTGGATACCTCATTGCTGTTCACATGTTTATCTTTCCGAGGAGGAAGGAATGGGAAGGAGGGGGAAACATAAAATGAGTGCCACCCAATGTGTGATATTAGGAGTAAGTGGCAGCACTGTACTTTGGACCAACCCCTTAATACGCACGGTGGATTTCTTGGCAGCAAAATGGTGGGTTCTGAGTCAAAAACCTGCAGGGGTTTCACCTAAATCCACACTGAGCCTGGTTCAAAAGGACAAAGACCTTGTAATTCTTTGGAAACTGAGAAAATCACATCCACCTGATGATGCATTCATTTTTTCATTTAACCAGCTGCCACCTTCCTTCTCTGTGGGTAACTGCTGGGTTTCAAGGTTTGCTTTTTTTTTTTTTTAAACTTTCCTTCACTCCCCCCTGTTTAAATCTGTATTCCAGACAGTAAATCTGAAGCAAATGAGACTCACATAAAAAACATGTGTGTTCAGATCGTGTTTGAAAAGAAAGGCCAACAAAACTGTCCTCTAGAACATAACAAGATATCTTTGGCTTTTGATTTACAGTGCCTGCAGGGGAAACGGGATAATCTAACGGCCTGAATATGGGAGATCTTACACTGCAGTGTTACCCTGGTCAGACTCTGAAACAGTGCTTAGCAGTGGAAATCTCAGGGTATCAATATGAAATACTGAAGTCCAATTATACTTCTGCTTGTACACTTTCCCCTTTCAGGCCATTTCAGCTTCTGCTTTGAAATAATAACTTATGATGGCGCAAAGCTGAATTTCAGCAGTGAATTATATGCCTGGCCTCTAAATTTAATTGCATGGTACTACAACTGGCCCACTATCCATCTTGGTCCCTGGGATTCCTTCTGCCTCTTTCCTTCTGCTTCTCAACCATTCATTCGAGACCTTTAGAAAACACAAAATAGGTGCCCAGAAAGAAGGTGAATTGGGAAGGGAATGTTTTAGGTTCTAACCTGCCTCCAGTCCTTGATGTTTTTTAACTAAAAAGGGAGGTAGGGGTCAGCAGGAGTGGGGTCAGGATGAGGTGCTGCAGCTCTGGATGTTTTCCTGGGATGCTGGGTACCTGGGGTCAGGAGGACAATTTACAAACACCAGTTTGGATTTTATCCAGCCAGCCAGGTGCTGTACAGAATGTCCTTTTTCTGCCATGTAGTGCCTGGAAATGGAGGCACTGGTGTCAGATCAGGGCTCGGATTCAGCACAGCAAACCTGGTGCTCCTGACACCGCTGTTCTGATCAGCTGAAGGTTTCACAGTGAGATGTTGATGATGCCTGAGCAAACCATTTATAGCAAAAGAAAAATAAAATATTCTGCTGTTATCATAAACACAATATGATTATGTTTTTAGGACTCATGTTTGTTTCAAAATTCAAAATTAGGGCCATTTTATAAGTTGCAGAAATAAGCTGTAACATGAAAAAGAGTAAAATATTCATTAATGCCATAATGATTTATATCAGAACATTATGGGGTAGCACACTTTGGCTGGGACCAGTTCCTCAATGGATGTTTTTCTAATTTCCATAAGTAATTGACCTCTCATTAGCGACTCATTAGAAAAATTGAGGTGTTGTGACAAAAGCAAACCCACCGCAACAGAAACTCTGCATATGCATAAATCATTGAAAACTCTAATGGAGTCAAAATGAAGGACCACAAGAACCTTGTTTTCTCTTACTGAAAAAGGATTTTGTTTATGTCTGTGAAGTGAAGCAGTTTTCTCTGAATATATAGATATATGCTTATATCCTTGAATCCATACTTTGCCTCGTGGCTGATTTTCAAACACCGAACTTTCCTTGGGTGTAACTTAATAGGAAAAAGAATTAGCCATATAATTCAGGCACATGTGTAAGATAATGTCAGGTCCTGGTACAACTGTAGACACAGGTTGGGGAAATGGAGTACAAATTTTGGAACAAGGACTAAATACATAACTTGATTTTGGAAGCAAATAAACATCAACTGATGCTTCTCACTGACTCCATCCTAAAGGTAGACACCTTCCAGAAAAGGCATTGTGCTGAATCCTTGTCTGTGAACAGAGGGGAGGGGTCTGCCTTGTCCTTTTTATACCCACTGTTAATCAACATAGAAATGTTAACAAGCCCAAGTAATAGATTTTTCACATATTGACATATTAACTTAATAACCTTATATATCTGTCTTTTCAGAGATCAATAAATCAATTTTGAGCTAGTTCTTCATCACTGCAATATTGTGAAAAGTGAAGCTGATATTTAATGTAGTTTTATGAGTCCTGGATGCTACTGGACAAACCCAGAAAAAATCCATTTCTTTTTAATATGTCCTTTAAAGTCCTGATGCCCATCTGAAACTTATTTGAAAGTAACTGGATTTATGGGTTCCAAGTTAGCGTTTCATTACCAAGTTACCTGAGTATGAGAGAGGGAAAAAAAAAAAAAAAAAATCACTGTCTGAAAGTTTTGTACAGCAGAGAAGAGCTGAACTGGTGAACCTCCCCTGACCTTATGCAATGCTGGCTAAGAAACTGCAGGGTCTGAAAGGTGAATAAAAGCGTGGAGTAATATTGTAAAAGAATGGGAAAAGCTACTGGCTTAGGCCTGCCCTGGGAAAAGGGCCAATAAGAATCTAATTTTTTCCTCATTTGGGAAGTTTATCTGTTGACTGGCTGCCCTTCTTACAGGTTGATTTTTAATTTTTCTTCCTGTATTCTCTTGCAATGGACTGTTTCATAGCACTGCTTTAATATGGGTGAATATTGCTTTTGTCTTGCCAAAGGAAGCGCAGGAGTGATCATGAGAAATTTCCTATTGAGGAAGAAAAATGCATTTTTTGAAAGCTCACTCAGAGAAGTCAGACTGCTTAGCTTTCCATGACATTTTGAAGAAAAATACTGAAAAGAGATGGTAGACAAACAGTGAAATTCTGTGGTGTATTGATTGTTTCATGCCATGGGACTATAGCAAGTGATTAGTTTTGCGATGATGCTCCTGTATCTTTTTTTTTTTTTTTTTTCTGTGTTGTAGCTTAGTTAAGTCCTGATGATTTCAGTCCAAATTTACAGAAAAATCTGATTTCCAATGTTTTTTAGCACCAGAGAGCACTTCTTCCTAGAGCCACGACTGAACTGCTAAGAAACTGATAGGAAACCAAACATGGTGCAACAGCAGAAAGCTGTGACTGGATTACTCAAAAATCTGTCTTATGTCCAACATCTGCTCTAGGATTTCCAGAGCTGCTACAGAGATGGAGCTTTTAAACTCCTGGACAGCCTCTCCGTTGGAGTAACCCATCCTCATCCTCATCAAGTTATCCCTTCATCTCTGCACAGCACTGCCTGCTCCGTAGAGCCCACCCTTTCCCTCAGTTACAACTCCTACACTGCCAGGATGTCAGATGGGCAGGATTTCTTTGGGATTTAGGAACACATTTGGATTTCAGCCAGACGTGGAAGATATACATACTTCCTCTTATACCCACGCACATACTCAATATATTCCTTTACATATGGAATCTGAATCAGTAATACTAAAAGCCTGAAGCTGAAGGAAAGACAAATGCATTTATAGCCGTGTTTCTTGATGAAGTTTTTATTTAAAAAAAAAATCAATTATTTTTTTCATGTGTCATGGGAGTGACATACTTAATCCATTGCAAGGTGAAAATAACATACACCGAGGTAATGCTCCTTATATAGACTTTAAAGAAGTCAATTAAAATTTATAATTTAACTACAATAAAGAAGAAAATTAAAGTTTATAATTTAGCTGAACTAGTTGAAAACATTTCCTTTCCTTCCCTTGAAATGTAAAGAAAAGGCTCACCTGTGGCAAATGTGGTTTTTTTCCCAGTATTTTGGGTGTGCCCCTGCACTCTCTGTTAGTGGGCCCTGAGGTTACCTAGGACTGGCTGTATCTTGCTGCTTTATGCTGAAAGCTGCTAATGGGAAAAAGAGAGTGTTATGATTACAGGCCTGAACAGAATTTCCAAACCTGCAATATCATATCAGTATTCCCTGGGGCAAGGAAAGCTGTAGATATTCAGGAAACTACCAGATTAGCTGGGCATGCCATCCTTAGTGACACCAGCAGAAGAAAATAGCAAGTTTTTTTTTTTTTTTTTTTTTTTTTTTTTTTTTTTGTTGCAGCATGCTTTTGGTTGTTGTATGCAAAGTGGTTTAATATCACCGTAATCTCAGCTTGCCATGTGAAAAATGACCCTGTCAGTTTGACACAGAAGTGAATATTGAGAATATTGAGAAGTGGAACATTTTGTCTAATGGGGAAGAGCTGACAGAGACGGACTGAATATACTTAATTGGATAAAACTGACTTGATTTTGAATTCCAAATGAAATTAAAAATATTACACTAAGATTTATAGGGTTTGTTTTCTGTCTCTCTCTCTATTTTTTTTTTTTTCTGTCTGACTTTGCTGGGCTTTGCTCGTGTTGCCAATATTTCAGTTTAGCAGCACCATTCCATTCTTTATTGATAAAAGCCAAAGGCTAAATATTGCAAGACATTTGGCAATGCCAGTATAAATGGGAATTCTCAGTTGTGTACAGCCCAGTTATCGATGTTTTTATTAGCAATCTTTATAAGGGCACATTCTACTTTCCTCCTCAGCACCGTAAAGTGGAAAGGAGGAAAATGCCTGTTGGAATGAGCTAAGCAGGAGCCAGTTTTGATTGACCCAGGGTGGCTCAGCAATGCCTTTTGCCCCTTTGTCCATATCTTTGCTGCCCAGCATTGGAAGCAAAGCAGACTAATCTTCATCTGATGCAGGAACCACCATCCCTTATTTCTCCAGCTGCTTTAAAGAGTTCTCCACAAGCTGCTGAGTTCCTGCAAAATGTGTTATCATATCTATTCAGGGCAAGGCTTTGGTCTGAAGACACTATAGGGAAATTCTTTGAGAAAATGAATTTCTGAGAATTTTCACTAGCCACTATAAAAAGTTTTATCTGTGTTATTTTTTCTCCCGCTCTGCTGTATAAACAACATGACACTTTATTCTACAAAGTGGTTTCTTTCTGAATTATAGAACCATGGAAAAAGCATATAAAACCCACAAACCTTATTATTTTTGTATTCTTGAAACTCAAAATTGATTTAAACCAAGTTCAGCCAGCAATATTTCCTCCCCATCTGAGAAACTATATCCTGAGCTTCAGACTAAAGTAAATTTTTATAGGCATGTCATAATTATAAACCCTCGAGAAACGGATTTTGTAACAGGGACATGGGCAAAAGCTTCCCCGTAGTTACTCTGCCGAGCGCTGATGCGAAGAGGCTGAAAATCCATCCTCCCAAGAAGGAGCTTATTAAAAGACTGCAGTGGTTTTAATGACATTTCTTCTGACATCAAAATTATTTCGCTCAGAATCGCAGAGCATCTCTGTTTCTGAATTTTGAAGGTCCAGGGGGAAAATACTGCTGCAGCCTCATAGTGACTGAGGGAAACAATCCAGAGAGATAAATCTGCTCTGGTGCTCATATCCTCTCGTGATGGGAGATGTAAATTAAGTTGTTTAATTAGAACAACATATAATAATCATCACCAGGAAGGCAGGAGAAGTGTTTGGGAAACACTCTGAGTTCAGCTTTTCCCCTTAAATTGATGAATAATTGCTGAAAGATCAGCGATAACTGAACTCAAAATGAGGGGGTTTGGCTCACATCAGGTCTGTGTGGTAACTTGTGTTGTTATTAAAGTCTATAGACATCCTGGATTGATTTTCTTGCAATATTTCAAGCCAAATGGGTATTTTAAAGCAATATACATTTCTGATTGGACTGATCATGGTATTATTTATATCAAGTTCATTTGTGCACATGAATTCAAATCAAATAATGGCAGGGTGCTTGGCCCAGATATATCACACCATAAGAGATTAAATCCTTCTCAATTGATCAACCTTAAATTACACATCTCAGCTATACAGGTATGCAAATACTTTGCAAAGATGGATAAATAGCATTATTGCCATTTTAGAGGTGTTCAAAAACAACTGTCCCCAAAACATGCACTAGCTCAGAGACAAGGTCTGAACTGCATCATCCCTCATCCTACATCCACTGAAGCCTGCAGCAACATTTTCACCTAGGATTTCCAGCCTCTGAATTTTGTTTGGCTTTCTTCTGATTTCCCAGAGTTTACTCTCAGGAAGGAGGGGCTAAAGTCTGACATGTTCTCAAAGGAGATGTATAAAACAAGTGGTGGCAACAACATTCAGGGAAGGAGGAGAATTTGGTCAAGCTGATGGACTGTTGCAGACTGTTGAATGTGAAATAGCAGGGGCTGTGATACAGCCCTTGAATTTTAGGGATTTTTGGCATTGGCTCTTTGATCAGTCAGACAATGAAGTGGGAAATAGAAAGCCACAGAGAACTCCACTTCATCCACGGTGCAGGGGAGTAGCCAAAAATAGCTGATTGAATTGAATAGCAGGGCTGGGGAAGTTTTCCAAAGTTTTTCAGGATCTCCAAGGAATTTTTGGCCCATATTCTGAGAGAAAAATCATGTTAGTCTCCCTTTCCCTGAGCCAGTTCTCTCATCCATGCACAACTAACCCAGACACATGGGACTGAACCCAGCTCCTTCTGAAGCCAAGGGAAAGCTCCTACTGGCTTTGGTGGAGGCAGGATTCATCCCTTTGTGAGACAATCATATTTATATTCAATACCCTGCAACTTAAACTGAGGATTAGCAGAATTAAATTCTCCTAATTTGTATATCTCAGACTGCCAAACCGCAATTAACTTTTGTGCGTTTGAATTAATACGGAAAATTATTAACCACCCTTTCCTCATGCAATTATCCTTTTACACCTCTGGAAAAATTTTCTTCAAAATATGAAAAGTAGCCCGCACCCCTGTGACCTTATCCCTTTTAATATACTTCAGTCACTAGAATAGAAAACAATTTTTCACCCCAGTGCTTCCGTGCGCAGGCTATGCTTTCCCAATGCCACATGAGGCTGTGTGCTCCGTGGATCCAGTGGCTTTGTGTGGGGCACTCCTCCCAGGGGGACGGGGCTCAGAGCTTTAAACTCACCCAAGGGCATCACCTGTGTGTGCAGCCCTTGGCAAAGTTTACATCCAGCTGCTGTTTTGGTGTTGTTTTTAATTGTGCAATGTGCAGGATCAGCATTGTCCCGTTTCTCCCATGCAAGTCCAAGCAGGACGTTCTTTTTGTCCCCTGGGCACAGGGCTTGAGGTTGGCAGGGCAGTTTGATGCAGACAGAGCTTTCTGCCTTATTTTCTGCCCTTCTCTCGCCTGGACTCTGCCCTTACACAGTACTGGGAGGGCCCAGTTGGTTCCCAAAGCTGGCAGGGCATCTTTTCCCATGAGTGTTTTTCCCAAGGGTTTTCCTTGTGCTGCACCACCCCTCCTTCAGGTGCTCATTTCTTTAAATTAAGTTTCCTTAAAAAAATACAATTTTAAGCTTTTTATAAAAATTAAGGGCAGGGGGAGATATGCAAGGCCAAATATATTTTAATTGATGTATCCCCCTTTTATAATAAATATGTTTGTAATAACATAATGAAATTGTTGAGCAAAAGTTTTTTTTCCAGAAGAATAATCTTTAACTGGTGCAAAATGTCTCGTTGGGATTTTCTCAGGTTTTAATTTCAGTTTGAATAAATATTGTGAGACACCAGGCTGCAGAAGATAAAGGTGAATTTCATCCGCTTCCAGCTTGTCATAATGGAAATAATAAGTACTTTAGCTAAAAACAAGTTTCCAATTAGTTTCTCTAAAATAATATTATCCCCCTTTTTAATAGATACTGCTGCTCATTTTGGAACCTAATTTTGATAATATATACACAGTTCTAAAATAGCTATTTCCACCAAAAAAGTGACAAGCACAGATTTTGACAGCACATATTGGGAGCCTTTCTATACTGATAAACAGTCTTTGCTTTTTTTGAGGTGAATCTTAATGAAAAATAGAAAAATCAATTAAAATATTATTTAGCATGAAAACATCTTTCCTGAAAGGCTTTATTTTAAATGGCTAGATAATGGTCATTAAACAAGACATTCTGAAATTATAAAAAGCATTTGTTTGAGAAAATACATAGGCTATTAATTTTGTTATTGTTGTTATTTTAAGAATAATTAATGTGCTTTATGGGGGGTTTCAATGCACAAGAAAAGTGAAACAGCACTGTCTCTTAAATGCAGCTGAAATTGGCTGATTTATATATAACCCTAAATTCAGAAACAACACTAACACAGAAAAAAGTAATCTCAGGTTGATATGAGGATTCTTTGCAGGGATGTAATAGGACTATAGTCTGTCCAGTCCCAGCCTGGGTTATCTGGGACAGTTTTCATCTTAAATGCCAGTAAGGTGTAAATAAATGGGCTTTTAATATATAGGAGGGTGCTTTCTTTGCACAAGAAGAAAACAAAATCCGAGCTCTGGCATCCAATGCAATGTTCAGCACTTACAGAGAAAATGTGACTCTCTGTCAAAGAAGCCAAGATGTGTGGCTCTGTTGATTTATGCCTAAGGAAAAAAAAAAATCCCAGAATGACATAGAATTTCAAAGACTTTGTATGACAAGACAACATGAAGTAAAACAGCTATGTTAAAACCCCCACATCTAATTTAAAAACTGAATTTCATAAGGCATAAACCTCTCATCATCACATGTACATATGTGTGCAAAACTGTGGGGGAACAGATCCAGGAGACACTGATATTCCAGGGATGTTTTTCTGAATGTTGACATTTTGCAGTGCATTTTAGCTGTAGTTGTGGAGCTGAATGGCGAGACAACTGGAAAATTATCTCCTGATGAAAGAATGAAAGGCTGGACAAATAACCAGTATCTGGTTTTGATGAATGTGGCTGTCAAAGTGGCTTGGATGAGGGTCCTTCTAACACACCGAGCTGTCTCTGCCAGCAGCTGACAGGAGATGCTCCGGGTGAAAGAGTAAAGATCACGCAGGAAGCAATTGTAAAATAATTCACCCTTTGCACTGTCTTTCAGGCTTTCTTTTTTTTCGTAAATTCTTGCTACTCATGTTTAATATCGCTAAATGATTTCAGCAAGTAAACCTCAGGCTTCTGGTATGACACGGTGCTAACAGGAGACTCTTTCAACTTTTGTGATGATACAAGAGAAGTCTGTCATAAACTGCCATCAAAGAGCTGCTTGTTAACACCCAGGCTGGTGCTTGCCCGTAAAATCGTTCAAACAATTCTGAAATAAAGCCTTTGCAAACATCATGTGCTATTTGCAGATGCAGATCTCTGACAATGCCTCACTACCACACAAATTGTAATAAATAATTCGATCAGCACCGGTAATTTTCTATGGAAACAGGTTAAGAAACAGTCACAAAGCAGGGCAGAAGCTGGAGGTAGCTTTGCTCTTTATCTAACATGCAAAATATCCCAGTTCACCTGGAGAAGAAAACGTCATTTGCATTTGCTTCCTGCTCTGTTGTAAAAGGAAAAGACATTATCCCTGTGATTTACAGAAGTATGGTTTTACATAAATGAAAATATGGCACTGATTTGGCCAACCTGAGTGTGGTAATTTTTACAGTGAAATGCAGAAGATTTTGTCAGCTCAGCCAGACTGTGAGTGACTTTTTGTAGCTGGTTTGATTTTTTTATTACCTGAGTAAATGGACATTAGAGGGGGATTTTATAATGCAGGTAGCAGAAACTGATGTAAAATGGTGTCACAATGGACATTCCCGACTGTATGGAGACTTTTGACACCTCATCAACTCCTTAATCACAGACTTGAGCTTCTTCCTTAAAAATACAACAGGACCCAGCTCAGCAAGAGCAGCAGCCTTCCCAGGTGGGATTAGCTCCTAGGTGTGGTAAACTGAAATCTCACCATGCCAGGCAGAAAAAGAAAGTATTGTTTTAGAGACCTGTGTGTTAATCAGTGCAAGGTAAAAGGAATCTGTTACTCAAGAGCTGGAATGTGAAGTTTATATTCCATGAAAACTGTCTCATGAAACTGTGTATTAAATCGGTTCTTAGAAATGTGAAGCCCAATAAATAAACCCAGTAATTCTACCCATACAATAAGGAAACGAGTCAGTAAGGGTGTGGAAAAATGAAGGAATGACAGGGAAGCTTCATCATAGTTACGCTGAGGGTGTTCCCAATTTGGGTAGGGAAGGGAACTGCCATCTTTTAAAGCTTGCAAGTAGAAATCATTGGCTGGAGAGACAGCAAAAGTTATGCTTGATGGAATGGAAATGTAATACCAGCATAAACAGACCCACTCAAAAATAATGAAATGAAGTTTTAAAAGGCTTTATGGCACTCCAGGTTCAGCCCCAGCAGCTGGATTTACATAACTGCAGGGAAGAGGCCGCAGAGGTGGAAGCTAAACAAGTTCTGTTAGAGATGGGAGTGTGGAGCCAAAGGGGTCCCAGGAGAGCGATAGCAAATTCAGAGTTGCTGAATGTTTCAGGATAATCCTTGAAGATTTTGAGTTTCTCTCAGTCCCTTCCATGCAGAAAGAAAAGTGTTAATAAATATTGTCAGCGCCTGGGGAAATGTTCACAAGGGATCTTTTGGAAGAGTAATCTTCATATTTAGAAGTATTTTCTCATTATGGGTAATAGGATGATGAACTGAGAAATGATCTCAGCCACTTATGATTCTAAAAGCCCCTAGCCTGAATAATCTATGCTGATTTAGAGATAATAGCATCAAAGGCAGAACTCATTTAGCACAATGTCCATTTACTTACTCCGAAGACTTTTACTATCCTGCACCTATTTTATAGACACTTATAAAAGTTGATAATGATATGAAAAAGAAAATGTAATCAAAACAAAGATGTCAGTGTGCAGTGAGAACTCTGTCCCAGCCTGTTCTACAGACCTACCAAAACTGCTCCCTGTGAAGAGCAGTACAAATGCTAAGAGGGAGAAAAAACAGAGAGAATTCCCACTGTGGTGGGTCACAGCCTCCTTTGGGCATCCACCTGCTCTGAGGTGGGCTCCTCCAGGCTATGCAGGTGGATCTCTGCTCCTTCATGGGCTGTAGGGGCACAGCAGCCTCACCATGAGCTGCACTGCTGCCTGCAGGGGAATCTCTGCTCTGATGGCTGGGGCAGCTTTCCTCCTTCTTCACCGATCTCAGTGTCTACACAGCTGTTTCTCTAACAAATTCTCATTCCTTTCTTCAGCTGCTGTTGTACAACAGCTTTTTCCCCCGCTTAAATATGTTATCCTTGAGTTGCTACCAGCCATCCCTCGGCCTCCAACAGCGGCAGGTCTGCCTTGGCCAGCGTGGGCTCTGTGGGACACGGGGAAGCTTCTGGCAGCTTCTCTCAGAGGTGACCTTTGCACACCTCCTGTCACCAGAACCTCGCCCCAGTGCTGCACTCATTAAATAGAACAAACTGCTCCGATGCAGAGGATGGGTTTGTGTGCTGGATGCTGCGGCAGCACTTTGAGGGTGTCAGAGACACTCTCAGGCAAACAAGGGCATTTGCTGCTTCACTGCTGGCCTTCCCTTTGGTAAGGAAGTCTTCATTCCACTGCTGCACCAGATTTGCAGAGGCAGAAGTCCTCTTTGATCCCGTCTCTGTGCAGATTCCAGAACTGCCTCTCTGCAGCAGGCTTTGCATTCTCCTACAGCACACATTAGCCCACTAGCGCAGGCAGCTGTCCCTAATTGCTCCGGATCACAGCCAACACTTTTCCCTTTTTGGTTCCAAGTCCTCATGACTGTAACATCTTATTTTCAGCAAGAGTGTTTTCCCACGCATGGGACAGCAAACGTTCAGGCTGACCTGAGGAGCTCTTGTTTTCCTACATTTGTTGGGTTCTTTCTTCTTCAAAAGGTGATGATGAGCTCTTTCAAATGCCATTTAGATCGTTATAATTAATATTTCACTTTGTTTTTCTCACATCACAGAGATTGTGCTTACACATGTCTCTGGTTTTGGGCAGTTTTTGTACTTTCTGAGGTGGTCTCTGCAGGGGTTTCTGAGAGACTGAATCATCCTGGGTGATTTGGGCTCAGGCATTTGAACAGTGGAGTCAACATTTTCAGCTCAAGACAGGAAGATATTAAGAAAGGAGATAATAATTTATGTTTCTGCAATTTTTAGAACAGAGCTGATGATACAGCTGAGCCAGGACAGTGCTAGTTTTCTCTCAAATGGGGCACTCCTCATCCCTTCTCTCTCTCACTCCCAAACACACAACTCCCAATGGAAATATTATTTTTTGACATCACACTTGAAAAACGCTATTTTCCCTTCTAACTGATTCTTTCAGTGGGGATTTTTTGGTGTATTTCTTTCCTCTAACCAACTTTTCTCTCATCCAAACACAGCCTTACCCCTGCAGATCAGAGCAAGCTGGTGGTGTGGTGTGTGTAAGGGCAGTTGTCCTCCTTCCCGTGACCTCATACCCTGAAGGTTCTGCATTTTTCCATTTCATCTTTCCCTCTGCTGTTTCCTCTTCTGCAGTTGGATTCCTGTTTGATTGTGTAATAAACCCATGAATTATTAACAGTATATAAAATATTGACAAACTGTTCTCTGAGATAGAACAGCTTTAAAGTATTGATTATGAATCCAGAGAATTATAATTAGTTTCTGCATAAGAGATAATTAAGTTATTATTGTTTCTCTTTTCTCTAATATAGTGATGGATAGCAGGCATTTATACCAAACTGTATGTAATCTTATTAAAATTAAGACAATGGGTTTATGAGCACTCAAGATAATGGGAAAATAAAACATTATAGGGAAGCATTTACAATTCCAAAGAGCTCAGTTGGCAACATCCTCTTGTTGTGGAAAGAAATAATTTCAGGTTTGCTCTGAGGAAACTCTTGGGCACAGAGATGTGATTGACTTCAGCAGAGTCAGAATCTCATTTACATTTGGTTTTAGCAGAAACCAAACCAACACTGCAGTGCTTTGTGTGCTTGTGAGCATTTTGAACCCAGGGGCTGACTTCGGTCAAATTTGGCTGAGAGGGACACTCTTAGATATATTTTCTTTCTGCAGTTTTTATATCAGCTTGCTGGCAAAGCCTTTGAAGGGTTAGTTTAGCTCTCATTAGGCATCAGAAAACTCATGCCAGAGCTCAATTTCCAGACAACAGGACAGTAGTAATGAGTTTTTATGGATCCTGCTGCTCCAAAGTGATTTGTGCGTCCTTTAAGTTAGAAGCTTTTGCCATGAGGCTATGCCTTGTGGAAACCTGATTTTATTCCATGCATTACAGGACAGGTGAAGTGTTCCCAGGCAGAATGGGACAGCAGGGACCCATCCTGCCTGCCTTAGTGTGTCTTCTAGTACTCTGCTGTGCAGCCCTTGGCTCTATTCCCTCCACAGAAAACAGGGAGAAGGGTTTTCTTCCAAGGTGTAACTCATCTGGGTGAGTTTGGGAAGAGGAAAATTGTTGTAGGCATTTACAGTTAGGCAGGGCGAATCCCATGCTCAGAGTGTGGTGTTGCAGTGAGGCCAGTATAAATGTCAGGAATGAGAAGCTCTGGCTCTGCCAGAGGAGTGTGGCT
This sequence comes from Regulus satrapa, assembly GCA_013396955.1. Classification (NCBI taxonomy): domain Eukaryota; kingdom Metazoa; phylum Chordata; class Aves; order Passeriformes; family Regulidae; genus Regulus; species Regulus satrapa. The sequence goes on from VWZN01016700.1 coordinate 1,366,921, forward strand.
TCTGGTGGATCCCTGCCTGCTCCTGCTTCCTTTTCCTCTTCCTCTGCTGCTGGCAAGGAAAGGAAATGCTCCAATGATGTGCAGGATGCCAAATCCAAGAACTGCACGAGAGCAGAATTAGCATTTCATGGGACACATTCTCTGAGGATCTCCTGGTGCTCTTTAAATACATATTACCTGTTCCTGGGAAGTCCCCTCTCAGGCTGGTGTGTGGAGAGAAAATAAGGTAGAGTGAAAATTCAAGAGAATGATTCTCTACCCCTGTGCACCAGGGCAGGATCAGCAATGCCAGAAACCTTCCCCATTAGACCATTTACTCCTGACCCTCTCAGAGGGTTTCCCACCTCTCCTCAATCATGAATTTCATTAATTATCCCTATGATTACATTTTCTAATGTACAACCTTTTACTGCCAGGAACCTCAAGCAAAGGGAAATTTCAGACAAGTTAAATTCACAGGGTGAATTAGTGCTACAATTTACCTTATGAGAAAACACAAAAACTGTATAATATACCAGGATACCTGCAGCATGACTGTGGGAAAACACTTGGAGATCCTGGAACTTATGTACATTTTCAACTGCTTTTCATCATTTTGAGGTTATAAACCTCTTGGAATTTCTGTTTTCTTTCACAGCATCATTGGATGATTCTCACAACCAAAGAAGGCCTAAAGGCAGAGCTGAAGGGGCTTCCTTCAAGACACACTTTTCCTCCAGAAAAAGAAAGGAATCTCAGACAGAAGCAGGCAGATAGCACTGTCCTGACCCTGTCATGGTCCAGAGACTGGAGCTCAGTTTTGCTGAATGGCCACTTTCCAATGCTTCTCACCCCACAGCTCATCCAGCTCTGTCCAGCAGCTGTCTGACCTGCTCCCCTGCTGAGCTGGAGCCCAGAACCACACTCAAATAGCAGCTTTTAACAGCTTCTCATCTCCCAGCTTGCTTTCCCGTGGCATCTGGTGGGGGCAAATTGCCTTGCTGGACTTCTGCAATCAGAAGGAGCTGCGCTGCCAAAGCCACGTGGGTGGCAAAGCCATGTTGAACCATGCTGTCCAATTTAATCCAGAGAAATACTGCATTTTAGAAGCTGGGAATAGAAGCAGGTAAGGAATTTATTTGTAGATCTCAAGAACTGTGTTGAGCAACTCATGAAACGCATGAAGTCTGTGAGAGAACGTGCTGTTCGAATTTCCACCAAGTTTGTTACAGCCAACTCTTAAATCCCACCTTCTAGGCCAAACCCACTCTAGATCTCTGCTATCTATGTGCTAATAGCAAACGAGCCTTGGGTCTGGGTGTTGCTAATGCAAGAGGAGTCTGGGGGAGCAGCTGAGTAATGAACATCTCCTGAATTGTGAAATGAAGTTGAAAGTGTGGCTATCGGTCGGGAAAGCGGACATGACAGAGCTCCCTTAGACTTTAATAGGCTGCTTTCATGATTTAACATTTGTTTGATAGTGCCTCTCTCTTTCACTTTCGGATGGAGATATGAGCATCCTCACAGAGGGCACTGGTCCTGAGCAATCACCGTCTGCCTATGGAACAGATGAAAACGCCTCCCCTCCCCTGCCAACAAAATAGGGCGCTTAATTGAAAGCCACGCCGCGAGTGCTTCTCCATCCCCCTTCCTCCCCAGCACTACATCTTCATTGCATCTTTTGTCTGCTCTACATCAGACGCACCTGGCTTGCTTGCTCTGAATGAAAACAGTCCCTGCCTCCCCGCAGGGAGGATGACAGCCTCTTCCCCGAGCGCGAGCGCTAAATGAGAGCCGCGCTTGCTCTGTGTGCTTTGGGAGGCAGGAATATTTCGAGGGACTAAATTAATCCCTCACATTTTCAAAGTGCGTGGCACAATCTGAACTTCAGCTCCCACGGCGCTTAAAGCAAAGGAGAGGAGGTGGGGTCCCCTGGGTTTAATTCCCACCGAGCCCCGGCGCGACCAGCACAGCTCAGCTCTGATGTGTTCAGCACTGCAGGCAGGGGTGGAAGATATCTGTCCCGTGGGATCTGTCCTCCCGCTTTCACTTTGGGGAAAGCTTTCTCCCAGTCCTCCAGCTGAAACATCCGAGCTGTTGGGAAAAGGGCTACAGGGGGAAAGGAAGAATTGTGCAATGTGACAGTTTGGGAGCACACACTGGCTCCCGCTCCTCCAAAATGTGTCGCGTAGGCAAAGCCTGCAGCTGTGTAGGGCTGGGAATGGCCTCTCGGTGCTCCTGCCTTCGAGCCAGCAGCATTTATAGGCTCAAAAGACAGAAGAGGCAGGGGCTGCCTTGGCTCTGGGAGAGCAGCAGCCAAGAGATAGAGACATGACTGCAAAAAGCAGCTGTGCCCCAGCTTTGCCAGGCAGTAGGTGCCTGTGTGGAGGCCAGGAGTGAGCTGGAAAGCCCCCAGTTCAGCAGGGCAGGGCTTGCCAAAATGCCTCTTATGCAGGCTCTGTTTGCAGATGTACCAGCCTGGCTCCCTCCCTCTCTGCCAGGAGAGCCTGTAGCCCTCACCCATGGTTTGGTGCCATCAGAGGTGTGATGATGTTGACCTAGCTCAAACACCATCCCCAGGGAGAATCTGGGTTTAGAGTTTCTTCCCAGCTTTGCTTTCTCTGGCAGCTTTTTCTTACATGATATTCCCTGTCCCTTCTTTCACAGTGAAGAAATGGCAAAGTTCTGGCCATATAATTAGAACAAGAAATTTTAGCTCCCCACTCCCAACTGGTCTGAATCTACTGAATTCTACTGAAAATCAATGTCCCTTATCAGGTGCAAAACTCTTGTTGCAGGAGGAAAGTCAAGCACAGCTGCTGGTTTTGATGAGTCCCTCATACCTGGCTGTTCACCTGCTGTGCTCAGGTTCTCACTGAGGGGGAAAGGTTTTATCCAAAACAGGTGAGAGCACTGAGTGCTGGTTCAGAGGAGGTTACCTTGGAAAAGAGAGGGAGGATCTTCTTCTCCAAAGACAAAGAGGGAGTTTTTGATCTGACAAAGACTTCTCCCCAGGCTGTCACAACAAGCAGCTTCTAATCGAGGTTGCCCTCGCAGAGTGCAAAGTCTCCTGACAGCAAAAAGGCAAAGATGTGCTGCTTCAGGGACAGCTGTTATTTGAAGCCAACAAGTAACTGCGTGTCTTGCTGTGCTTCTTCCCAGTTGGGATCCAAGCAGGGCTTCTGTGTCTGTAGGCAGAGGACACCCTTGAACAGAAACCCTTGCATCCCACAGTGCTGCACGACGTGCCTCAGATCATTAGGAAGGCCCCCAGCTCTCTCTAATTGCTGGTGTCTCTCTGGGTGTGAGTGATGTGAATCACTGGTATTTTCCCAAGGCTACAATGTGCGAGGGGTACATGTATCCACTTTAATTTCAGAATTGAATTTCCAGTGTCTCTCATCATCCCTTGTACCAGAAAAAAGGTACCCCTGTTGTAGTAGGGGTAGACTTGGATACCTTGGTAGGAACAAGGTTTTGGCCATTTTTTTTAGTCACATTGTAGAAATGAATAGTTTGCTATCTTTCCTTCCTTTTCAAAGATACATAGACATGTTTGTCTCAATGCTGTAGAGCCAGAGCTCAGTTAATCACTGTGCCTAACAAATAATGCATTTTTGATGGGCTGATTTTTATCAGATTACTCACCTCATGAAGCTTACCAAGTCTAAATACCTGAGAAAAACCTTCCTGGACTCTTCCTTAAAGCAGGATACCCTCAGTTACCATCTGAGGGTGTTTTACCGTGAGTTCTTTTTCCTCTCTTCTTTTCAAATGTTTGACACAACTGGGCAGAGTCAACTTTCCATTTTCTCTGTGTGTGACATTGCTCAGTGGCAGCTGCTGAAAGAAAAGCCCCATCATAATCAGTGTGTTTTGCCTGTAGCACAAGGCATTTCAGCAACATTGAAAAGCTGAAAGGAAATAGGAGATAAGTTGGAAATCATGAGCTGAAATGTGCATTTCCATTTTAGAGATTAAATTAGAAAAATATATTATCGTGAATTTAAAACAGCATCATCAGCCAGCTTGACAGCTCATCTGGGCTCACGCTGGGTTGTTATTGAGGGAGCTTGGGCTAACATCCAGCCTCAGGATCCTGATCTCTCTGGTGTTCAAAGGCTGGATGGAGCTTTGGGGCGGTGCTGCCCGGTGGGGAGCAGAAGAGGTTACTGCTGGAGTCAGAAGCTGCTGACTGAAGCACTTTGTGAACTCAGGGACCTGCCAGCAGTACCACAGGAAAGTGCTGCTGACCCATCAACAGCCAGGAGGAAAAGGGACTTAATGGGGAAAAATCTGCACAGCTGGAAGAGCTGAGATCAAATAAAGCAGTCCTGTAGAGAATGTAACAGGCAGGTAAATGAACAACCATTTCCTGGCCACCAGGAGCATTACAGTCCTGCTGCACAGGTGACCCAGCTGCAGTTGCACGGGTTTGGATGACATTCAGACAAATCCCCAAGTGACAGCACACAGGAAGAAAACTGGAGGGTATTTCCAATACCTTACCTGCTGTATCTTCAGAATTAAACCAGGGACCCCCATGGGACACGTGCACCCCTGCAGAATGTTTGAACTCTCTCACCTGTGCTCCTGGCTTTGGAGATGGCCCCAAGGCAGGGACTCTCAAAACAGCTCTGTAGAAAAGATTTGGGAAATGTCCTGTGTCCCATCCTGCTAGTGGTAAAAATTAGGAGCGAGTCTGTTCCCTGTTGTCACTGTAAGCTGTTCCACTGCCCACATTCCTGCCCAGCAGGAATTCCTATGCTTTCCTCCTTTGACCATTTTCCCCATGTAGTCATTGGAGTAGGTGGATAGACTGCTATGTGATACCAAGCTTAACCCTTCCTTTTGGTGAAAGAAGAGGAAAAGATGCAAAAAAAGCTCTGTTATGAACCAGATTAGAGAGATGTGTGCATTTCATCATCTCTAAGAAATGGGAAAGGGTCCAGGCTTGGCTGACAGGACATCTTCTCTGTGCAATGCTGTTTCACTGGACCTTTTGAAATACTCACTGTTCATGTGAAGTGCTGAAAGTCCTCAGGAAAAGTTAAATTCTACATTAATTAAACAGTCAAGCTTCAAGCTGTGTAAAGAAGGGATGTGACACTGACACCTTCAAAGGCAGTTGAGGGATCAGATTGAGAGGTTGGAAGCACAATTTATTTACCACGGCTCAACAAGTTGTTACAGTAGGAAGAGCTGAGCCAGCCACACTCTTTGGCTGCTGTGTGTGTAAGGTAAAATATATGAGCTTAAACCTCTATTTCTGAGAGTCCTTTCCTCCAAGCAGAGAATTAACGCATGCAGGGTATCAAAATAACTTCGAGAAGTTGAGCCAGAACAAAGAAGTGTTACCCAGGGAAGAAGCTGCTTCACAGCTTTTTTGGAATGAGATCTGCTCTTCAAGATGGTTTAATGAAGAGGGAAAGGCAGGAGATGTCAGCAGGCTGTGCATATGGAATAGGGTTAGTTGTCTTGAGAGAAATTAAAAATAGGTAGATTATTGTGCCAGTTTTTCCTGTCTTCTCTCATAAATGGTCTCAAAATCTAGCAGGGAAGATGCACAAACTGGAGGAGCAAAGCAGCAGAAAAGTCGCAGCAGGGACACTGGGAAAAAGCCACACTGAACATCTGTACCTCTGACCACTGGCAGGGACCGGAGCCTGGGCAGAGAGCAGGCAGGGTTCAGGTTTCATTTCTCTACTCAAACACAGCTGAAGGAAATCCTTTCTCTTTCAGGAGTGAGACTTTGGCTCCGTGGTATAGAACCATGAGAGGTGCTGTTCCTGTCCCTGCGGGCCTGGCAGTGGCACCTGGGTGACATGTCACAGGGGGAGTGTGGCACTTGCCAGTTACACAACGCTGAAACAGGCACTGGTGCTGCTGAGGTGTCTGTGCAGGTCACACCGCAGCTCCTCGACAATAAACGGAGGGTCAGCTCTCACAGAACAGCCAAGGAGAATGTGAGATTCATGGTGTGAAAGAAGAGATGCTGCTGCCTGAAGGGAAGGCTGCAGTGCTGTAAGGTCATTGCCACAGCCAGAGAGGGGAATGCGTTCCCAAAGACCTTCCTGTTGAGAGCTCACTCTATTTTTATTTCACTGATCCCACCAAAGCCGGTGTCAAGACTTGCTAGGATGACAGTTTCAAAAGGAGTTGTGAAGCCATGTTTCCACGAACAGCTGGACTTTGGCTTTTCACAACCAGTAGGAAGAGTCACTGAAGGTCTTTTCTCATCAAGAAAACACATGGAAAATCCACAGATTGTTCAAGCAGTAGCAAAACCCACTGAAAGAATCCTGTAGGAGAAGATTCTGGCCTTGCCAGGCTTTTGATGTTGTCTGGTTCCATCACTAAACTCAAGGACAGACTGTTGGGGATTGGGATTTTACAGCTGGAAAATATCACCAGCTCCTGCCCATGTGTACCACACTGTCCAGGACACGTGCTTTTGGGCACAGTTAGAATCAAGAACACAGGGGAAGTGGAGCTTAGATGAACTTTTCTCTTGTATCAGAACAAACACACAGTTTGCATTAATTTGTGCTGATCTCTGCATGTCTCCGTTATGTGGTTGTATACATCTATAATTATTTCTGTATAAATGAACGGAGGGACATTTCTCTCAGAATTGCACATTGCCATCAAGATGAGCTTGGCTGGAACCACCCACACAGCCCAGAAATGAAGTGTTTTCTCCTGTCAGCTGTCTCCTGAGTAAAACCAGCACTATATCTTTGGACATGCTGATCCAAGTTGGGGGTCTGGCGTTCAACAGAGAGAAGATTAAAGCAGGGGGTTGGTGTACAGGCTTGATTTCACCAGTTCTACTGCTCTAGAACAGGGAGCCTGGATCCTGCCATCCTCTCTGGCGGGCTGTAGAGTGAGGCAGCACGAGGAGAGGGATAAGGTCTGGCACCAGCTCATACTGGGCTCACNGCTGCTCTAGAACAGGGAGCCTGGTCCCTGCCATCCTCTCTGGTGGGCTGTAGAGTGAGGCAGCATGAGGAGGCACCAGCTCATACTGGGCTCACCAGGTGTGGAGCCTTCTTGCAAGGAGCACCCACAGACTAATTACAGCTCTCATCTGATTGATTTTTTTCTTTGACCATTTCATATATTTCCAGTAGTACTTTTAAGATGATAAAACCCCCATGCTCTTTAACTTTCCTTATTCAGGTGCATCCTGGGCTGTATTCAAAATTAAGACACAATCCCCAAAGCTTGAATGTGAGCCAGACTCTCTCTTTCCCAAACTGGCAGGCTGAAAGGAAAGCAATGAACATATTTTTCACAGTTATGCATCTTGCATCTGACTCAGGTTGTTGTTATTATGCAGTAAGTGTTTCAGTCTGAACATTAAAGAAAAGAAAAAATGTTCAGGTCCTAAGGGGGGAACAAAAATCCACTAATCCAACATAGGCTTTATTTGCTTGTTGACTACCAACTGATTTTGAGAACGGCGGGACTCCCAGAGCTTCAAACAAGATTAGAGAGTAGGAAATAGGACATTTATTTCAACTCAGATACTTATTTAAGTCTTCATTCTAGCTACACAGCTACGTATTTGGACATCTGGCAAAAACGCTTGGCAGTGCACAGGTTCTGAAAATGTTGTTAATCTTTAAAATCAATATTTCACTTAGGAAATTGCTCACCTACCTGCATGTTTGTGAGAACTAATTCATCCAGATGGCATTTCTAACGCCACTAATTATGCAGGAAAAGGCATTTCTTTATCACTCTTGGACAATTTATACCCCCCTCCAACCATTAACATATAAAATACATTATTACTATTTATTAATATGAGTTGTAAGATTTAAAAAATGTCTGTACATGATTTCCATAACTGGAACGTGGGCACACCAAAGTCACATAGATGGATGTTTGGCATCCACAAAGTTGCACTTTGGTCCTTCTGACCACAAAAGACCAGTTGTCCCACCTGTAATTAATGCTCTGAATCTCACACTATTAAAATACTAAGCTGAATCTTGGTTTGCTTAAGAATCAGGCGGTTTGAAATAGACACTGTGAAAATCAAACAATGGGGTGGTTGTAATTTCTTCAAGCGGCTGTATTTGATTTCCCTTTAACTCAGTTAAGTGTCTTGGCAAACCTTTAATTTGAAATCTGTACAGGCTGAGCATCACACCCTGCTAGGCCTATCAACAGATGGAGGAATTACTGGAGGCAAAATGTATATCTTTATGCTACTTTTTTTTTTTTTTCCCCTTTCCCCATCATTATACTAATCATGCACTGAAATGATCAGGAACCCCAGAGAGTGACAGATTTGTTTGCAGCAGAGGGTGACCCTGGAAAAGCGTGGGACTAACAGACACACAGGTGGTAGGGGTTTCCCCAGCATGGGCTGACTTTTGTTGTGGGAAACTTGGAAGCTGATTGTAAACAAGAAAATCAGGTTTGCATGCCAGAGAGCTTGGAAAAGGTGACCATGTTTGGATTGCCAGTGTAGAGCTGTGCACGAGCTGTGACCCAAGCTCTGCCCCGATCTTGAGGTCGGGGAAGAGCAGCTGGGTGGGCAGGAGCAGGCACGGAAGCTGCGGGGACCCCGTGCCTGGTCCATGCCCTTTCTGGAGGAGATGAAAGCTGTCACATCCTTGTGAGGCTCCAACACTGAGCCCTCCGAGCCTGGACCACCGTGGCAGCCCTTCCCAATCACCCTGCAGCACTTAGACGGGATCCTGAACAACCAGGCTCAGGTAAAGTTTTGCAAATACACAGAAAAATTCCCTTAAATTCACTCAGCTCACCTCCAGTGTGCACATACTGTCCAAACAAACTGGAGGGAAATTAAATAAAGAAGCCCCTGCATTTTCTCTCTACTGAGCTTGCTAACGTTTTCTTCATTAATCATTAATCATGAAGCTAACTAAATTATTGTAGGAGTGAGCTTTCATTATTCCCCCAGACACTGCTCTTTTGTGCAGGTGCTGACACATTTCTGGAGTAGCCAGTGCTAGCACTAACTGGGGTTTGCTCCTGCACCCTCAGGGTAGCTGTCATTACTAAAAACTCTCACATCCCACAGCAAATCCCCTGGCTTCCCTCTCACAAACTGTATTTCATCTGTCATCCCCAAAAGGATAATTTTATTTACAAGCAAAGCTCTTCAACAGAAGGCACATCCCAGAGAACTATTTGCTCCAGTTGCCCTCAGGGTGATACTATTTTATTAAAAAAGACCAAAACCCCAAACATTTCAAAATAATCTGTGGACTAAAAGAAAAAAATACAGGTGCAGGTGAACTTTACTGTACAACCTAGATATGAAATGAAATTCAATCATGCAGAAATTGCCAACAACTTATTATAGATGAATGGGGTGGGAAGTGCATTTTGTCTAATCCCAAGGCATTCTAAAATAACTATTCAGCATCCTCTCACCTGAAATGTATCATCTTATTGATTTTGAGCTGACTTTTGCAGATTGACTGCCTGTTTGGCTTTCATGCTTTCAAGTCCTCAACTACCCAGAAAATGGTGCCACTGCCATTCTCAAAGATGTTTTTAGTGTAACAGGCTTAAGGTGAACTAGAACAATAGCTGGGAATGAGAAAAGCTGAATAATAACTCCAGCCAGCTGGGAATAATGAGCACACAGCCACAGCTGAGCTCCTCCGTGATGGGATGGAAAATCTGGGTGTTTTTAAGGATTAACCAGCTCCACAACCAGGAGAAAATATTTTCAGTTAGAACAGGATTTTGTCAATTTTCACTTGCAACATGGTCAAACATGAAGGAAATGTCAGGTCACTTGTTACAATGATTTATCTGCCATCTAAATTGTTCCTCCTCGGGCCTTCTGTTCAAGACCTCCTAAGATATCTTCCAGGTTGCCTCCGATGTTCTTTTGTCAAGTATAGAACTCTTTTGCAATCAAGAACAAGTCCAGTCAGAGCATAAACTCCAGGGCAGGAAATATTAAAAAAGGATAAAAAAAGGGAAAGCTCTGCAGATATGGGAGCAAAATGAGAGCATATCTCACTTTCAGGGTTGAAATTGCATTTCAGGGCTGGTTCACTGAATCATGAACTCGGACTGAAAGGGTTCCTGGCTTGAGCACTTAGCAAGTCCATTCGAGTGTTCACGGCTGGGAGATTTCCCTCTGCGAGTTTCTGGCTAATAGAATCTGCAGTCCTGACAAATTTATGCAGAGTCAGAACATTTCAAACGTGGCAAATCCATCAAATTTTGGATTTGCTATCCAAATACCTTGCTGTTCGACAAACACCATGGGCAGAGTTCAAATATATCTTGGAGAAACAGAGAAGTGTGAGGGAGCATCAGACACCAGAGCTTGGACGGAGCATCCCGGGAGCACCTGAAACTGGTGGGGAGCTCCTGAAACTGCTCAGCATGTCCAAGGACCATGGAAATGTGATTGGAGAGCAAGATAAGGAAGCTCAGGCTCCTTCCAGGACCCCCCTTTGCTGGGGCACTCTCTGGGGTACCTGTGTGCTCAAGGGAAAATGCTCCCAGAAAAAACGACAAATTTCGCTTTCAGTCTGAAAGGTGCAAATTGACCCCGAGTGGTTTCCCAAATGGAAATATCCAGAGTGGGGTTTAGGTCAAATAAAGCTGGGTTAGAGCAACTCTTCTACAAAACTGGATGTGCCTGGGATCAGAGCTGAAATCCCAGGCTTGTTGGCCAACTGTGCATTGGGTATGCAAGGATTCAGGTGTGTCTCCAACCTGCTGCAGATGATTGGGCATAAAACCACAAGAAATTACAGTTCAGGTTTGTAAAACTGAACTGACAGCCTTTATGATTGTTTTGTAGGATTTATTTTCTTTATAAGAAGGCAGAAAAGCATCCAAAGATCTTTACAACTTCCCCTTCACTCAAAAAAAAATCTGAATTTCTGTGGGGCAATACAATTGGCAGGTATATGGGCTGGGAGCAGGACACTTTTCAGCATAACTGATTGTGTAGATCCCAGAGCTGAAAAAAGGATTCAACATAGAGCTACAATGGTTTGTGATATTTTGGGTTATTTATTCTCCTCTTCTTCTACAAGTTGTTATAACGGGGAATTCACATTCCCCTATCCCGTCCTTGTGCTCCCATCTGCTTTTGAGGCATCTGCTCATGGCATCGTGGGGAGATTTAGGCTGGATATCAGCAAAGGGTTTTTACACCCGGGGGATGGCTGAGCAGTGGAACAGGCTCTCCAGGGCAGCAGTCACAGCACCAAACCTGGCAGGGCTCCAGGAGCATTTGGACAATGCTCAGACACAGGGAGGGCTGCTGGAGTGTCCTGCACGGGGCCGGCAGTTGGACTCTGGTCCTTATGGGTCTCTTCCAGCTCAGGATATTCTGCAAATCTGTCACAGGGTGTGGATGGAGCCCCTTGCTCTGAGCTCAGACCTGTGCCAGCCCTCAGCCACCTCCTGCTCAGTGGTTTGGTGGGTGGAGGGAAGGAGATGGGTCCAGCAGTGTGTTAGGACAGGTCAGGGCTTGGGATGGCCATGTAGGTAAGCTGGTTTTGGCCATCCCTTCTCACCTGTAAGCTCTCAGCAAATACCTTCGCAACAGTGGAGGAGGCAGAAATGATTTTAGCACCTGTCAGAACAAAGCAGGTGACTCTGAGAGCTCGAGCAGCAAAATCTCAAGTACAGATTCCCCCATTGTAGCTCATCTGATACTTCCTTCCATCCGTGCTGGAGAGAATCCAGAGCTGCCCAGCAGCTCCTGCAGCTCAGCAAAATGACAGAACAGCACGCCAGTAATTCTGACATAACAAGAATGACACATTAATCTCACAGCTGGGCATCACTAGCAACAGCCAAAACTCTGTGCAGACAGAAATCAAAGGAGAGTCGCACCGTTTCTAGGTCTCACCGTTCAAGGGAGCCCAGGGTACCCGTCCCTCAAAGGGGAGCAGTGGTTTTGAGCACAATGTGGTTCATGGGATGCAGAGATTAAAAATGGAGCGTTTCTTTAGTCTAAATTGTTGCTTTGGTTTTTGAAAATTAATCACAGCGGGTTAGAGGGCCCAGCACGTTTTTAGAAAGATACAAAAATGTGGTAATCTTTGTTAAAAAAAACCCAAATGAAAATAGCGTGTTGTAACAGCAAGACTGCCAGAATTACATCTAATGTGGAACAACAGGGGCTCTACAAAGCAGACATAACTTCACCTTAAGCATTTTGCTAATTCCCAGGTACCATCAGGAGACAAGCTTCCCCGTCAATCACTTCTGGGTGCATGACAGCTTATGGCTTAACTGCTCCTATCTTGTATCATTTAACCAGATATTATCTGTTTTGACATTCATGACTGAGATACTTGGCTCGTAACTGGGAATGAGTACAGCAGAGCAGAACAGCAATTTCCTTCCCCAAGGATGGCTGTTGGGGTGATGTGCACTCTGGTGCTTGGCTCACTGCCCGGCAGAAACCCTCCCAGCAGTGCTGCAGAACAGAGCAGGGAGGGCTCACGTGTGGCTAAAACCAGGGAGGTGTCCTGGGGGTGCACTAGCAGGGGCACACTGAGCAGGTGCCTTGTCCACACCCACATTGGGCTCTGCATCAGCAGGACCCAGGGGCTGGCACAGCCCTGGCCCCAACCAGGGCACACGTGGGTGTGCTGAGGCCAGAGGTGCCCCACTGCAGGGCAAGGCATCAGCACATCATGGGCCCGAGCTGCCTCCTCTGCTTGGGCAGTGTGTTATTTGGGCTTGTTTTGGACATGTAGGAGGATTCTCGACTATGGAATATGTTATCTCCTGCCTGGGTTGTTGTTTGACTTCCATTTACTTACTGGAGAGCAACCTGCAGATGAAAACTGAAGTGGTGGATTCTGCTGCTTCTGTCTCAAGAGGGAAAGTGTCCAGTGCTCAAACCAGAGAGCCAGTGCTGCCCTATTTCTTACCCATCCGAACTCATGATTTTTCCCTAATTCAAATAACTCCACACAAAAAAACCTGATGCTGATTATCGCTTAGATCAGAACCAAAACAGAGAAAGAAGGGGTTGTGTGCTGTGTGTCAGAACAAAAATATTATTCCTCCTGAATATGTATGACAGAAGAAAACTGATTAAGCTATTGACAGCACAAACCAGAAAGAAATATGAGATGAGAAGAGATTGAGCTCCTTGATCTGTTTGATGTAACCATTACTGTCAGGTGAGTATCCTAATTAATGCAGGTATCTCATTCAACTGCATGGATCAGGCCACTTTGTCTTTTCAATAATCTATAGAGCTGTATCTGGCATTAATCTTATTAATGGAACTATTATACTGCTTACAAATTAATTTCCGTCTTGAGATTATCTACTGGATGTGCTTATGTGCACATGTTCCTCTGAGCTGTAAGAATGGGAATGCCCCCAAAGTTCTCTGGGTTTCAAAAGATTGAAGATTTCAAAATTGACTCCTGATGTCGAGACTTGAAATGTAGATTTCAAGTGTCCAGATGCAGGAAATGTATTCTTTCATTTCTGCTCTTTAAAACAGTGCTGCTGTTTGTATCACATGAAAGCAATCTTGTAGATTACAGTGTGATGATTTCAGATTAAATTTTAATAATGCTGCTGGGTGGAAAGGATTTATTGACAAGTGTCTCTGAAAAGAGGAAAACAGCCTGTGGGGGCCATTAATTTAAGCCAAAAAAGAGTTTTGTTTTTTAGTCCAAGAAAAGGGAGTTCAAATGGGAGTGAAATTGAGGCTTCCCACCTCCATTCAGTCACCTCCCTCAGTGCAGTCCACATTTGTCAAAATTGTTTCCTTTGATGAAGTTTCCCCTTTCTCAAAAGAAGACTCTTGTAGTGCAAGTGGCTCTCAAGGGGCCAGGAAGCAGGAGAAAGAGTTTTGGAGTTGAATGTCACAACTGGGAGGAAAAGGACACATGAAAATTAAATTAGGAGTATGAAGGAAAACTCAGGAATTGGCTGATGAGGTCTCCTGAGCATGTTTGAATGCATGCACCCAGGTATCTTTTTTTCAAAAAAACAGAAATATTATATTGAGCTCTACTATGCATTTGTTAATTGAAAAATGGAAAAACCCTGCAGCTGTCAAGTATATTCTTGTGTTTTTGCATTCTATGTTCAGATAGGCTTTATGTATTTTCAGGTTTTATTAAATTTTTTTCATGTAAACTTTATATGGAAGACATCCTTTTCCTGGAGGGGGTTACACCTCAGATGCTGCTTTTCTCTGTAGATTCCTGTATGTCTTGCACACTTGGTGGCATCCTATTCTTGCAGGTTCTTGACTCTCTCTGCCTGGAAATAAAGACTGCACTGGGCTCTCCTCCATGTAACTTGGGAGGTTGAGTTTAGGATGACCCTCTCCTCATAAATTCTGTTCTCACAGGGCTGCTAGAAGAGAAACAGAGCAGGCATGAGGGTGTAAACGCACTCAGAGGCAAACTCACAGCTCAGCCTTGCTGACAGTGGGCTGGACTGGGCTGCACAAGGGCACAGGCTGAATATTCACCCCAAAACTGAATAATAATCCATCCTTCCTGCTCTGAAGATGACCTGCCCAGTGAATGAGGCTCATTTCAGCCAGGGTGAGGAAAAGTCATTTAACCTGACAGCTCAGAGACACCCCCCCCTCTCCAAAAGGGCCCTTTCCAGGCTGCTAGACATTAATATAGGCAGCTGTATTTTTTCTGCCTCATGTTGATGGAGCATGAAAGTTAAAAACCTAATCATTTAGATTTCTATTAGAAACACAGGCAAAAATGGAAGTGACAATATTATAATAGCACTATGTTTTAGCTACTCTTACCAGTTACGTTTGAAGCTTAAAGCTGTCAGGAACTCTAATAAAATGAAATTGAACTGACAGAAAGAAACAATTCCTTGTTTAAAGCTTTAATTCCTGCACACCTGCTTGGCTGCAGCTGTTGTGGCCCAAAATGAGAGGAGACAGGGAATGCCCCATCCCAGGTGTGCTGAGACCCCTGTGCTTGGGGCAGCCGGTGCCTCTGTGTGATCAAAGGATGCTGAGCCTGGCTGCAAAAATCCCCGTGAACAAACCCAAGCCCATAAAGCAGAGGTGGACACAGCCTGAGGAAGTGCAGGCACTTAATTTCAGCCTGAAAGTCACCGTGCAGTTAAGACATGTATTGATCTGCGTCCTGTGCGAGCACTTTATGAGTGATTTCTTATGTAAGTGTCAGGTGAGAGGCATGAATAGAGACCTAATTAAATTGTATACAAAGTACATGCAGTAAATCTCCCTGGCAATGTCAGCCTGCCTTGGAGCAGCCCAGGAGAGCAGACAACATGGCATAAATGAAAGATAAAGAAATACTAACAGTCTGCAGCAGCTTGGCTCATGAGACACTAACGTGGCACAGGTGGGGATATCAAAGGAGAAAATGGGCCATTCCTGGGACATGTTCTACAGTCCTAAACCACAAAACAATGGGAATTTTGCTCTTAAATAAAATTTTGCTCTTAAAGAACAGCCTTGTCTTTCTCCCCTGTGTGATAGTCATTATTCCATCACTGTTTTAAATTAATGTGGTCTCTCTCTATGATCCATCCCGATAGGTTTTATACCCACTGTAACATTGCAGAGACAAGGAGAGTGCAGAAATAATAGGGAAGTGAAAAAAATTATTATTATTATTTTTGTATTAGAGAACCATCAATATTGGGACAATGAGATATTGGTTTTTTAATGACAGTGTTACTGTCCTTTGAGGAGGAATGGGCCCTGCTCACGATGAGCTGGGTGAGATACAGGATCTTCACATTCAGCTTTTGGATGGGTTGAATATCTCATAGCTACAATGAATTAACAACTTCTTAATAACATTTTCAAAGGCAAAGTGATTTCGGATGTGTCTATCAGGATGGATGAAAACAGATGCAAGATTTTTCTGCCTTCAGTCCTGGCTAGTTGAAAATTCTGGTGTGGAAGTGAGACACAGCTGCTTTCTTCTTTTGGGAAATACCACAGCCAAGGTAATAAATACTAGTGGAAATAAATACTACAATATATTGACTTGGGCATAACATGGCACTAACTTATCTCTACAGCTTTTTGGACTGGAGCTGGCTTGTGTTTCTGCACAAAGGAGCTAAGGTCCAGGTCAAGGTATTAAACACTGACTCCTCTGAATGACTGCCCAGAGCTGAATTACAGCTGGCCTGGTTTGGGGATTTGGGGTTGTTGTTTTCCTTAGCTTCTCCTGAACATGGGACTCGAGAGTTTTTCCAAAAGCTACTGCTTCTTTTCTATAGAAACCTGGTCCAGAATCTGCACTGTATTCCCTCTAAACTCCTGCAGTGGTCCTTGGACAAGAAGAAAGCAATTCCCTTTTATCTTGGCCGTGTGGCCTGGGACCTATTTAAATTTTACTCATCTGTTCTCTTCATTAAGTCTGCGTTGGGGTGGGAGTCTTCTCTTTTACTTCTGGGCTTCCTTTCACTGTGCCCGTGCCCCTCCTGGATAATGTGATGGAGCAGGGCATGCTAAGGAAATCTGCTCATTTGTAAAGCTGGTCATTAATGAGAATCAAGATGGCTTTACCACAGGGGTGCCAGCATCACTTGGCTGAAAATGTCCCTTTTGATCCTGGAGAGATTTTAATGGATTGAACAGGTTGATGTTGTCATTTCCAATTTGCTGAACCATCTGACAGTGTTCCCAACAATTAGCACGTACAAAATACGGAAATGTGTTTTCTTTTGCATTAAAAAAAGAAGACGGGAAGCTGCCTGGTCTCTGGAGTTGTATAACAACTTGTTATTCTGAAGTGCTTGCTTTGACTTTAAATAGATTTCAGTACAGCAGAGTCACCCTAACCTTGAGATAAATTTAGCTGTTGCCTGAGTCAGTAGCGGGTTTGGGATCATTAAAAGCTGATCAGGAATTAGCACGTGCTTCCTGCGGTTGGAACTGCTGGAGGTGCTGGTTCTGCTCCTGCAGCCCAGAGATGGGCAGTGCTGGTCACACGAGGGGACAGGGACCACTGCTGAGACCCCCAGGCACAGTGCCAGAGGTTTCACCTCCTCCATCTCTGCAATCCCCACCCAGCACTGCACAGCAAAGCATTGGAGGGAGCAAAGTGACTCACCCAAGGTCACACAGAGGGATGGAGCCAAGCTTCAGGCACCTTGTGTCCTGACTCCTGCACAGGGACAGAGAGAGAAGAGGCAACCCAGGACAAATGAACACTCATGAATCAGGAGGTGCTTCCAGGGAGGTCATCCACTCTTGGTTGTTGAGATGAAAAGGTTGCTTTTTTTTCTGGAGTGGACATGAGACCATGAAATACAGCTGTCAGCTGAGGAGAGACTGAAAGGAGCACCTCACATCAAAACCCTAAAGGCAACAGATATATATTTTTAGTGTGATGGCAGTTGCAGTCATTTCAGACCAACCCTATATTGTGTTAAGAAGAAATACATCTTCTGGCTCCTGGCATGGGGCAGTTGCTTGCAGTGCCTGTGACAGGAAGTCACCTTCTCTGAGGGTGGGGCAGATTGAGGAGGGTTTTACATTGAATTCTGAGTGCAAAGCAGTAGGAAGTTGTACTCAGGAGAGGCAGGGCCCATCCCCAGGTTTTTCCCTCCCCATCCTCAGTGAGAATCTTGCACAGCTGTGTGTTGGGATGAGCCTGTGCTTTTGGGCACACCCTTTCTTTCTCTACTGATGGGGAGAAGGGATTTGGGGAGCAACAGGAGGCTCATTCAGAGTGCTTTTGTGGGAACCACAGAGGAAATCTGGCTTTAAATAAAGCAGCCAGGCTGGGCTCCATGATGTGTTCCCACCTTGGATGAGGGCAGGAGTTAGACCTACCCCTGCCAACCCCTGTCAGCAGGGAAGTGACCCTTATTTGTCACTGTGTGGCAACAGATGATGAATAATGGCTCAGGTGTTGCTACCCGAGGTAAGGCAGGTCCTGTAACCCCAGAGGTTGAAGCCTTGGCAGGCTGAGTCCGTCTTGGCACTGAGAGCAACACTCGGAAACCAACACCAAACACCTCATCCCCTGGGTGTGCAGTCAGGATGGGGGGACAAAAATGGGAGAGGGGAGCCCCAAAACTGCTGCCTGACCTGCACATGTGCATTCAGCAGTGCTCTGGTGGCTGCAGCTTTCCATGCTTCAGATTTCTGGATTTTTAACCTCTAGAGAATCTTTCAGGACTTTGCTGGACCCACTCACAGCTTGTAGGAAAAGCAGCTAGCAAACATTTGAGCATTTGAGCATCAGCCTCATAACCATGTAGGAAATGAAGGTCTCCTCCTCAACCAACCAAACCCCAAGCCAGGAGTGTAGGAAGATTTTTGTTTCTTTGCAGTTTTTCACACTGCTTTTCCTAGAGACAGTTTGGAGAAAGACTGTCAGAATATCTTCGACAAAATACTAAAGAAACACACTGGGAACTGCAAAAGCTCAGAATTGAATATAAATATGAACTGACAAGCTGCTTCATTTGGTATCATTAAACTTCACAGTTAGACTTTTTTTGAAGACCAAATTATCATGTAAAAATATTCCTGTAGTGTTAAACTTGAGATGAAAACTGCTTATTTTTGTGTTTAGTGTGATAACTAGTAGAAGGAAAAGTTTCTGTGGTCTGATATTTCATAGGGTTTTGATTTTTACATTCGCAGCAGCTCAATAATGAATAATATTCATGATGCTGCAGACACATGGGGGTTATAAAAGTGAAGCAAACCAGGATGATTTTAAGATTATTTGAGGTTTAAACCGAAAGCTGACGGCACAGACTAAGGGAGCTGAGCAGCTGAGTTAGAACACCCCGAGCAGGAGGAAAGGGCTCTCTCCTGGCTCGGCGCCTGCTGATGCACGAATATCCCGACTTTTACACAAGAAGAAAAGCGACTTCTCGAGGTTTCCCGGGCAGGCGGGTGTCAGAGGGACCCGAGTGACCGCTGGATGTCACTGTTAAGTCACAGAAGCACCCCGGGCACCCCGAGCGATGCCCGGCGCTCCGTGCCCCGGCCCCGGGACCGCCCTGGGCAGCGGAGATGGAAACGCCGCTGCCGCTGGTTTCCCTTGATTTTCCAGAGTTATGCCAAGTTCAAAGTGCTGAGAGGCAAAGCTGTTCAGAGACAGGGTGAAATTTAGAACAGCAAGGAAACAAAATGAGGTCTGGCTTTCCCTTTCCTTTCGAATCAATGCCTGTGCCCTAAGCAGCGTGGCTAGGCGCTGCCTGGGATGTGGGTTTGTTTGGATATTCCAAGTGTGGGGATTCCTAGGCTGCTTGATTTTCATGCTATTAATGCTGCAGGAGTGAAAAAGAAAAGTGATGTAATGCACTGGCACAAACAAACAGGCTTGGTATTAAATCAGAGCAATGAATCCTGCTGTGACCAGGGTGTAGTCCTCAGGACTTTTCTCCCAATATGTGGATGTGTGGATAAATTCCTTCCATATCTAAACACATGCTCAGTCATAGAATCACAGAGCCACAGAATGGTTTGGGTTGGAAAGGGACTTGGGAGCTCATCTAGTTCCAATCTCCCAGCCGTGGGCAGGGACACCTTGCACCATCGCAGGAGCTCCAAGTCCTGTCCAAGCTGGCCTTGGGCACTTCCAGGGATCCAGGGACAGCCACAGCTTCCCTGGGCAGCCTTTGCCAGGGCCTCAGCACCCTCACAGGGAAGATTTCTTTCTAATATCCAAGCCAAACCTGTCCTTTTTCAGTGTGAAGCCATTCCCTCTTGTCCTGTTACTTGAGGTCTTTGTAAATGTCCCTTTTCAGCTCTTCTGTGAGCCCCTTCAGGTACTGAAAGGCCACAGTTAGGTCAGCCTCTTCTTCAGGTTGAGCAATCTCAATTCTCTCAGGCTTTCCTCGTAGGAGAGGAGTTCAGTGGGTGTTGAGGTGGTGATCTCCTGAAGGAGTCTAGAAATGCCCTTCTCCAGGTGTCTCCTATTTCCCTTCGTTCCTAGATATGACATGTTTGTAAAACATGTCTGTTTTTTGTACAAACTGTGGACAGCTTTTAATTCAAAGCTCTTGGAATGTGGGCTTGTATTATCAAAGCCTCACTCGGGAGCAGGCCCTCCTGATGGCCATTTTTACTAGAAAGTAGCCTGTTTTTTCTTAGTATGCCATCACAGAAATTTCCTTTGAAAGAAGGACTGCTCTCGAATTCACAATGGGCTGTGACAAACTGTGAATTTCAAACAGTTCCATATTTTGTTGCAGAAATTTGTCACCTTTTTTCATATGAGAAAGTCAGTGTAGATGTTTGCTTCAGGCCATTCTAACTCCCCATTGGTCCTGTGGGGTTGGTTCTTATGCTGTTCCCACTGATGCCAACCTAGGGGAGTTTTGGGATCAGACTCATAAGCACTAAATCTTTTTCCATGGACAAAGTCATGATTTCTTTTTCTTTCACCCCCCCTAAAAGCAGTTTCCCATGACCTTGGCTGTGCCTTGAAATCCCAGGCATGGGGATGGTACCAAGCCCTTGCAGACTTCCTTGTAAAACAGCCCATTCTTCCCAAAGCTTGAGGTGTTGATAAGATAAACCCTTTCCTGGACTTACTTACCCTTCCTTTGAACTGTGAATCCAGATCCAATTTACCTATCGCCTTCATTTCATGGATCCAAAATCAAAAATCTCACTTTTGTCCATTTGCCTTGATTGGTGTCAGCTGCAATAAAACATTGCTGTGCCTCAAACCTCAGAATGCTCAGCGAGGTGTTCGAGGCTAACCAAACTGTTTCACTCTCCCCAATGGCTGTCAGCTGAAGGAAGGGCAAAATAATTCTCCAGAAAGGAGAAAACAAGCCCTGAAATGTTTTGAGTGTATGTTTGAAAACAAAAGGTATGAGGAGGGCTTGGATTGCAGCTCATCTCGCTGTCATCTCACCAATTTCTTTTATCGCGGAGCTTCCTCCCCAGGGCCCGGCTCAGCTCTGTTCATTTCAGCCTTCCTCTTCTCCCTCTGATCTCTGACACTGCCATGGGTAGTTCAGTCCATCATGCTGAGGGAAAAAATATCAGTCATTTCATGCTATTTGGGCATTGAGGGCAGTTACTAAAGTACAGAGAAGTGATTCATTTTTAAGTGTAGAGTACAAATACCTGATCCAGAATGTTTTCCAGATCTGTGTGAGGAACTGGGGAAATTCACCCATTGTGGTGAAAGGCACACTGAATGTGAGGTGAACTGGGGAGGGAGCTGGCTTGGTGGCACTGCCTTGAAAACTGGGAGGAGGTGGAAAAGCATCTTCTCTGGGCAGGAGACACAAATTTACTGATGGAAGAGAAGGAGCACATGCTAAGAAAAGGTGCCATAACTCCTCAAGAGTTGAAAAGGAGATGGAGAACAGAACTGTTTGGCACTGTTTGTTAGTGACTGCAAACTGCACTGCGATGAGAAAAGGTGTGGTCACTCACAGGAGATGCTCAAGGGGGAGGCCAGGTCCCCTCATATGGAGATAATAATAAAAGAAGAGAAAAGGAGTGTCATGGGAACCAGAAACCGAACAGAAAATACCCAAATCAACCCCAGTGTGGTGAAACATCAGGAAATCAAAGTGAGGAATGGTATACACAACAGAAGAGGAGTGATCAAAGCAATCATCCAGTCCAGTTTGTCACCACTACAGAAGAAGTGAGCTCCAAGTTTGACTCAGAGGACTCGGTGTGACATCCTCCCTGTGCCTGCAGCTGTGAGTTCCCGCTCACCATCTAGCACATTTTCAGTGAGGGGAAAAACCCACAGCTGTAAAGTACCCAGGCAGAGCAGGAAGGATCCCTTGACTGGACGCATTCAGCAGCAGAGAGAGATTGCTCTGTTTCCATAAGGAAGGGGCAAGAAAATAAACCAGGACAGACCCCTAGTTTGGGGGACAGCTCCCCTCTTGGCTCCAGATCTAGCACTCAGCTTGCTTCTGGGTGCCCAAAGACATGCCAGATAACCTTTACTGACTGCAAGACTGAGAAAGACAAAGATGTTCTTCAAATGAAGGTGCCACACATTGGGAAAAACACAGTGAAAGACAACCTAGAAGTAGCAATTTTGATGAAGATGGCAGATTAGCAGTGGAGAGGAAATCCATACAAGAGTCTGCATAGATGGAGACTATTCAGGGTCTTGCTGCTGCTGTAGAGGTTTGGGAAAGGACCTGCTGCCAGGCTAGTTTGTGTGTAATACCCTTGGGGAACAGAGGGAAAAGCTGTGAATCCTTTAAGCACTCAAATGCTTTCAGCCATATAATGTTTGGATTAGGATCCACTTGAAGGTGCAGAGAGCTCACTCGCACAGTTCAACACTGGCAGAGATGTGCTGGTGCTTATTATAAGGTAAGAAGGAAAGGGGGAGTGTTCTTAGCACTCAATCAGTTACCCACAGGTAGAAGAGGAGATTCAGAATGGGGAAATGAAAATTATTATTATCTGTACAAAGCCATTCTTCCCCAAATGACACTAATGGGGATAAGATACGTCGGGCTGCCAGCAGGAGGAAAACAGACTTTGATTTTGCATTAGGAGGTGTTAGGGGGGCAGGTGGGAGCAGCACAAGGAAAACATGACCAACCCTGGGGCTGGGTGCTGAGCATCCCTCAGAGCAGGAGGATGCACCCCCTGCCAGGCTCCAGCACTTGGTCCTGCTCATTAGTGGCACAGGGATGGGAGGGAGCTCCTGGCAGAGCTGCTGCACTGCCCTGATTAGGGGCAGGAGAGATTGATTTGCGATGAATGAATAAAGAGGTGAGATTAAAGCAAGGCTGAATGGCGAGAAAGAGGCAGGAGTCTGTAAGCATTTGAAGGGTGTTAGCAGAGAGAAGGGATTAATCAAGGTGGAACAGGGGTTTTCAGCTATGGGCAACAGGATGGAAGCAAAAGGGGATATTTAAACTTTATATACAGGGGTTTAGCTAAGTTAGAGAGCAGCCCAGAACTGCTGCTCCTCACTCGCTCCCGGGAGGACACTTTGTGCTGCAAAAAGGCTGCTTTGAGCCCTGTGGATGTGATGGGAGCCATGTGAAATAAGAGGCATTTCTGCAGAACTGACAGTGCCCTTCGCACTCACTTCCATTTATTCCTCACCAGCCTCCCAGTGTAGACAACAAGTATTTATCAGTGTAACTTTCTTTTTTTAGGAGTGAGATTTAAGCCTGCAAAATAATCCCCTCATTGGACATGCAGAAGGAGCCGCAATACTTGGCAGATGTGAAAACAAACTGGATGACAGAGAAGAGGATTTAAACAAGAGATCTTAAGGAAGGTCAGCTCCTGGGGTGGCAGCCCCAGATTTCCCAGCCTGGCGCAGACCCCCAAGCAGCCTCGTGCCTGGATGTGTGTGGGCACTGCCTGCACGCTGCCTGCCAGGCTGGCTGGCTGCCCAGGAGGAGTTCGTGGCATTTCCCCCAGCATTTCCCCACCAGGGTGAAGTTTTCCATTGGGAGGACAATATGCTTCTGCAGGAGTAGCAGAGAACAATCTTGTTAGGGATACGCAGGCTTAACTTCAACTCATCCATCTTAATAGGAATTATATAATTTTCCTTGATGGTTCTGATTTTCTGTCCCATTAATAATAAAAAAGCTTCTTTGCTTATGTATAATGCAATTCAACAATAAGTCTCAAAGGAGGATCAAGATCACTTTGGCTTTCCATCAATTTGATACTGACGCCTCTCCAGTTAAATCACTCGAGTGTGAGGAGAGCAAAAGGGACCAGGGATGCATCCCAGCTCACACAGCTTTGAACCTGAGTCTTGCTGAGAGCAGCTGATGTCAGTAGACTTCACATCACCTCCCAAAGGGCATGCCAGGGAGGGTAAAGCCTCTGTTTTCACCTGCTGTGAATCAGGATGCCACACTGACTTTGCTGGAGTGAGGCTGATCTCAGCTACCGGAGAACTGGGACAGAAGGCACCATGAGAAGGGTGTGTGGTTATTTATTTATTATTATTAGATTTCAAATAGGTGTCTGGAAAAGGGCTTGTTAGTCAGCGTTTGGCGAATGGAATACTTCATGACAGCACTAATTAAAATAAATGAAACTTGGCTTTTCAAGATGATGCTTTTTTATAGCAAAGTACAGTAGTTTGGAAACGTCTTTAATTTAATTGCAAAATACTTTCTCTGGTTGTTTACTTAAAATTGTCTTCCATTTCAGAGCAGCACCAGTGTTTCTGGATGCATCCTTTGATTTCGACATTTTACATTACATTATCAAGTTAATCTCTGCAAATCGTTAACCCCCAGCAGGAAAGATTTTTAATTATGTAGATTCACCAAGTGTTTTTCAAGAACTATATTATTTCCATGAGTTCAACCCTAATGTACTGTGGGGAGAGGGAGGACACTGTCCTACACTTGATTTCATGAAACATCATTGTGAAAGAGGCCTCCTAACATGCAGCGGATTTCAGCAAATATATCTTATCCACAACAGAAAACAGCTAATGTCCTGGAGAACCCCTGCCTTCCTGGGAAGGAGTGTTGATGTGCAAGAAGATAATTTAGACCAAACTGAAGCTGTTTTTCCCCCTCTAACATAAACCAGTTTTATTCCAGTGTATCAGAGTTCTGATTTACATCTCAGGATGTGGTCTCTGAATCAGGCTGAAGTTAAAAAAAAAGTGTCCATGATGGTTAGTCCTGCTCTTCTACAGGTTAGAAAGCACATAAAATGAAGAGTAACCTTGAATCCCACTCCCTAGCATCGTGGGGGAATCAAACAGTTGGGGAGATGTTGGAGAAGGGACACTGTGTTCATTTCTAATAATTACCAGTATTAATAAATGTGGTTTGAGCTGTCAGCCAGCACCTTCCCTCTCTTGTTGGGCCCCCATGGTGGGCATGGAGGTGTGGGCAACCTGCTCAGAGTGTCAGCAGGGACTCAGCAGCTCTCTCTGGGCTGGAGTAATGTGTGGAAAAGCTTCTCTCTGCGGGACACAAACATTGGTGTCGTGAGTGCTGGAGAAACCAGTGAGTCACAACTGGCAGAACACCACAAAATTGTCCTGATTTGCTCATCCAGATCCCTATTAAAAGATGAGCAGCAGCTGAGAGGAAACCATTGCAGGAAAGTGTGGTGTTCTCTCTGTTGATGTCACTGGTGGGCTGGGGAGCAAGGATTCACACCCTCAGACGTACGCAGCACGACAAATGGTGACAATAGGATGGGAAACATCTGAAGTGCCAGGGCTTGTCCTCCAAAACAGATGACACCAAATTCTTCTGGCTTGTGCAGCCAAGCTCAAAATGAAAAGAAAATGAAACATTTCATGTTTCAAATAGAACGAAAGAGAAATGAAGCATTTTGGAAAGGCAAGTGCATTTTGATTTCTCGTGGGAGACGCGTCCCAGTCCTGGTGGCTCAGAGCCAAAGGACGACTGGGAGCAGTGAAGTTTTTTGTGGGCAATTGATTTTACTGTGAGAGTGCCCAGAGTACTGAAGTGGTTCCCTCTGTGGGGGAGTCCCAAAAATGCGCTGATGGGTGTCTCAGTATTTCACACGGTGTCAAGAAACCTCATGCAATCACTCCTGTGGTTTGTTTTCTGGTACTGCCTCGTGGCTCTCCTCCTTCTGTCCCTGCTCCTTCGGAAAGAAGATGAGAAACAATGGAATAACTGATTGTGTGGGACTGAATTAACAAGTCTGAATATTTTTGTGGGTACGTGTGGTCAGTGTAGTACAATATAGATCCCAAGTTATGTCTTTGAATGCACAGAGTCAGTGCAAAACCAACAATTAGGGCACTTTCACTCTGAAACAGCTTTCATGCTCTCTATTCTGTAGTGATCCAGATCCATAAAACCCCAAGTTTATAAAAATTTTATAGCAGAACTACAGCTCAATTGCTACAGTTAATACTTCTATGTTGGATATTGGGTGCAGATAGTAGTAGGAAACACATGGTAGTTTTTACAGGTGTAAAAAGCCTCTTCCATGGCTGCCTTTATCACAGAAAGTTCATTTCCAGTTTTATTTTCTTTATTCTTGTATCTGAAGCCTATGAAATCTCTAATCTGTCAGCCTGTGTGAAGTTTCACCCAGTGCTTCACACTACTGTATCAAAGTTAGTAACAGCATCTCAATCTACTGCTACAGACATCATTATTTATTTGCCCTGTGCTGCACTCAGAGGTCCCAGGTGCAATCAGAGCTATCACTGAGCCTGTACCTAATTTAAACGTCAGTCTAGTACCAGACAACCACAGCACTGCCCCTATAAATGTGTGTGCTCTCTGATCATGGGAACAGACTTAGACCCAGCAGCCCTTCAACACATTTCTGTCTTGGTTCACATCTTCCTTGCATTTCAAATTGCTCGGGACCTTACCAAAGACAAATTTGACACCACTGAGAGGAAACATGCAGTGTCTCTCCTCTTCACTCTCCTTACCTGCCTGCTGCTCTCCCCAGAGCTGCGGATGCTGCTCAGATTGGAATGTGGGAGGGAAGAAACGAGAGAGAAGAACTAAATCAGCTTGCAGGACCTGCTCAGTGCAAAGGCTGAGGATTTGTTCTCACTGCTGGGTTGTGGCAGGGATGGGCTGAAATATCCATGAGATTTCCTCCTGGGAGATCTTCAGAGACAGCACAGTCTGGCCTTGGCAAAACGTCATTGCGTGTCTGCATATGGGAAGAGCATATCTAATTTAAAGAGCACGAAAAATGCAATGTACGTGTAGTGGTATGAGGCAACTTTCCCTGATGGTCTGGCCTGGTCTTCCTGAGGGCCTTTAGGGAGATTGGTGGATGTTCTCTGGTTTTCTGCAAGGTTTACAACAGGGTCAGCAGGAATGGAGAGGGTTTGAGAGGTCAGGAAGAAGCAGTTGTTTGGATGTACTTTGTGTATTATTTGAGGTAAATGAGGTAAAGACTGTGGACCTAATGGGGAAAAAAGAAAAAAAAAAGAAAAGAAAGAAAGAAAAAAGAAAGCTTGAACCCACTATCTTTTAGAACTGGCATAAATCAGGAATAGCTTGGAGATCAGCAGTCTGAATCTTCAGCTATTACCAGTCTTCCTGGGGTTTAAATGAAATCAGAAGAGTTCTGCTGGTTTACAGGAGCTGAGGATACGTCCTGATGGAATCACACAAGCATGAATATACTGTAAGGCAAAAGAGAATTAGGCCCATTATTTTTAAAAAAGCAAAGCTTGATTAAGAATGTTCAGTATAGGTTTAGAAAAAAGAGCACTCTCACGCCTCACTAACTTTGCTGTTCTGCTGAAACATGACTACCAGGGAGGTATTACAGTGCCCTGGGATTTTCTTAAAAACCAATCAAGGCAGCGTGGTTTGGGGGAGGAGAGGGGGGAGCAGCACTTTTGTCAGTGCTAATTGCAGGCGTTAATAGGAGCCTTAGCAGAGAACTGCCTGGCACTCTGCAGAAGTTGGAAGCACAAGTGCTCTTGGCTTTATGGGTGCAGACAGAGAGAGATAATTCCACTGGCAGAATGGAGAGGCAGGATCCGAGCTTGAGAGCAGACGTGCTGATCACTCCCAGTGTGATCGGTTGGAGGTTCAGGAACCGCAAAGAATCGAGGGGGAAGCTCAGAAGGCATTTCTTAAGATTGAAACATAATTAATGCAAATGCCTCCAAGGCTTGGTTCTCACTTTTGGGAAATGCAGAGCAAGAACTTTATTATTTTTAAATGAATTGGATAAGACTTGAAGGCTAAGTCCTTGGCAGAGTTGCATCAGCAGATATTTAACAGCAAACCACAGTGTTGACGTTGCAAATTGGGCATGTGCTGGGAGAAAAGGTTGGGTCTGGTCCTATAGGAAAAACCGCTACAGAGCTGTAGAAGACTGCAGCCTGCTGGGACTGGGGTGTGGACCTGGCAGCAGCATCCCTGACACGAGCATGCAGGGACAGTAGAGTCACTAGGATGGGCAGGATCACAAAGATTCAGTGCAGGGTCACTGTTAGCATTTGTCACTGCCAGGGAGGAGGTTCCAAATATGTCCCACACCAGCACTTGACTTCAAAAGTCTTAGAGTAATTTTCTTGGTCATGCTCCTCATCAGAGAGCTTCATTGATTGACTTCACATCCAAAGTACTGTTGGGCTATCAGAGATGTTCAAGCACTTAAAGTTGATTCCTTTTTTTTTGTTTCTTTGATTTCTTTGTCTTTCTCTCGAGTGACAGTTCCCCCATAAATGTACAAATGAGATCACTGTAGAATCTGACCAGTGACTTTAGCTGGACCTCTACTTGAATTTGCCTTTTTAGCAGTGTAGTGCAAACACTCTTTTAGATACGGTATTTTATGTTACTTACCTCATCTTCTCTTGCTCTTGTTTCTATCAGATCATCTTTAATATTGAAATATTCTCCTACAGTGCAAAACTTTATTAGAGGCCAGTGCCTCCTGGCACCCTTGCATCCACCTTCCCCCCTCCTCTGATGTGGCTCCTCAGGCTTCCACATCCTCTGTCTCCCTTCATCATTTCTGGATAGAGAAAATACAGTCAGAATATTTAGAATATCACAGGTCCCTGTCTCCGGGAAACCAGGCACTGCAGCTGCCAGGGATTTCAGCTAACACCACAGAGCTCCTGAAAAGTCAAGTGTCTTCAGGAGGGGCAGACATCTGCTGCCATCCCCATATTTTTCCTCTCTGTTCAGTTTAACTATCTCTGTCCCTCTGCACAATTTGCTTGCTAGAGAGAAAGCAGGATTAAAGGTGTTTCAACATTACCACTCTTTCAACGGGGGAAAGAAAAAAAAAAAAGGGCTTAATATAGCCTGAGAAACAAAGACAGCAGCATGGGTAAGAAAGAAAGCACAGGTGTAATTTCTGGGCACAGTGAGAAGCCTTTTAAAGGCCCTTCAATGAGTAGTGTGTACATGTTTACCAGCACTGCAGCTGACATATAGCCACAGGAGCACTGCACTACAGGGATCAAATGAGAACTTGTGGAGGGCTATTGAACACTGGGAATTTTCACAGTAAGGCAGAACAAAATTATTCAGCACTAGGGGGTTCTCTAATTTTGGTACACTTGGAAAATAAAGCAGTGCCTTTGTCCAGGACTAATATTTGCTCACCAATGGCCAAATCCATCCGTTGCTTTTCTTAGCTGTGACCTGGGATATGTAGGCTAGCATTTGACATTTGGGCTGTTCAAGGAAATATGCAGAAATACTCACTCAAGGCTTGCTAGAGGACTTTTTTTGTTTCTATTTTGGTTGCTTTGCGTACCTTACTTCTCCGAATCGTCCCAGGGCTTACACTTTGGCATATATTTAAAAATGTAAATAGATTTTCAAGGCTAGCACTGAGCCTCAGGGAGTCTCCAGTGAGATAAACAACCGAGCTGGTGAAACCCTTGAAATGTTTGCTGGGAGAGCAGAGGAAAACCCTCCTGAGATGCCAGCAGCACCAGCCATGACTGCAAGGCCATTCTGCCTCAGACTGCACTGGGCTCAATGACAAACACTGCCATGCCACTACTTTGCAGCCAAGCCCAGATTTCAGAGAGGAAAATCCCACTCACTTCTCCATCATGTGCATTTTGCAGTGGGTTGGGACTTTTTGCCTGATGCCTTGTAAGGTTTCATCCTGTAAGGGCCGAGGCTGCTGCCAACTGTGCCATTGATTGGAAAGGCTGCAGCAAGATGCCTCACAAGAAGATCCCATTTTTATGGCTGAAATTACACTATCCACAGCCATTAAGTACCTATTTCTCCTCATTAAATTTTGATCGTTTCCTCTGATAAAATATGGCTCTGGAAGATTGCTGTTCCAGGTTCCAGCTTTTGCCTTGCTCCTGAGGCAGAGGTTTTGAAGGTGCAATCCTGCAAATTACTCCCCTAGTAAGGATTTTTATGCAAATCGTCCTGTTAACTTTACACAAGAAAGAGTTTGCTGGATCATGCCATTATCCCTAGGCTTACAATGGAAACACAACTGACCTTTAGCTGTAATGAGCACCAGTATAAAAAAAAGTGACAAAATTGCCTGGATCTTTTGGAGCTTATACAAGCTGTGCCGTGTGCTGGTAAGGGACAGATCTTGGAGCAGGCTGAAGGAGTTAAGTCATTTCACGGTGTTAGATAACAGCTAATTGACAGCAGATATAATGCATGTTGATAACCAAATGTAATTCAGCAGCTAAGAATGAAAGGACCCAAATATCTGCTAAACCAAGCTGTATGGGAGTTATTATAGGAATGTTCCCAAAGCTTTTGCAGCTGCAAGGAAAAAAAAAAAAAACCAAAAAAATCCCCCCCACAAACCCCCCCCCCCCCAAAAAAAAAAACACAACCAAACAAAAAAAGTGATATAATACAAAAGAAAGAGGAATCAAAGTAGATGGTGCAGTTGGTGTGGAAGGTGCCAGTGCAATTGCACCTCAAGTGTGGCCTGTTGAGTGGCCAGTGTGCAACAGGTGATAAGAAATAAAGCTGAGCACAGGAGTTGTGGCTCTGGCCTTGTGGGATTACAGGCAGGGTGGGTTCCTGGGGTGAACATGTGTGTGATAGCAGGAAAGAAAGATTTCTGATATTTTACTAAATTCAGTTCAGCTCTCCAGAGCCGTTAGGCAGGTTGCCAGCACTGGAGAAAAAGGTTCAGGGCACGAGTGAGCTGTCAGACCAAAGGGTCTTGGCATCATCTACCTCTTGGTGGTTTTCCTTCCCTTTTACCCCCAGGAGGCTGTAGACAAGACCCAATGTCTCTCAATCCACAGCACTGGGTGAGCAGGGGCCCTGCCAGTAACTGCCAGGGCTCCCTCTCCCCTCTCATAACCAGGCATGGATGTCATTAATGCAAACATTTGCCATCACTCTGCAGCTGTAGCAGGAACAGATCAGCACCACCATGGCCATCCCACACTTCCCTTTGCTTCATTTCTCCTCCCTGCTTGTGCCTGCCCATGACTCCACTCCATCACTCACCCAGGGTCTCTTCATTTCCCTTGCCCCTCATCTCCTCTTTGTCCTTTGACACCCCATGGTACAAGTGTCTTTTTTTTCTTCATTCCTTTGCTTTTACCTTTTCTCTCTGACTTCTTTATTTCCTTCCACTCTCTGATAGCATTTTTGATGCCTTCCTCTTGCCTCTCTTTTATTGCCCAGCTGCATTGCCTATTATATTACTTGCCATTATCTCCAAATATATTTTGATATATTTCCCCCTTTTCTGAGCCCAGATTTTTGTTCCCTTAAAGGCACCAGAAAGCACTAAGGGTTAGAGAGGGGAACTGAAAAGCATTCCAGTAGTTTTCCATCAGCCTGTGTATAAAGCACTTCTTTTTCCACTTGATGAGAAAGCAGTAATCAGGTTCCCCCTGCATCGAGCTCTTTTACACAAAGAGGTTGCTGCAAAAAGAAACCAAATAGATTTCTAGCTGGCCTCCCCCTTATCTCTGCCTGGAAGGCTGGTGAACTCACAGCCTTTTTGCTTGCTGTGGCTGCTGCTGCCACACAAAGCATGCTCAGGGTCGAGGGGGATGAGCCTCGTCCCAGCTCGGTGGTGCAGGTCACGGCTGAGATTGTGAATTGGGCCCTGCAATTTATTTCCCACCTGGAGAACTTAAAGCCTTGGTTCAACAGCAGGGAGAGGAGATATCTAACTCTGCAACAGCTGAAATGGTGTCAAAATGGAAGGTAAAGGGAGAAATGCTACAGTGCTAAAAGTAAGCTTTGATCTTCAGAATAAACATCACCCTGTCCCTTAGGTTCCCACCCTCCTACCTGTGACCACAGGGTTGAAAAATGCTGGTATATGTGCTGAGGAAGGTTCTACTCTAAGTTGGTGTGGACTGAAATGCAGGTTTCAGTCTGTTAAATACAATGTGCTCCCCTCCTCAGCTTTATCTCTAGCAGCAGAAATCAGAGCAACCTGCAGGGGCCACTTGCTGCTCCCACCAGGTGTGTTCCCAGCTCTCATTCCCTTCTGCACCCGCAGCCCTGGACCCAGCTGGGCTGGGCTGCTCCCTGTAGGGCCCTTCCCTGCACCACTGAGCTCCTGACTGGAGGAGGCTGGGTCAGTCAGAGCTCACCAGATTTGCCACAGACCAGCATATCCCACAGATGAGGGGCCAGGAGCAGAGGCTGCCCTGGTACAGATCTTTCCAGTCCCTATAGCAAAGGGGTTGGAGCCCCAGGGACATCCAATTTCCCCTTGAACCACCCCACACAGGCAGGAGGTGCAGGGGCTGTGGTGCCCACAGTGAGCTGGGCATTGCATCAGAGCCCTGAGCATTTCTGCAAGTTCAGAAGAAGATGAAACAAAACACAATCCTGAAATTATGCCTAATAAAGCAAAGGGAAAATGAGAACATACAGCCAGAAGGTGAAAGGCCCATTATAACAAATTTGGTCTCCTGTTTTTCTTTAAAATATAATTTCAGTCAAATGGATCTTATTTGCACGGTTGCAATTGTCACTCCATCTCTTCTGCAGCCACACAATACTTTTATCTCTGATGAGAAAATTCTGTAACTGCCTTTGTCTCATTCTCTACCTTCTCTACAGTCCTCTGCTTTCTTCCCCAGCACCAACTAAAATTAAAAAAATAAAAAAAAAATGAGTCCTTCATCTAAGGCTCAGTACCAGAGGTTTAACGTTGACAATGTGCTTTGTCACTTTGGCTCTGGAAAAGGCTTACAAAAGCTTTATTAACAGGCTCATTAGCACGGCCTGATTTACTTCTGCAGACTTTACTCTTTTACTAGTTTCCAGGAGCATCAGCATCAGTTGCAGGGCTAATGAATTCACTCAGATTTGCATGCTAATGAAACTCCCATGACTCTCTGTGCTCCCGACTTCAAATCGATCTTTGCTGTTGCTTGAGGAATATTAATAGAAATAAAAGTAAAGGGGAGCACCAGGCATTGCAGTTGGGCTTGCTGTAATCCAAGGCTGCTGTGCAATTCACATTTCATACATTACACTCTTTCAGATCTCATTTCTTTCATGCCTTATTGACTCTAGCTGTACAGGAGACAGCACCTTTAGGAAATTCCTGGAACAGGGGTTGTCCAGGGACTCCAGGGGCTATTTAGGAAAATTATACTTGAGCTCTCAATAAAGGGGTCGGTCACCAGAAAGGGCTGCCTGCACCAGTGCAGTTCCAGGTATTTTTCCCCAAACGTGGATCCCGTTTCTCTTTGACAGAAAGAGAAAACCTTCTCACCTCAGTTTCCTCTGCCTGCGAGTGCAGTGCATGGCACAAAAAAGGGTGAGGGACTCCCCTTAAGCAGACCTTGACTCAGCTGGGTGAGGGGCCTGATCCAGGGGATCTCTGGCTCAGGGATGGAGCTCCAGCCATGGAGGGAGCAGAGACATCTCCAGTGACAGCACAACACCCTTCTCTGTGAGAAGCAACGAGGAGACCAGAACCAAATCTATTCCTCACCTTCTGGAAACCATTGGGAACCATTTCCCCAGAGGTATCAATTCATTGCACTGCAGCTGCCAATTTAGAAAATAATATATTTACATCATGCTGGAGCATAATGATTGCCATTTCACAGGCTGAAAATCAGTTTGTCTGAATGCCTTCTGAGCAGGAACTGCTTTGTTTTTAAGGTGTTGTGAGAAGAGCAAAAGGGATTTGCAAGTGCAAGGCAGGATTCAGAGCCCCAGATCCTCTGCTCTGGTAGGTCTGTAGGAAGCCTTCCCCACAGGAGCTCACTAACAGACCCAACCAAAACAAACAGCTCAGCGATGCGCCTCTGTTAATTGGAGATGTTACTCTCTCACTCCCGCTTCAATTTTAGCAATGATGAATGCTGGTAGTTGACTGAAGCCCTAGAAAGAAATCCCATTGTGCAATCGTGTTTTTACAAGAATATTTTTGGCTTCTGAAAGTGCACTTAACACATCCAAATTAATGGAAAAGAGGATTCTTCACTGAGCAGCCTCCCGTGCCTGCTCTTCTTAATTTGATACAATAGCGGAGCATACATTGAGATTAAAATGCTCTTTTGGATGCTCAATGGCAAGAAATTATTCAGCAAAAAAACAGGCACCATTTTCATGATATCTCTTGTGAGTGAGGATAATCAAAGAGCTCCATTTTCCTTCCTGCAAAAATAACACAATTCCTACATACTTTTTTTTTTCTTTTTTTTTTTTCCTCCCCAAACAGAAGTAAAGAAAATTAAATAAAATGTAAAGCAAGCTGTGGACTAATTATCCTTTTCTAAATGAATTCATATTGTAAAATAGCCTATTGAATGCATAATGAGCATCATTACCACCAAGAGGAGGAGAGCAGAGCGGTCATCCCATCATTATCAGCGCTTATTTCGGGAGCGAAGCAGTGCCAAGGTGAAGTGGATGCTTTGTGCCCTGGACGCTGAAAAAACAAGCCAAGCTGAGAGCCTCAAACTTCTCTTTATGTTCAGAAGCACCTCACCCTGCCTCCAGCTGGCCTCTATGGGCTTTGAAGGCCTCAGATGCTGCCTGCATCCATATTTGGGATTGGCAGTTCTTCCACCAGTTTCTCGGCTGGAAACAAAAGGCTGGGCTCTGTCTTCTGCTGTGGGAGATTGGAAGGGGTAATGTGGGTCAGGGCATTCATCAGGGTGGATGGGACAATTTCCACCCATGGCCTGGGGAACTTTTTTTCATATCTATAATAGCGTTCCGTGCAAAGTGGAGTGATTTCCTGGGAGAGGCTCAGCCTGGAGCCCCTTTTTCTGCCTGAGCTCCAAACTGGGCAGCTCCCACAGGCTGACAGTGCCTGCCTCACCATTCAGCAGGGCCCCCCTCTGCCCTACACACATAGACTGCTGCCCCTGATCTCACTGCAGACCTGGGGGACCACAGGAAAAATTCCCTTTTTGCCCTCCCTTTTCATCTTTCCATCCAAATGGATGCCAGGCACTAAGCACATGTATTGCACTTTCACAGAGATGAAAGTACTCAAAGACTAAAATACTCCTCCTAAGTTAGGAATGTTCCTAAACGGTGCTCCCTGCAGATTTTCCCTGCTTTCAAGTGCTTCCAGGTCTGGATGGCACTGGTACAGCTGAGATGATGGCCTCGGGGGACAGCTGCTCCCCATGTCTTCCTCCCAGTCGGACTCTCCTCGGTTTAGTAAAATCTGTTTCATGCTCTAAGCCTTAGAGGTCACTTGTAGCAGTTTGGCCTGGATCAACCTTCACGAAAACATCCAATCAAGCCCTAATTGTGACAAATTATATTAGCCTGTAGTTGTGCAAGTTGCATTGCAGCAACTTTAACCCGGGCTGTGCTTGGGAAGCCAGGAGAGGCTGAAGAGGCCCCTTCTGCACACAGGGAGATGGGTTTGGGGGGCTGAGATTCCCTCTGCACCCTGCTACTCCTCCCATGGGCAAACTTGCATCCCAAAGGGCTCCTGTGCTGTCACCCAAACACTGCCCAAGGTACTCGAGGAGTTGAGCAGGTTAGTCCCATGTGACGCAGGAAAAAAAAGTGAGGTGCAGTAAAGAGGAAGGGGATTGGATTGTGTGGCCCTGCCCCTCTATTCCCCATTCCTGCAAGGAACATTCACTGGACCTTCAAGTGGCTTTTCTCTAGTGCAAAATATGACAGTGAAGGGAAAAAAAAAAGAAAAAAGAAAAGAGAGGAAATACTAAAATTAATTTCCCTACATGACATATTTTAAAGGGCACTGTCAATTTGCTTTATAATTACATTTCTAAATCACTGGAAGATTACACTGAAAGGTGAACTTTACAAAACCTGAATATTTTTATTAATTTTTTAAAATTAAAAACCTTTTTGGGGATTTAAATACAATCCTTCTGTGCTGTAAGCCCATGTAACAGCAACAGCAAGGAAATGGATAGGATATGCTACCCTTGTTCCTGCTCATTTGTACCTCTCATTTCCCACTAAGGCTACTAAACCTCATGGGATTTAGCAGCTCTTTCTCTAAGGATGAGCAGCATGGCTAAGCACAAGTGTCCAGGTCTCCCCAAAATTTTGACACTGCCCTCTTTCCTCAGGATCGTGAGAAAGGGCTTGAAGTGTTAATATTTGAGGCAAGAGGTTTATTTTGCTATCCAGTTTTTGAGCCCTTCCAGATATCCCCATTTCATGCCTTCAGGCTTTTTCTCTGCAATGAGGAAAGCTCAAGGTGTCTTAGCTGAGAGCTGAGCTTCTCACCTTATCAAATTGCTCCAGGTCTGTGAGAGAAACCAGCGTCAAGAGAATCAGCACAGAGATCTCCAGCTCTGCCTTTGGGGAAAAATTTGTTCTGGAAACACTGGAATGAGACAGAGGGATGCAATCCTGCAGGGTTGGGCACTGTCTGGGTACCCCCGGCCTAAATTCCACCTCATTTGCAACACTATGGGAAAATAAAGCAAATTTTGGCTAAATTTGTGCTGTAGCCACTCAGGAGACACTCGTGAAAGGCACTGGGTTAGGCAGAGATGCGATTTAAAAGTGCCCTAGCTGAAGCACATTAAATTTTAACATCACCACTCCACATTCACATGGGGCTGTTTTCACCTGAGCTCCTTTTGCTGAGAGATGAAATCCGGTTTAACTGATTAACTTTCCCACCCGACCTAACTCGCTGCCTCTTCCTAACAAGGTGCACAAATAGGAGCCCAAAGCAGCTTGACATTACAGTGGTTGTAGGAAACGGTGGAGCTCCCTGTGCCCATCCACTACAGGAATCTATATTGGGGTTTTCAAAGTCTTACAAGCACAACGAGCTAATGCAGCCTCGCAGTGCAGGTGAGATTTATTTCCCTCTTTCTCTAATATATATAGGCCCAGATTCTCTGCTTGTTTAATCCATTGGTTTACATGGATTTACAGCAGATATTGGCATTTGATCTATGACTGGGCTTGCTCTTTTGGCTCTAGCTTGAGTGAAGGAATAAAGTTCAGAGGGCAAATTAATAGAGAGAAAAATTAGCTTTTCGTGTATTGAAGACAACAAAATTGCAGTCTGCTATCAAATAATCATCTAAATAAATAACCTTGAGAAAACCAATTACTTACATAGGAAGAAGCTATTGGCAGAGGTGTGAGTACCCTCCTGCTGCACCAGACTGAAAAGCCAATATTTATGTATAAAATGGAAATCTGGTTACTGAAACAGCATTGCAATTCAGCCATTGTAATTAAAAAAATAACAGTCACGATTCAAGATAATCCTTCAGGTAATCAAAATCTGGATCAGTAGCAGGTGCTGGTACTGAGCTGTGCCCTTGCTGGCCTGTCCCCAGTGCAGGCAGTGACAAAGCTCTTACTGCCAAAGGTGGGAGGTGGCAATGTGATGTGTTTAACCAAAGGGGCATGAGGCAATAACCTGGAGAATAAAAAAAAGCAAGCCTCTACCTATGACAGGGCTTCTCACATAATCTATTCAAATATATGTGAGTGTACAGCCCATTTGAATGGGTAACATTGGAAATTTAGGCTTTATGGCTCTGAAAGACAAAGAACATCAAATGATTTTGCTTCTAATATGAGCACATTAGTGATTTTAACAGCATTTGGTCTACTGAAACAAGATAAGACCTGGAATAATAAGCAGCAGCTCAAAGATTTATCTAAATATGTTTGGCAGTTCCCCCGCCCTTTGCCTCACGATGTGAACATCCCACAATTGAGACCATACCCTGTAAATTACCACCCTCTGTGGGGTTCTCACGTTAAATTATTCCAAATAAGCGAGGCCAAATGCTCTCAACTTAGCCAGAGATAATCAACTAATGTAAAGCAATTTCCAACAGTTCTATTTTTCTGCTTCAGGCTCTTCAGAAGACAAACAAAGCCACATAGAAAATTGGCATAGTAAGGAATAAGAATTGTCACCTCTTGCTTGTTGGTCCTCAACCAGCTTTCATGTCATTTAATTCTTAGGATTTTCAGTGTTGGGTATCCAGCCCAAATTTCCTCTGGGATTCAGCAGCAGCAAGATGGAGCTCAGAGTCCCCTGCACTGGACATCGTGTTGGAGGCTGTGGGGATGAGAGCTTTCTCATTAGTCAGGAGTCCATCACCTGGTAGAAAGCTGCAGGAATTAGTTTCACTTCCAGGGCTTTTTAATTATTCTCAAACACAAGTGCACCAGTCAAAGAAGTGGCATTGCCTGTCGAAATTTCAGATTGTGACTCTGTCCTTAAGGCATTGTCTGCATTGACTTTCAATTTACAGTAGCTGTTTCTTCTTGTAGCGCCAGACAACAAATTTCATTGTACACTCAGAAACTCAGTGCAATGTAGATGAAATTCCATAATTTACATAATCAACTTCTGAGCTGAAAGTTCTGGGTTTAGGTATATTCCTGAACTAGAAAAGATTTTACTTTTTTTTCTTATTTTTGGAAGGTATGACCCATCATGTTGCAGAAACTTGTTATTTTCAGTATACCCCATTATCAGTCAAACTAATAGGCCTGGAGAATGAAACCCCCAAAAGAAATCTACCACATTAGTGAAATAAATACATTTAATGATGATAATTAAGTCAGTGGGGATAATTGAGAGATTATCCAATTACTATCTATAATTCTTTGGATTGCAAATAAAATAGGAGTGTGTAGAGCTAATCCATTCTAGCAATAATAATAATAATTAAAAAATTAGCAGGGAGAAAAAGCACAAAAAGACCCCAACCCACAAATTATTAGATTTATTCACAACTGGTGGTATTTAGTCAGTTTAATTACCTAGTTGGGGAGTTTTTCTAGTCTGGAGTAATTTTTTTAGGCAGCTGTTGTGACACCGGTCTCTTGAGGAGGGGGAAATATTCTGGGTCACTGAATTGCCTGATGCAATTCCTGATTCCCTGGAGAAGCCCTGCTGTCCCCTAGATCCAGACTAAGATGGACACATGTGCTCCTAGCAAAGGTCTTGCAGTAACTACAAGTGAACTGATCCAAAATAAGAAGGGATGGGATCAGTCCAGGGTTGTGCTCTGGGTTCTGATGGTAAATTTAGGACAGAAGCATTGTTCCAGCAGGCTCTGCCCTACAAAAAGCCCCTCAGGTCCCCCATGGGCTGCAGTGCCACTCTTTTGTGTTGGTTTTGCAGACATGCAGTCATGCTGTCACAGAGCTAAGGAGGGGTGGTTGACCCCCTGACCTGGTCAGGTGCTAAGGGAGGTTTTGGTCCCGAATATTTCTTAGTCTCAGGCAGCCTGTGCCACAGTGGCTCGAGCTTTCTAATTTAGCAAGTGGATTAGGGACAAGAGCCAAACCCCAGGAAAACACAGCAGCACATTGGGTAAGTTTGTATACTCAGGGATAGGCACCATTTTTTGGGAGGTAGCTACATTTTTGTTCTCGCTTTCATGAATTTTGTAGGGCACTGCTTGGCACAGGTAATTTAAGGAGATCTAAATATGGCCCCCAGCAAGTCAATTAAGGATGTGTTTAATTTTAACGTGTGCATAGTTCCTTTGGATCTCATCCATGGAAATCAATGGCAAGGCTGCTGGTGGTTTGATTGGCTTCGGATCAGAGCCAGCAATTCTGATTGTAGAGATCGAATGCTTGAAATTAATTATATGACTAATGCTTCACTGGATTAGGGAATCAATTAATGGAAGTGGGGTGCTTGTTAGCAGATTTCCATTAACTTTCATGCAGATTTTTTTCCTAAACACAAACTGCATATTCATTGCCCTTGAATGCATTTAGGTAAGTTGGAAAAAATAATATGGTGGTTGAAATAACCAGAATTTTCCAATGAAGCTACTGAAAGGAGTGTGGGATTCTCTACTGGAAATTGAATCCTTGCATTGAAAGACCTTGTGCCAAGTCCTCATACCAAAGAGCTAAGTACCACAAAGCTTTTCCAATCCTGTTTATGCCAGAAGCTCTTCAGTCTGGGATTGACAGACCTGGAAGGTGATTGGCTTGTGAAGACAATCAAAAGGATCAGAAATGAGGTAGCAAAGTACAACCTTTTCTCCACACATCTTTTCTCTTCTTTGAGTAGCTGCGGGAGGGGAAAGCATCCTTCAGCACTTCAGCTCCTGCTTAACACAGGCAGCTCTAGCTGCCAGAGCATCCTTGCTCCCAGCCCTATCCAGTCCTCCCAGCCCAGTAAAACCTCATTTCATGCTCAAAGCTCCCAATGGGCTCTGAAAAACACCCCCAAAATCAGGTTCTGGCAGGTGCAAGCACCCTCTACTGAGACCCAGAAGCTGCTGTAGAAGGGATGGCTCCTCAGGAAGATCCAAGCCTGACCAGCTAGCACAGGCTTTGACGGGCTGCACTTTATAGCAGGATGGTTTTACTCCATGGCCACAGATGGAGCCCTGGCCTCTGGAGGAATTCCACTTCTAATGGTCCCCAGAGCCCTTTCCCAGTGCTCCCCAGTCCTGGAGCCCTGGAATGGGAGCTGCCTCTGGGCTGGTCTGTGGATGCACAGACAGCTCCTCCTCAGAGCAGTGTATTAAGCCACAAAATGTTTCTGTAAATATTGTTTCACACTTGGGTGAACAAAGCATGCTTTTATCTGAGGGAGAGCGCAGGGTGTAAATTACATTTTAATTGAGGAATTGGAAATACCAGCTTTTGCTTTTTGTGGATTTTTTTTTTTTTTTTAGTTGGATTCTTAGTGGGGATTGAAGCTCCCTGCAATGAGCCCACTCTCATTTCTGTAGACTTTCCCACCTTTCTTCTGGCTTGGCTTGCAGGGATTCTCCTCCTCCTTCCTAGGGAGGCTGTCTCCAGGCCCGTGAGCATTCCCAAGCCTTGCTCACTCTCAGTTTGGCACTGTGCCCCTGCAATGTTTGCAGCTGAGGACAGCTGGTCTGGCACCCCTGTGCCCTGCTAGGCAGGAATGAGGGAGGCTGACAGTCTGCTGAGACCCCATTGTGCCACTCAGGGATGTAAATCAGAAAAAAGGCTCCTTGGAGGCATGAAGTGTTTGTGCTGTGCAATCTGAGTGTGATTCCCTCCTCTCCCAGAGCAGCTGGCACTGCACCCACAGAGGACTCACAGGAGCATCTCTCAGGTCTGACACCCAAGTGCTGCCAGGCATTACAGCCATGATGTGGTACAGATGTTCTTTCTCCCTCACACTAAAATACTGCTGAGAAGCTGCAGTTAGGTGCAGCTGGTAGCACAAAGGAACACAGGGTCATTTAGGTTGGAAAAGACCTCTGAGATCATCAATTCTCACCATTAACCCAGCATTGCCAAACCCACTTCCCCAAATGCCACATCTACAAGTTTAAATCCCTCCAGAGTGTTGACTCCACCACCCTCCTGAGCAGCCTGTGCCAGTGCTTGATCACCCTTTCAGTGCTAATGTCCAATTTAACTTCCCCTGGTGCAACTTGAGGCCTCAGCCTATTACTTTGAAGATGCTGACCCCTATTTTGCTACAACCTCCATTTAGGTTGTTGAGGAGAGCACTGTGGAGAAGTCTCCCCTGAGTCTCCTTTTCTCCAAGCTAAGCAGCCCCAGCTCCCTCAGCTGCTCCTCAAAGGACTTGTTCTCCAGACCCTTCCCCAGCTTCACTGCCCTTCTTGCCTTTCATTGCCTGTCTTAAGACTGTTCATCTTCAAAGGTCTTTGCATTATCCCCATCTCTCACACACCACTGCTGGCCCGAAAGCACCACCGTTCATCTCAGGCTTGCCAGGAGTGTGGGGTCCTGTAGGATCTCTCTTTTTCCTGCTGCTGGAAACAGCCAATAGTTCGTAGCCCAGGCGGAAAGCGTCCTGGTTTCTGGAGTGTCAGAAATCCCCACTTGCTGGGCAGCTCATGTTTGAGAAGGGAAGTGGAACACAACCTCATTCCTCAGGGCAGTCAATGAGCCGTTGAGTGCAGGAGCTGGACGTGGCCAGACAGGAGGGAAAGGAAAGGGAGCAGAGGATGGAGCCAGCTGTGCCAAATCTCTGCTTCTGGCAGATAGCTTCTGCTGGAAGGGCTGGAGGGAGCCTGGGCTGGAGGCGAGGAGCTGCATCCCCTGCTGGGAGATGGAATGGGAGCGTGAAGCACTTCCAGCTGGGAGCTCAGGACCGAAATTACAGATTGCACCCTGGCTGCTCAGGGGGGTGAGTCAAGCCCACTAGCCAGATAATCCTCACAACAGGCTTTTGTGAGGCTACTATTTCCTTCTGGGGAAATGTATGATCTACTGATTACACAGCATCCCAACATGCCAAATGTATGCTTGAAACCAGTAAACAATAAATATTTAATTAGCTGGTCGTTTTGACAGTAACAACAGGTAACAATTAAACTGGCTTTTGATTTCCCCTTCATTTAGTTGTCAGTCTTGTATAGTCAAAGTTAAATGCCAACTCTTGCCTTGACCACAGCTTTTAGTAAGGCTGTTAAGAGAATATTTAGGTTTGATCTGAGCTTTTGATTTCTGGCTCTGATTTCTCTCGACTTTGCACCAGTTGTAGGCATGACTCAAATACCATTAATTTAATGTAGGCTGAATGTGAAACTTAGAAGCTTATTCTTTCTAGCCTAACAGTGCCAGCCAGTATTTCAGAGAGCAGTCATGCTTAGAAACACAACTATGATTCAGCCTGAAACTCCTGTTCTCCTCCAGTCCACTGCCATCAGGACTTTGCTCACCTCACAGGTCCAGGTACACGTGAAGTTTCCCCACAGACACCTTCTTCCATCACCATCTCTCTGTGTATTCTTCTTTACTCCTCCACTGCTCTTTGTCTGCAGACCTCCTGCTCAACCCCAAAGATTCTTGTCATCAATGGGGTCACAGTTTCTAAATGGAAAGGGGAAGAAGAAAGCTATTTTCTGGCACCAAATTACATTTTCCCGACACCTATGTTTGCACCCATGGCTGCTGTATCCCATCTTATCTCCCCACTCTTTGTGTGAATCACCAAATTTTTCAGGTGGAAGGTCCCTTTGGCAGGTTTGCTGGTGAAACCTTGGTCTGGTAACCAAATTATCCTTACTTATCAAACTTCTCCCATCCTGTGTTAAGCACCTAGAGCCAGAGCAGATGCTTGGCCGTGTGGGAGGAGGTTGAGGTAGGTCCTTCTGCCCTTCTGACAATGCTGCATCCACCCTTAGAAATTAAGCAGGGCTTCTCCTACACAGCTGCCAGCCAGGATGTGCAGTTATGACCAGGATCAGAACGTGGATTTTGTCTGGTTGGATTCAGAGCACCAGCCTGCAAATGAGGAGCCTTGGTTGTAATCACAGCTCTCCTGCCCGATGGTCTCTGACTGCAGACAAGTCATTTCACATCTGTTCCCCTTTCCATCCCTTCTGGGTTGTCTGAATGAATGTGAGATCTTTACGGCACATTAATGTCACCCTGGTGTACCCAAAGGACATTTAGCACTGTGCTGCCCTGACACTGAGAAATGGAAGCACTGTTTTAAGGGAAGGCATAATAAAATTATAGCTTATAAATATTGCCCCTTTCTGCATATTTCCCCTTCACTTCACATTACCACTATGTAACATCCTGCCCAAAGTCTCCATGTAATGCCAGTCTTCTGATTCAACAGTTTTAGCAAGTCTTGTTAGACTTTGGTGAATATCAAAGTTGGTTCTAATTTTATTTTGCCTTTGTTGAGAAATGATAACAGAGCCCTCAGTTCCCCCCATGAAACACAGGTAACATCCTTCAAAAGAAATGGATTTAATTATAAAAGTCACCTTTGGATCAAGTCTGCTCTGTTTAGACCTACTAATCAGAGAGTATTTACAGAGTCACGAGGACCTGATAAAACGTGTACACAGTTTTAAATATCCCATTGTAATGCATTGTAAACTTTAATTTAAAACAAGACAGCTTAAAAGCTTTATGGATTTGACTGATGATATACCCTCTATATTGATGGCTGAACCCAGCATGCTGTTATTCCTGCTTTCTCTTGCTAACAACAAAGTTCAGGATGATAATATATTTTATAAAAAGCTTTACTATTACGCTGCTGCAAAAGTGACTTTAAATAACGATAATAGGCCTGAACCACAACTTCTGTGGAGAAGATGAATTTCCATACAGCAGGCATGGAGGCAGCACAGGGATAATGCACCAGCTCTCCAAAATATTTGCATCCCACAAAGCAGAAGATGAAAGCATTTTGGAACGTGAGTGGATCAAACCCTCCTTTCTCCAGGAATGCTGCAGAGCTGGTGGGGAGCTCAGTGGTGTGTGACTCTTCAGAAGGGTCACATCCCAGGAGACCAAGCAGTCTGAAAACCCTGCTAGCAAAACTGAGCCTTTTCCCCACGAAGAATTCCTCTTTTANTAATTAGTTAATTTTCCCCTGCTAAACCTGGCATTGTGATGGGATATAACAGAGCCAACACCAAGCAGAGCAGCAGCTTATCCATGTGAGGTGCTGCATCCCTGTCCATGGGGAGGAAGCTGGGTCTGAAAAAGCACCTGCAGAGCCTTTGTTCTTCCTTCTCTCAGGCTTCACAGTGTCAGATGGGTGGGATTGGGCCAACCTTGAATGGGAAGCCCCACTTAGCTGCGTGCTGTGTTAATTCCTGCACCTTTGAGATCCAAACTTCTTTGAGATCTGAAGAAAGCTTGGAGAAACCAGGAAATCGTTTGTAGGAAGAAGCTCTGTCCAGCTCCCACAAAGAGGTGAAATATGCACAAAGAAGAGCAGGGAGCTCACAACTTCCAAAGGCAAGAGCTTTCCCAGCTCATTCCCAAATGTGGGCAAGACCATGGGGTCTTTAGCCAAGTAAGAACAGGGACGGTCACCTTCCCATATCAAAAC
The DNA here is from genome assembly GCA_013396955.1 of Regulus satrapa. Taxonomy (NCBI): domain Eukaryota; kingdom Metazoa; phylum Chordata; class Aves; order Passeriformes; family Regulidae; genus Regulus; species Regulus satrapa. Next base: position 1,411,508 of record VWZN01016700.1, read on the forward strand.
AGAGGGCCAGCTAATCACATTCAATCAGAGATAATTATACCAGGAGAAAAAATTCACTAACTGGGTTAAACAAAAAGCTCAATGGAGCACCTGACAGAAAAAGTGTTTTTTACATTTAAAAACTGGCATGATTTATTCAAGCAGGGAGGAATGGTGAATTTCAAATTTGGAAATGACACAGGTTACAGGTTGTATGAATTAATATAATGATCCCACAAGGAATAAGTTGAAAAGTTGACAATCATTCTTAAAATACTATTCAAAGACTTAAATTAAACAAAAGAAGCATTTACAGTAAAAAATACTTGTTCAAAGCTTTGCATGAAATACTATCCAACAATAAAATGTCATTGCTCCTGAACAACCAACAATTTCAAATTCTAGCTTCATTCTTACATTTACTGTGGATCAAATTTATGCCTATTACATGATCACCAGAAAATACAATATGCAGCAAAAATACATTATGTCAACAGCAGCTCAAATTGTGAGGCAACCTTCAAAGGGGGATGTTCCAAACCCATCCCTTAAAAAATTAATTAGTTATCTTTAAATACCATATAATTAATATTTCTGTGTCTTTGCATTTGTAAAGAAAGCATTTGTGTTCAAATTTACCTTGCTAACTCCATAATTATAATACCTATGTGTGTGAAAGCTGTAGTTGGCAGTTTCAGTGTCTGGCACAATTTTAGAAGTGAGAATTTATGATCTCATGAACTTCCCCATTGTAAGCCAGATTCCTTGCTCAAAATGAAGTCAAAACAATTCAGCACTGTAAAATTGTGCAGTTTTATGTATGTTATTAGGGGTATATTTGTGGAAGTAATAACAAGATTGAGGTTGAAATGAATCTCCATTTCTTATTGCATATATATACAGATACAATGAAATGAAGATTTTTTTTTTTTTTAAGCAGTGACCACTTACACAGGCATGTAGACACAGCTGGAAGACTACCAATATAAAAAAAAAATGTATTTGTGGGCAGGAAACAGGATTGACAAAGACCCCACTCTTCCCTGGAAAATAGAATATTTGAGGTTTAAACAAAGGGGACCAAAAATCTTACCTCCTTCATTCAGGAGAGATGCTGTATTAGAGAAAAATGTGTAGAAATGCAGTGAAGAGAAGCACCAAGAGCTGCTGGGATGTGTTTAGACCCAAAAGGGAAGGAGGACATTTACTCTTAGGACATTTACCGGGCTGAGTCTCACCAGAGAAATGCCAAGTTTTTTGCATCTGCTGTGGGTTTGGGGTCGGGTAAATATTGCATAATTCCAGGTTAAAAACTAAAAACTAAAAAGTACACCCTTTGTTCCTTGTAGGGTCTTCAAGATTTAAAGTGTTGACAGAAGCAGCCAAGACCTTTGGTTCGTACCAAAGTCATTTTATGCAAGGAGAGCACATTTCAGAAGAGTGATTATTATCATTGCTGGGCTAAAAATGTGCTGGGCAGTTCATGTAACAGAAGACAGCTCTCCTATCCCAACAAGCTGGCAATCAGAGGGGCCAGTTTTGCAATTTTGTGTACACAGGGATGGCAGTTCAGAGGTGCCACCAGAGCTGTGGGAGCTCAGGGAAATGTGAACCTCAAGGGTGGGGAGGAAGCTGTGAGGATGAGAAAGGCTCAGCAGGACTCTTGTATGGAAATAAGGTCCCTTCAGCAGTCAGTAAAAATTTTCATAATAGTCTCTTCTGATATTAAAATCTATGAATTTGGGAGAGAGGGAAGATGAGTGAGATGGGAATTTATGACTTAAGTTTTTGATTTTACATATGTATGCAGTCTCTGCTGATTTTTAACTCTTCCTCAAATGGACACTAAATATTTCAGTATCAGTAGTTCATCATTATTTTTCATCTTAAGAGAAATGCCGTTACCACCTTTTGCATAAATGTTCCTTACTGAGCCGTGCAGTTTGGGGAAGATTTTCCTCTTTTCTTCTTCACCTTTTGTCCTTTCTTTTATGAATACTGGCAGTTTTGGGGTGTGCTCCATTCCCCCAAGTTCATGTACATCTGCTGTCCCAAGACATACCACATTTAGAAAATTGATCATTAACGTGTAGGTTTTCCTCCTCTTTCCTGGTGGAGAACAGAAAGCAATTTTTCAGGTATCAGCTACAGCTCTGTAGGCACCTCCAGATCACTTCATTTTCCTACTTTCAAAGGGCCACTTGACAAAAGTTAATTAGAGTATTGCTGTCTGGGATGGGGAGGCCCACTGGGAGATGGTGGAAGCATCTCATTTCTCACAGCAGCCAGAAAGCTTCCCAATGTGACTTTTATTATTAATAAACACACCATACAATAATTATAGCACACCATACAAAAATTATGCCTCATACAAGCAGCATGGGTTTGAATCCTGTGTTTTTAAGCCTCCTGCATCACTCTGAGCACAAGTTGAACCGTGCCCCAAATGCTCAGCCTGGAGGTGTTGCACACACAAGATTGCCACCAATGTCAATGATAATAACAACAATAAATAGAGATGGGAGTCCAGTGCAAAAATTCACTTATGCTGGGGCAGCCTGGTGTGCTCCTGCACACTCAGCTTCATAACACATTTGTTGCTTAATTTGGTAAACAGAGGACTGTGACAAGAAACAGGACTGGTTCCCCGTCTCACACATTGTGTGGATTTTCCTATATTTACTCCTTTCCTACCCCCTGTTCAAACTGACCTGCAAGGCATTGATCAGGAGAGCAGGGAAATAAATTTCAGTCCAAAAATCTTAACAAAACAGAATAGCAACAATTCAAAACTGCCCAAATAAGTAAACCTCTGACTCTGGCTTATGCTGTGTGGCCATCTCCCTGGGGAGTTTTAAAGTAATGGGACACAGCTCTATAGCCCAGGCTGGTCCCACATGCCACTAAACAAAGCAAAACCCATCCTCCAAGTTTTGTAAGCTCCAAGTTCATCCAAGTTCCTGATAAACAACTTATATTTGTCACTAAATAGATGCATCTTATTATGCATGCTTAGCAATTCATTCAGATGAGGAACAGCAGGTAGGATGACAGTATCTCCTGGTGACAGGTTTAGGTGTTATGAATATCACAGCCTTGACTTCACTAAAGCTCCAGGACCTCATCTGCAGCTCCCACGTGATGCCAAAGCTTGATCAGAATCTGCAGCCTTGGTGCTCTGCCATGCATGGGGTAGGGCTGCACATCTGCAATGTCTTTAGAGCAGATGATCTTACCCTTGGTGTGCCCTGGCTCCTCTCTCTGCCTCTTGGCCATGCAAGAGATCGCTTTGTGGAGAAGAAACCTGACTTAATCACCTTGCACAGCTCAAATCTGTGCCCTTCACGATCCCTGTCCTTCAGAGGAGCAATATTTAGCTCCCTAAGCCGGCAATCTACTTGGCTGTAGAGTTCAACAGGAACACAAATAGGGCCTTAGTCCAGAAGAGAATATTTTGCAGAGGCAGCTAAAATTAGGATCTGGCCCTGGGAGCGTGTTTGCAGACATCTGGATACAATGCACAGCAGCACCACTTGTGTGGCTCACCAGCATAATTGCAATAAATAATTCAAGAAACAGCAAACGATGCTGAAAGTGAAGCCTCCAGCTTTGCAACCAGCTGATGGCACTGTGGCCTGCAGAGGGGACACCTGCCAGGGTGGGATTTGGGGCTGAGAGCACTGGGGCTCCCCATGGGACCGACAGTGACCAAAGGGGGCTGCAGGTGACAGCCGATCCCTCTGACAGCCTGGCTTTAGCCTGTAAATTTGAGACTGGAGTCCCAGCTGGGCTCCTCAGCTCCCTTCAAATCCATAACTTCCCCCAAACTGAGGAACATTTGAAAAAAGTAAGGAGGGTCCACAGCTTTGCAGAGCGGCAGCACACGGGATCAGGAGGTGAATGAAGCCTTGGGTGCGGCTCTCTGCACACAGCCTGGGTGGGTGTTTGCAAATAACCACCCTCCAGATTCCAAGGTGAAGCCAGACAGGAATTTTCCCTTACGCCCATTATTCTTTTCTCTGGCAATCAAGACCTTGGCCAGGAAAATATGTGATAACTCACAGATACAAGGTGTAAATACAGAGGGAGTGGAGAGGATAATTCCTCTCTGTACAGGTGACACTCTGCCGTACATCATAAACCCTGACACATCAGCACCAGCAGTCTGGTAGAGGGACTTGTCTTCACTCCTGGTTAAAAAGCAAATCTGAACAGAGGGCTGTGAGGAAGAGAATCCCTCTGGAAATATAAGACCTTCAGTCATGAGTGGAGCAGCACTCCACTCTTTCTTGCTTAGATTGAAACAAACAGGAAGCTCCTATTTAATCAACTGAAGAAAAAAGAGATAAAGCAGGTCAAATGGCACTGCAGCAGGCAGAGATGGCACTACTGGAATAAACATCCAATAAAACTCATCTGATCTCCCCCAGCCAACACAGCTGCCTCCCATCAGAGAGAGTTTATTAAAGAATGGGATCTTGGAGACATTCCTTTTCCATCTCCATACCTGTGCCAGAGCACAGCCCACCTTTGTAACAAAGCGTGAGCTGAACCTAACACCCCAAACTCGGCCCTTTTTAAAGACGATTAACAGATTAACATAGAGTTATTTCTCCCACTGATGCATTATGATCTTAGTTTCATAAAAGTCTGTAATTGTGCTTTGCTCCTCGGTGCACTCAAAATTCTGACTCATATTTGAATTACAGTGTTGCAAAGGCTCTGCATACATATAATGGGCACAACCAAATCTGCCTCCTTCCTCCCCCGCCTCACAACTTAGACAATTAAAAACCTATATACAAAATGTGGCAGGTGAAGCCCATTTGCAATGAAGTGTAATTATACCCAGAATAATGAGCATATGCAAAAGATTTCTTCTTGAACCAGTGCCTATCTTTTGTGAGGCTCTGAGTCACGCTGGCATCACTTTCCTCACCGTATATTATATTTTTTTTATTTATTACTATTGCTGTTAGGCAATATAGCTGTTGAATGAAGGTTTTTAGATTGAAACAAACAGGAAGCTCTTTTACTTTTACTTTGCATCCCCTGTTATCACCAGCGACATCATCAGCTCATCAGTTCCTGGCAATGACCTACTTCAGGAAGCAGCAGGAAAGCTGGGTATTCTCAGATCTCTCGAGCTGAGTTGTAAATCTCCTATTTGCCTTATAAAAGGATGTCATTCTACCCAAAAACCATTGGGAGACACTAGAAATGGGAGCTCATAGAGTTTACAGAATTCTTCCTTCGTGCCTTGAAGAGAAAGGAAGCAGAGACAGCTCAAAAGAGCAGAAACTGCGATTACATATAATTTTTTTCCTGTCTAGAAAAACTTATTACTGTACAAATAGGTAAAACATCCAATAAATTTGCTCCTAGTGTCCTAATCCTTCTTCTCATTTAACTCATTCCAGCATCTATCATCTTTTCCTGCAGAGCTCCCCATGTTATGACACTTCCTCCACCAAAACATAGAGGAGACGCAGTGGCAATTTCAGCAAAGGAGTCACAGAGAAGCAGCAGACAGGAATATTACTGATCAATGGCAAAAAGATTAAAGGTAGTAACATCCTTATGGCACTGTGCTGAGCAATGAGTGAAGAAGATCAAAGGGATTATCAAGCGCAAAGAGAGAGCTTGTGGCTATTAAACTGACAGAAAAAGAAATCCTGTGGGAAATAGGAACAAAACTCTTAGCAAAAGACAAGGATCAGATTTTCTTGTTTCACTAAAGGGAAGGCGTTGGAGGGACAGGTGTCAGGAGCTGCAGTTTCTAACGGTGCTGATCCTTGAAGGGCAAAGGGATGAGAAGCCTGGAGGAAATGTCACCAGGAATGGAGAGAACCTCTCCAGACACTGGAACACAGATGCGTCCACGAGGAACACAGCCCAGGTCAAGATGCAGAGGGATTTTGATGCTGAAATCATATTTTATGCCTCTAGATCTAAGAATGGGAGTAACAGCATCTACCTAAATTTCAGGTTTTTGCTGAAGAGGATTTAGCAGATTTAATATTGAACATATTTTAAGTGTTTTCGTGGATAACTTCAAGCAAGAAGAACGTGAGAGCTGGATTATGAATCTTCTTATACTCTTTTACAGCATTTATAATTAACTCTAAGTCTATTTTTTTTTTTTTTTGTGCTACTGGAAAGCAGTCATGCTGTAATCTTCTAATTAATAAATGGCACAATAAATCACGAGATCTTTTGTCCATGGAGAAACTTACACATACTGTCAGAAATATTACACTCTAAAATGGGTAATAGGCAACCAACCATATTTTTACTCCTTCTTCACTTTTTTTTTTTTTGTTTAAACTTATATTTAATTTGAAAATGTCTAATGACAAATTAGTCAAAGAAATTATCCAGCAAGGGCTGGTTATTGTGCCAGATATTATCTCTGTGAAAACTCTCATTGGCATCCAAGGGATTTGGTGATGCAAAGTCCAGCTGCACCAAAGCTGTCCTGTGAAAGGACATCCCATGGCTCATGCTTTGGGCCACTGCTTCATTCACACGATGTGTTTCTGGGGAAAAGCCTGGTCCAGTGCACAGAACAGTGGGGAAAGGTCCTGCAGGTGTGGGCTTGGCCCCTCACCCTGTGCTGTGAGCATCCTGCTCCACCTGGGCCTTCTTTTGCTCCTTGAGGTTTTCATCTCTTGCTCACTTACACTGAAAGATCTCCCAGCCATGGGCCTTCTCTCACTCTGTGCTTGCAATGCTCTCATCACTGGAACATGAAATCAAAGAGTGATAAAACTTGTCACAGATCAGCAGTGACTGACAGGACTTTGTCATTCATTAGCCAGACTTCCCTCTTGTCACCTCCTCAAGCCTGCTCCCTTCCCCCAGGGCAACATTAAAAGAGACATTTGTAATTCTGTGTTTCTGGTTGTCACACACATAAACAAACACCTCTCACTGTTCTCTAGGGAGGGACCCGGGACCCTTATCTTCACTTTCTGAGTGGGCATGTGAAAGCAGAGACAGACAGGGTGAGACTTTGCAGCTCAAAACACACATCCCATATTTATCTAGGCACTGGCTGTGATGTGACAGCGGTGCCTGGGTGCCTGTAAAGTGCTCCAGCCTCCAGCAGCTGATGAGGAGGGTGCCCTGCTCACTGCCCCAAACCCTGAATTTCTGCTCTCGTGGCACAGGACATGGGGAACCACAGCCTAAATCTAACCCCAGTGGTCTGAGCCAGCTCACAAAGATCATAACTGTGGCACGGCCCTGAGAATGACAGGAAAAAGCAGCTCCTTGGAGGAGATGCACTCCAGGAGCTCACATATGGAGGGCTCCTGGCTTCATCTTAATAGCCACTGCTAAAGCAGATTTGATGAACCTCAAGCTCTCCCCATGTGGTGCTTCCTTGTATTTTGTCATCCCAAAAAGAAAAGTTCTTTGTTATGGACTCCATATACTGAGTAGTCTGTATCCCAGCAGGGTCTGAGAGCTGCAGCCGACCGTGATTCCTGAGGGAAGGTGATTACAGTGCCTGTGGAGATGTCAGGGTGCGCTAGGCAAAGCAAAATAACCCACTTCTGTTGTGTAAAATAAAAAGTCTCGCTGAAAAAATTGCTATATTGTGGAAATGATAGCACTGCATTTAAGAGAGCCCCTAAATGTCAAGGGAGCATCAATAATTCTCTTTATTTACAATAGCAGAAGACACAGTAGTCTATATATGCGTTGATAGGGAAAGAAAAGGGGAATGTGCAACTGCTTGTGCTTGAAATCTTAATTATTCCAGTAATCTTTCAAATACAGTTCATCAGCTGGATATAAACACTATCTTAGCTGCAAGCATAGGTGTGAAAAGGGAAAAAATCCCATTATCAAGCAATCTGCAGCTCTGAAGATGATGGCTTCCTGTACCAGCAAATCTGTAACTGTTCTCTGTGACTGGTGCTGGCAATAGGTTAGGAAAGTAAATGAGTTCCTAATGCAGGATGTAAGATATTCATTAAAGACCAGGTAGAAGAACATTAATTTACCTTTTAAAACATATTAGGAGACAAATAAGGCAATGAATTCATTAGTATGCATGCACTGCCTCAGCTGATCAGGTCAGACAAGCTCAGCTGTGCCTCCCAATGCCTGCACTGCAAAACACTGCTGATAGTATTAACATTTTAGTAATAATTGTAGTAATATTTGCTGATAGGCAAAGGCAGGATGTGATTTACTGTAGCAGAAATCTTGGGTTTCTATCTAGCTTGTTCACAGGTTCACACCACCTCTATGAATAATGCACTAAACTCCTATTGCTGACTATGGCCAGCAGCTAAACACGTGAAACAACAACAACGACCTGTTTAAAAAACAGCCTGAAAACATCCTAAAAACAACCCAGGGAGTCTGAACAAGTCAATATTGCAAACATCCTGCGCTAACCGGGAGAGCAGCTGAATAGAGGTGAATAAAAAAAGAGGAGAAACTCTTTTGTTTGGTATACACAAGAAGTAACTCTATTCCACCCCAGATAAAAAAGGGTACACTTGCTGCCATTCATATTTTACAGCAGTCCTCCTTTAAAGCTTCAGTTCCTTCAGCTGAGATTCCTGTTGAGACCCTTTCTCGTGCAGTGAGAAATCACTGCTTTGAAAGCTGAATTAGACTCTGCTTTGGGGTCTCCAAACACGGGTGAGATCTTTCTTCACGTGCTGGCCCAATGCAGTGCTCGTGCAAAAGCAAAAACAAGACTTGAGCACTCTTTGATCTGGGACTTGTCATGACAAAGCTGGGTCCTGTGTCAGAAAAGCTGCTGTGGGAAGGGCTGGGTAGTAATTGCCTGAAGTAACTTTAAAGTGAAGTTGCCTGCTGAGATTAAGCAATAAAATGCAACAATATCTGCATAAATTTATTCTGAAAAGCATAATCAGGGAAGACGAGGAGTTTAAGGAGTGTGATCCCAGTCCACTGAGCCTGAGCACGCGGAATATGAGTTTTCAAAGAAGCTACTTCAAAGGCAAAATGAGAAGGTAGAGACATCAGTGTGAACCAGATAATACAGGGGAAGCAGGGCTTAGCAGCTAATTCATTAAGTGCATTTTTGCACAGGATTTCTGATGTAGCAGCTCGCAAGGACACAGGGCAGCCACTGCAAGGCAGAGGATGGAGTTATCTCCGTGGCTGGCTGCTCCCAGTCTCTCCCTGATCCAGCAGCCACTCTTACACATCATTAAGAGACAAGCTCCCCACAGGGGCCACCACTGGCCTCATCAGCATGGAAAGCAGCCCTCTTGCTCTGCATCACTGAAGGCTGGAATATTCCCACACTGCCTCCATCTGAAACACAGCCACAGCTTTTTAAGGCAGCTCTGGGATTTTCATGACCAAAATAATACATCCAGAGAGGGTCACATGAAGGATTTTTGAGAGCAGCCTGGAAGCCAGGTGAAAGCACAGTCCAGCCCATCCAGAGCTGGTTGATGGGGGATTTATCATAAATGTTTGTGGGGTGCTCAGAGGGAGCCCTGGAGATATGAGTTTTAATTGAAAAGGGATTGCAGGGGATATAAACCAACCTAAATGTCAGGGCACTGTTGCTTCCCCTAAAGGTCAGAATGAGCACACTGAAACCACAAGTCTGAAAATGATACCTCTGACAGTGCTTTTCCAGCAATCCGTGGGTACAGAGCTGTGCTCATCTATTCCAGCTTGGAAACTGGCAGGGAAGGATGGGAAAACGGCCTCACAGAGGGCTGGGAGCTGGATAGAGCTTTTTGGATGCAGCTGCAATAAAAGAGTCTTCTGATGCCTTCCAAAGGCACAGCCCAAGTTATTACAACAGCATTAATTTACCATTAGGGCCTGCTGGAATCCGAGGAGGAAGATTTTGATTTTTAAAAACAGAGTCAAAAGGAGGCAAGAGTGAAAATAAATATATTCAGTCCTTTTAAAGTCTGACCTAAAAAGCCTTGCAGTGTAAAATATGCATAAAAAATTTATGTCAGGTTTCTATGGTTATATGTATGTAGGGGTGTGATATAGAGCAAGCTCAACCTTGCTCCTGCTGGCCTTACACGCCATGGAACTCCAAGAGCTCTTCCCAGCACAGCCTGACTGGAGTCAGCAGGGACAGCTGTTGGCTGTGTGGATGAGCTGAACAGCCTCGGGTCACTGCCCTCTGCCCCTGCAAGGCTTTTCTGGCATGGAGGAGGGAGCTCAGGGCGCCTCTGCTGCTCCTCAGCACCTCTCGGGACGGGGTGGCTCAGTGCATTCCCTTCCCTGCAGTGCTCCTGTTCCTGGAGGTCCCTGCTGAGCTCAGAACTGGGGTACAGGCTGGACTCCAAGAAGGGATGGAGAGTTACAAGTCTCTGCTCCTGACAGAGGCAGTCCTGTGGGCATCCATGAGCCCCTGCCCACAGCAGGTCCAAGTGGAAGAGCATCCCTGTGAAAAGGATGGATTTATGGGGTGGAACTTGGACAGAGCCAAGGAACTCTCTTTGCTTTATGCCAGGAGAAAATACCAGCCACCCACCCAAGATAAAGGACGCAACTCTTCAGAACAGCAAATGCTTGTTAAACATGGAAACAAAGGGTCTAATTCGGCTGCCACCCGTGCAAAGAAAACCCCCCAAACCAAGCAGAGTAAAGCCCAGTGTTAATGAGTGGATTCAGTTATCAAGCAGTGTAACGGAGGAGCCTCTCTCTGACTGTTCCTCTTGGTTTCTAAGGAGCCAGCTGTTATTTATGCAGTCTATTTACAAGTTCTCTTGGCTCTTTATGCAGAGGAATTATTTTATAGTGTAAGCTCCCTCTCTTTATTTTCCCCTTACAAGTGCACGCACTACAGAAAGGGAAGGTAGGACAAAGATGTTTGAAAGAACCACATGTAGGTATGTTTTAAAGAGAGAAGATATTTCAGGTTGCCAGTATGAAATTGTCAGAGAACATAAATTACTACTGTCTGTGCTTTTCTCCTTCCTAAGAGGATTGTGCTAATTAAACAAGAAGAGATTATCAAACTTTGTCTACAGCTGATAAAATCCAACTACAAATTAAAATGCATGTTAAAGCTAATCCATCACAAACTGAAAAATTAAGCTAGTGCATTTGTAATGTTTTCAGCATCCTTTGTCCTTCAGACAGTGCCCAAATACTAAAATTTGGTTGAGTTTAATGTTTTGCACTTTCACAGAGATTTAGAATTGAACATTTCATGCAGTTTTCTAAATGCTCATCTTCTTTGCATATTTAAGAGTGTGTCAGTAATTTGCATTCCATTTTACAAATGGAATTGTAAAAGAAAAGGGAAAATGTAAGCAACTGGATTAAAATAAACTTTTGCCTCCTTCCAGTGCCAATAAGTTTGAAAAAGTTTCCTCTTGTTGTTACATACCTCTGATGAGTCACAGCAGTAGAAATGCCAAAATGCCACCAAAGAAAGGCTTTTCCCTTTTTATTATTGGAACAAGCAAGAACAAAAAGTTCTAGAAATACAGAGGGAGACACATTCTCCTGGGTCCAAGTCTTGCTTGCACGTATGGGCCTGAGTCACTTTTGCTGTGATTAACCAGATCAAAATGAGGGAGTTGGTCCACAGTGGCACACCCAAGCTCCAGCACTGCTGAAATTAGAATTTAAACCTTGAGGGTACTAAATCAAAGCAGCCAATCTCCAGATATCCATCTGATCCTTGATAACTAAAGGGCATTTTCCTCCTGGATCAAGTCCACTGCAGTCCAGAACAGTGAGTGTGACAATAGCTAAAGGGTGAAGGAACAGATCTGAATAGAGCAGATAACCGAGAGGCCGTGGAGGCTGGAAGGAAAATTACAGCTCTCAGCCACAGGGCCTGAGGCCTGTTCCTTGGTTTGCTGCCTGTTGGGATGAATTGTATTGTGTTTTTCCTTTTAATTTTTTTCTTGGTCTGATCACTTGGTATTTCAGACCCCTTTTGAGAAGGGGTTTTGTTCCACTCAAGTTTAGTGATGCTGAACATCTAATGTAGAAATGACCTTTAGGACCTCTGATGATTGAAGTGATAATTGTATAGTATTTAAGTAACTTAAAAAGTCTTACTCATTGCTAAATTATTTATTATGTCAATTTTTGTTCTATCTTTGAGGATATCATGGCTCTGATGGAGTCAAGATTCTGAAAAGCACAGTCTCCTTCTCCTAAACAAAAGCAAATTCCCTACAAAACCCAGTCTTGAGAGAAAAATAGGAGAATGTACATGAAATGCTTTTGCCCACAAGTCACTCTTTTTATTTTCCAGATGACATTTGATCGCTGCTTTTATATTTGCCCTCCTCTTGTCTCCTTGACTGAACATGCCCACTGGGGTCAAATCCTGGTGGGAAATCTTCTTGAGAGGTGTCTTCACTCTGCACCTCTGTCTCCATGCCCTCAGACACTCCTACAGCTTCTAAAAGCACCAGCAGACCCATTCATCCACCAAACCTGCCCATGTCCTGAGAGCTGGGTCCGGTTCTTGCACAGAATCCTTTGCGCACCACCCTGTTCCTCTCACTGAGCCAGGGACTGCCTGGCTCACCCTGAGAAGGGAGCCAACCCCTCTGGCCTCTCCATGCTGGTCGTATGCCCATGTGGACCCATGGTAGCCCAGCACAGCCAAAATGTGGATTAGCACGGGCTGGGGGGGTGTCTTGTCTCACAACCTCGTGTCTTCAGGGCAGTTGTTGGTTCAGACCTGCTCCAGCCTCTCGTGCCATGTCCCTCCAGGCAGAAACTGAGATCCTGCTTGTTGAGGAGAAGAATAATTGCAGGTCTCTGGCTTTGCTTTAGTTTAAAGTGGAGTTAATTCCTCCTAGTTCAAGGCACTGAAATAACAAATTCCACGCGTCCCTGCAATTGCTTTGGCTTTGTGCTGTGATTTGTGCCAGAGTAAGGTCCACTTAGAGTAGAAAACACAAGGGTAGTATTTATTTAACTGATTATGCTGCATTCTTGTCTTATGAATCACTCTCCACAGATGGTACTTATGCCATGTCCTACTTTCTCGTTTGACAAATGACTGCTCTAAGACTCCCTTATATTGGCTCTTGCTCGAGTGCAACTGCATTGAATGCAACGGATTTAGTTTTTATTTATATTGGTGTCAACAAAGCTGGACATGGGGCCTTTAAAAGTAAAAAAAGTGCCCCAAATACCTGTAAAATTCAATATGGCACATTCATTATTTATAAAATGATTGTTTCTGTTGCAGAACATTATTGATATTGTTATTTTCTGAGCTTTCCACGTGTACAACTGATACGTACAACTGTACTTAGTCAATACTGCTTGAGATTAATAAGACTGGTAGAAGGTTTTTCAATCAATATATTCACTCCAAAGAATATGCAACTGTGTGTATGGGGGAACTGATTCTGTTTTCATAGAGATGTAAATAAAAACAATTCTTAGAAGCAAAAGGAATTGTGAAAGTGGCAAATGAGAATGCCATTTGTGATGTAAAGATTAACATTTTAAATACAACTTTGTGGCACTTTGGAGACCATTTTGGGATTACAGCAATTTTATATTCAGTAAAAAGCAGCTTTCAAATACAGAGCCACGAATTACTTCTAGTGAGGAAAAAAAGCAAAAAAGCTCTTCCCTCCCCCCCCACTGCCAAAGGGTTTGTCAGCTTACTCTTGCCAATCCTTACTAAAGAGAGTCTGGTTGCATGAATAGTACTGCCAGAAGTAGAAATCAGCAAGAATGAGCTGTCTAAAGGCTCACGTATGAAAACCAGCCTACAAAGTTCAAGGAATAATTTCTTATTCCAGGAGCCTTTCTATTCTCTGAGGGAGAAAAAAAGGAGCAACCATCCTGCTACCCAGGGAGAGATGAGAAGGGCTTTGGCCCTCCTGTGGGTTACTCTTGCAGGCTCTGTATGATGAAAGGAGTGTGAAAACCTGAGCTCTAGTACCTTCCCTTTTTTTTCTTCCTCCCCTTGGTGATTTCTTTCACTCATCCTGCTCCTATTACAGTTTATGGCTTCAGGACTGGTTCTTTGACTAAAGCAAGATCCCCTAACTAAGCCCCAAATAGCTGATGAGTTCCTCTGTCCTAGCACAGAGGCAAACCCAGGCACTGCCCGTGAGGCACTTTTTAAATTTAATTCATGCACATCACTACCACTCACCTCTCTTACCTAGTCCACCCAGGGAACCTGTTTCCACCCTATGGAACAAGAGTGGATTCAAGCCCCACATGTGTTCCATGGTTTGAAGGATGTCCTGGCTCCCTCCCTGCAGCCACAGTGTTTTGGGCAGCTTTTGCAAGTGAATGGCTTTGGCTTTATACAGCTTGGGAAAAGGAAGCTATTAAGCAAAACAGAAAGTATTGCTGAGCAATTGAGTTGATTACACTTGTCCTTGGATGGAGAATGATCTGTGCTGGGGGAGGTGCCATCTCTGGAGGCCCTGTGCTGGACAACCTCATGGCATTTCATACTGGATATTTTTGCTGTCCTGGCCAAACCACAATTTGGGTAATTGTATCCTTCCCACCTCTGCTGCTGCTATACTTTCAATCAGATGTAATATTCTTCATATCCCGTCCAAAACTACTGTGTGCTTCAAAAATAGCTGTTTCATTTTTGCACAGAAGTGACTGGTTTTCAGCTGTGGTTAGGACTCCTTGCAGGTGTAAGCAAGAAATAAATAGGACTTCTGGAGAGAAAAATTCAGTGCAGGCTGTATTTCCTTTTCACATCTGCTGTAATGCCTGATCTTCATGCATTAACCCCAGACCTTTTCAGCTATTTTCCACCCAGTGCCCAGAAATGCAGAATCACTCAGGACCTTTCCTGCTTGGCACTGTGTGAATCTGCAGTGACAGTCCCAGCTGGGAAGAGTTTGCAGCCTGAATACCTAAGACAGTTCAGATAAAATATAAGCCCAGCAAAAGCAGGGAGACTTGTCCAAGGTCACCCACATCTCTGTGGCAGCCTGGGGACCTCGCCTTCTGGTCAGGCTCCTGATACATTGGAACAAAGTCTCCCCTCAGCATCTCTTCTGTCCCCTCTCCTTCTCTGTCAGTTTATATCTTTCTATGGGTTTTGCTTCTTAGTGATTTTTAATTCTCTTTTCCCTTCCTCAGACAAAAGCACCAAGTCACTGGAGTGTATTTTTTTAATCTATTTGATGCATTTTTAGAGCACACATGGCTTGAGTTGGGTGCATGGAGCAGCTGCTTTACCAGCGCTGCTGTTTAAAGTTGGACTGCTCCGAATCCTCTCTGTTTGCAATGAGCCCCTTTGCTAGGGGTTAAGGCTGCAGCTTGCATAGCAACAACCCAAAAAGCTTGGAAGTTCCCCTGGGGGATGGGATGCCATCTGGAATTTGCACTTCTCCTTGCTGCAAGCATGCCTGGTGGGATGGACCTGGGGAGGGAGACCAGAGCCCCTGCCCAAAGTGCCTTCAACACAAGGAAACATCACAAACCAGAGGCAAAATGTTCCAGGGCTCCCAAAGTTGATGTGATAGGTCCTTCTGCCTCGTCTCCTTTCCTTTTTCTCTTTCTTTTCCCCCGTCAGTCTGAAGAGATGAATTAAAGCTGCTGAGCTTCCCAGCAGCAGAGTGATCTGGGCAGCGATTGGCAGCGTGGAGTGGATGGTGACTGTGCCGAGATGTGAGAAGGAAAGGAAAGGCAAATCCTTATGAGCAAGAGCTTGAAGAGTTGATAAAGCTCAGGGAGAGCTTTGCTTGACTCAAGGCTAAACAAGAAAGTCAACACCTGTCTCATTTAGTGTGGTGAACAGTTCAGATTGAGCTTTTGACTCCAATAAAGCCTTTTGCTGTATGCCTCAGACACCAGCACTCAGGCAAGGATTGGATAGGACAATGCAGCATAAACTTCACTTTTAGGGCTGAAATATTACTATTATTACTATCATCACCATCATCATCACCATCATCATCTCATTATAATTATTATCATTGTTATAGCTGCTATTATTATATTTCAGTGGAAATAGTCACGCTGTTGAATTCATATATATGCTAATGTCTTGCTGAATCAGAACCTGTGAAAACAAAGAAGAGGAACCTGATGGACATTCAGGATGAACAATTTAACACCGAGCTGGTCCCAGGTAGCAAATGGGAGAGTAGAGTTTGCTGTAACTGCTCCAGACAGGAACACTACGGGGCTGGGGGGAAGGTACTACAGGCTTGAGGATCTGTCCCAGAAACTGTTCCAAGACCATTTTTTGATTTCAAAAAACTTCCAGACAATCCCTAGGCAAACAGACAGGCAAAATTACCACTCTAAAACCTGCTGGCTGCAGCACAGCCATAGACCAGCCCTAACTCTGCTATAACCATCCCGCAATGACTGGTGTTCAAAATAAATTGTCATCTCTTTTCTCCAGCCACTATTACTATTTCTGGGCATGAAAAGGAAACGGATGTTTTATTTCATCTGCTACCCATGGAAGTGAAATGCTCTTATATGTGCCATACTCCCAGCTTGAGGAGTAATGGTAAAATACAAGTTACATTCTGAAACTTGGTCTATATTTGAATTTTTGCTAGCCCAGCTCTGACACATAGTAATGTAAAAAATAAAAAGAAAAATAAAATCACATCCTCTAACTAACATAATAGCAATGTACAAAAATCCTCATCTATATTTTGATCAAAATCACTTTGAAATCTGGTTTAATTTATCAGTAAAGATTTTTAAAATTTTAATTGCAATCTATTTCTTGCTAGGGAAGACCCTTGGTGCTGTCTCAATAAATATGAATTTGAAGACAAACTTAAATTTTGAAATAGTCAGTAGCTCTTAGAGTTCTTGGACCCAATATCTGCTAAATGCCAGGCTGGTTTTCACCAGAGGAGCAGAAGGATTGGCTCCTACTTAACCAAATGCCAAGGTGAGGTAAAGCAGATCCTGTGTGGTCAAACACAACCCTGGATGTTTCTAATTTTTTTTCCCTTTTTTTCTCTAGTTTTTCTCCTTTTGCTGTTAGTCATCGCAGGACCCACATTCCTGACTTTGCTACCTCCTCCTTGCTATTGCTTCCCCCAAAACCTCAAATTCCCTGCCCTGTTTGCATCCCAGCTGCAGAACCCCAAAGGGTGCTTTGTACCTTTTTTGTATCTGGACTTCTGAATACAACCAGAGCCGAGCACACATGGAGGAGCTGTGGCTTGAGTTTTCCCTGCGCTGCTGCTGAGGTTTGCTGGGAAAAGCTCAAGCAGCTCCATCTGGGCTGTGCTGAGAGAAGCATCTTGTCACCCTCTGTATCACAGCCCCTGGAGCAGCCTCGTGCCAGTGCCTGGCACTGCTGCTGGGGGAATGCTGGCAAGCACTGAGTCAAAAACACAATGTAATTGGAAAAATTAGCATGATCACCAGACAGGAGAACATCCCCATATGTTTTCTTCAGAAAGTCCACAGTTTCTTTAGCACCATGCATGGTCTGTAAGCAGAAGGGAGCTGCTCACTGCTGCCTGGCTCCAGCTGCAGAGGCTTTGGCTGAGCACAGAGGTTCAGCAGGGACACGTTTGTCTGCACTCACCATGGGAAGGGCTTTCCAAAGCACACAGTCAGCTCACTGGTGCACCACTGTGCTGCTAAAAGTTTGTGCTTTCTGGGTAAAATTTCTAAAAATAGCCCCCTCTTTAATATTAAGCTCAGAGCATGGATATTTCTTTTGGCATTTTGTCTGCTGCTGGAGGAACTCTACCAAGGAAAGGTTTCCCACAGTCTGTTCTTTCGATTCCCTTTACACATAACACAACAGTGACACACCAGAACAGTCTAAAGCAAGAGACAGAATAACATTTCAGTTCTGCAGCTTTTTTTTTTTTTTTTTTCTCCCCACTAATTCTACTGGGCCGAGATGCCACACTTCACATGGTACTGCATGTGAGACAGACCCTTCTCAGAGAGGATGATAACAGCTGCAATATCTACGGGAAGGAGGAGAGGAAGGTTGCAGTGAAAGGTGCTTCCAGCTGTACTTTAGAGATAGAAGCTGACTGTTGGAGCTACAAGTAGGTTTTGTCTTGAGTTCTCATCTCAGGCTGGACTATGTCTAGTGGATATCAATGCCAGGCAGTCTCAGATGCAGAAATAGCATTTCAAGTAGGAGAGCTTAGAAAAAACTGAAAGAATCTGCCCTTGTTTTAAAAAATTGCAGCTCTCCAAGGCCTCACCAGTTGAAACTTGGATACAATTGGTCATATCCAGCAGAAGCCACCAGTGATGGATGGACCTCAGTAGCTGGAGATGGATGAGCTGCAGTTTTCTTTCCTTATGAGAAGTGAAGCAAACTCTTTGAGCCATTCATTTATTGCTGCTGTGATCAAATGGAACAGGATTTGATCGACTCTTGTAGCTTAACCATCCCCATCCACCCACTGCAGAAACTCCATCCCAGGGGAGGACCCTGCAACACAGCAGTTGGATTTTCAAAGGAAGGGTGACACAGCAGCAAGGCTGGAAGGAGAAAGAATTGGTGCTCTCCTCCACTTCAGACAGAAGAAAAAACAGAAAGAAGCTAGTTCCTTTTCCCCATATTTTTGCACTTAACTGAAGTTCAATTTTCTAGAGGGGAAATCTCCTGATCTTTATTTCTCTGGACCAATTATCTTAAAAAGTAAATTCTTTGGCACAGGTTTTTAAAAAAGATTAAAAAAATGTTTAGTGAATTGATAAAATCATGAAGTAAGGAAACAACAAGAAGGAAGCCAGGCAAGAGCAACACAAACATTATCAGGGAGAAAATGATCAAACAAGGTTCCCAAGGGATTTTAAAGGCCATATTCTGCTTTGAATACACACGTTTCACCAGCACAATGTTAACACCTTCCATTTTCATGGAATGAAGAAGCCAAAGGTCTGGTTGAATTTCTACCCAAATATGAATTTTAAAGATGAATACCTACCCCTATTAAATACATAAACACACTCACATGCAGACACTGAAGAGGCTCCAGCCTTTCTAGAGTTTTCCATTACTTTTAGGATAACAAAACACTAATTGAAGACCTGACTCGTAACTAGGCTCCGATGAATTTTGGTCCCCTCACCACTAAAATGGTGATATCAAATCATAAGAATTTGTCTCTGCAAATAGTTTCTAGCTTTTTATATGTAAAAAGGGTTGAGATTATTTGAACTATTGCCTTTCTCAGTGAATTTTATTTAAAGATGTTTTTAAGATTTTGAGAAATTTTTGTCCTTGTGGCTGGGGGAATAAATCTTCTGGCTTTGTTGCCTTTTTTTTTTTTTTTTTTTATTTGAGCTGAAATGATTAAACTTTTCTGCTCACAAAGCAAAACAAATATTATAATTTTGCTTGGCCTATTTAAAAATACACAACTGCCAGAAAATCTATATGAAATGAGTTTTTATATTATTAAAGTGTGTGATCTTTAAGATCACTTGCAGCAAGGTAGTAGATATTCCTCCCTGCCAAGTTTCCTTTCTACCTTTTCCTTCCAGCATGTATATAAAGAAATTAGCTTTTCCCAGTGCTCTGATGAATGATTCCTCTGTCCTACCCATTGTATGATCCCATATAGTATGAGGAAGGGTTTTAATTTTGCAGGTGTCAGCTTTGTTTTTGTTACTGGTATTTGCACAACATACAATTGTCTTCAAGAGGAAGAACTCAGAGACAAAACTCGAGCTCTGTAACATCCAGGTTTCAGTGTAGTCAACAATAAAATTAAATTTTCCACTTTGGCAAACCACCTTAGTCCTGCCTTATTTACTGGAAATGTTCTGGGTGGTGATGTGATGTTATAAGCCTCAAAGGGGTCACGGACAACACAGCCATCTCCTCACCCAGACAGGTGTTTTGGGACCTGGGAAGCAGGCAGGACCAGGGTGAAAAGAGCAGGAAGGACCAGGGGAAAAACAGTATAAACCCCAGCCAGCCAGGATTTCCTTTCTGTATTAAATATTTTCAAATCCAAGACACTGCACAAGGAATTTGCTGAGCACTGATTCACCACACCTTGCCATGGGAGAGGGCAAAGCCACAACTTTCTCTGGAGCATCTTCTCTTAGCCTGGCTTTGGCCAGCCACTAAACCCAGTGACATTGTTCAGTGTTGTTTCCTTCTGCTCATTTTTACATCCAGTCATTCATTTCAGCTACCCCAAAACCAAGGCAATTGTAGCTTGCCTTGGCTCCAGATCTGCCAAACTGTGGGTGTGAACCAAGGAACCTCATGAAGAATTTCTTGGTGACAAAAACATCTCCTCTCCTGTTGCCTGGCATTTCTTCAAGGAGAGAACTGTGGAGCTGAAGGCAGAGGGAGCCTTTGCTACAACAATTAATTAAGGTTTAGTGGTTCCTGTTTTTTGTTTGGTGTAAAAAATGAATCAGCCACTTGTCAGTCACGTTCTTGAAGACTGGTGTGAATCACACTGAGAGTGGAGTAACCTTGGGCATCTGCACACTTGTCTCTACACAGCTTGGTTGTCTTAAAACCAGGCAAGGGGCTTTAGGAGCAGTGGGATAGACAGAGAAACAGCATTGTGCACTGAGAAAAAATCAGTGCTGATGAGGTTACACTGCATGCACGAGTTGGAGAGGGTCTGCTTTGCTTTCGTGCATGCTGGAAGGCACCAGTCCTGCAGTCCTGATGCTGCCTGTTCATCCAGAACAGGCCCAGAGTGGGCAGTGGGGGTGCCTTGATTTGAGTATTCAGCATTCAGCAGGAATGGCTTTGTTGGCTTGGAGAAAAAAAAAACACAAAAAGACCCAAACCAACCAACCAAAATCCAAAAAAAAAACCCAGCTGAAAAGTTTTGTACAAACATTGTTGTAGTTCAAAGATGAATCCCAAATCTGAGCACATGGAGAAGGTAGGAAGTGCTCCTCTGCTGACAGCTGGTAGGTCTGGCTGTGCCTGAAGGATAACAAGGAACATTTCTGGTGGGGACTGGGTCAGGTTACACCAGCCTAGAAGCTTCTCTGGAAACCACCCCTCATCCTCAGCCTCATCCACAGGCTACTCTGTTGGAGCAGCTGAAGGGGTGAGGACAGAAGTGCAGAGAAAACCTGCTAGATGCCAGTTCCTGGTGCCACTGAGTGTGGGTGGCACCACTCCACACCTCTCCAGCTGCTCAGCTCCCGTCCCAGCACATTCCTGTGTCTGCTTTTGGCTTAGGTTAAGTGTTTAACCAATCCAACACACACCCATTCCAGACCCCTCATTTCCAAAGCATTTAAGCACTTGGGTTGTCTTTAAGTATAATTCACAGGACACTCCTTGCATAGACATTGATGGCTAAGTGCTGTTTGTGCTTTAAAGCCAGTCCAAGTGCTCGGAACAATTTTTCCCGTGGTAAAATTCTTGCTCAATTGGTAATCCATGAGTGTGCATCCAATGTAGCAACCCTTTAAAAATAATAAAACAGAAAAATAACTCCATCTAAAAAAAGCCATGACCCCTAAAAAAAATTTTCAACGACACTTATTAAAAATGAAAGGATGTTTCTAATTATATCTGTCTTTATACTTTCTTGATTCTCAAAAATAGCAAAGCCAGCCAAAGTCTAAATAAATAAAACATTTTTTTGCTTTCAGATGAGTGAAAAACTTAAGTTCTCCAAAATGATTTTGATCAGTGTTTTTGGTGGAAAAATGTATACATTTTTCCTGTGTAGCATGAATTCCCCTTCCGCAATTTTAGTCGCTTTCCCATTTTCCAGGTAAACCCCCACATCAAAAAAAAAAAAAAAAAAAAAAATCGATTCTTCAATTTTTTACACTTCTCTAACAAGGACCAGTCTCACCTGATGAAATACCTACAAAGCGTAACTGTAAATTCTATTGTCTACCACACACCCGTGGTCGATTGAGTAACAGCTATGAGCCCTCAGAAATCAATCTACATTTATCACATAACCAAACCTTTGTGAAACAGAAAGCAGGACAGGTTTGCCAGGCATTGTACGATCTGGGATTTGAGTGTGTGTGTGTGTGTGTTGGAGAACATTTTAACCACAAACGGAGCTGATTATCGATATAATTATGCTGCAATCACACCAGAGGAGAGCATCCAGTAAATCAAATCCAACTGTCCGCCCACTCACAGAGAAGAGAGACTAAAACCTGTCAAATCAGGGAAGAAGGAACAGGTGGCCTCATTTGCAAAGAAAAAAAAAAAAAGGCTGCTCCTCTCATGGCCAAGTGCTGAACATCCAGACTCACACACACACACACATTTATTAAATGCAGAGTGTTTAATAAGCTTTCTGTGCAGCACATTAAATGTGCTTCTGGTGCATGCACCGATATAAAATGTGACACGCAGGTCTCCTCGCACACCGAGCAAATAACCTGGGACTTGCTAAGTGCTGCCATAAGTTTTCACCTTTTTAATGTTTCTAATGGCTGCTGACAGCAGCGTGCAGCCTCTGTGGCAGCTCTGCTCAGCCCTTCAGAGGCAGCAGCTCTGTCAGCAGCTCCGAGGAGGCTCCTGCGACGCTGACGTGGGACATCCTCTCTTCCCAGCTTGGGGAATGACTCCTGATTTTGGAGAGTGCTGCCTAGCTGGGGTTCTCAAGGCTGGGTCTTAAGAAATCCTTGGTGTCACACCCAAGTGTAATTGTTACTTCTCCAGATTTTAGAAATTTAAACTGAATGAGAGCAGGGTTAGCTTGGATATTGGGAAGAAATTCTTCAGTGGGAGGGTGTTGAGGCACAGGTTGCCCAGAGAAGCTGTGGCTGCCCCATCCCTGGAAGTGTCCCAGGCCAGGCTGGATGGGGCTTGGAGCACTCTGGGACAGTGGAAGGTTGGACTAGGTGAGCTTTAGGGCCCCTTCCAATCCAATCCATTCTATGGTTCCATGAAATTTTGAATTTCTTTCATCTTCTCTGTCCTTCTGACATAGTAGGCACCAGTGGCCAGACCAAGAGACCCCGAAGCAGATGACACTGAGAAAACCCACATCTCATGAATGTTACCATATATCGTTTTCTCCTGGTGGAAGGTATAGTCTTTCCCATATAGGGCACATGTCAATCAATCTATTTTGGCAAGGAGTGGCAGCAGGTACAGAAGAGCCTGCCACGTTTTGGGATGCAAACAGCTGCATTCCCCTGCTCACACAAGACTGATCTCTCAGCTGTGGATGTTGTAATGACCAGACTATGAATCTTCAAACTCAAGGTTAATTCCTGTTTTCAGTAATGGATGGGAAAAGCTGAAAATCCATCAAAACTACAAATAGGAGGAAAACGCCTCTGAAGCAAATGCCTTGAGAAAAGTGCTAGCTATGAAATGAAACGCAGGTACAGCAAGCACAGTGAGTTCTCTAGATTCAAGTGGGCCCTCTTTCCAGAGGTTCCTGAAGGAAGAGATGAAAAAGAGCTGAATGTCATAGAAGGAAGGTTGGGGCAGCTGCCCTCTAACAGGAGATTCTCAAAGGCTCCAGTCTCTGGGATGCCTCTATCACATACTGTCTGAAGGGAAAAAAAAACAGGATTTAAGCAGGATTTAAAAGTACAGAAAATACAAGACTGTGGGATACACTGAAATTGCAGACATGAGCCTGAGTACTAAATAATAAGACAGAATGATGATCTGTGGAGCCATTAAGTCCTCATTTTCGTAGCTGCAGATGATGTTGCCTTATGATTCCTTTCCTAAGCATAAACCAGCTGCGTCCAAGTCTTGGTACTGAGGTTGCAACCCCAGAGATCTATAGAAACATGACAGATCTGGTGTGTATACACATTCCTTATTCCCAGGGCTAAAAGTATACTTCCGAAGGTGGAAAACTCCAGGAGAAAATGCTCTATAAAGAAGTTTAAGGGCCCATCTGAAGGAGAAAGCAAGCATTTGCTTTAACAGTGATTAATTTTTAATTGTTTTGTGTGAGTTCAGTGGACACAAGATGATGTAGGAGAGAGACCATTTGCAAGCTCCTCTTGTAGCAGTGTATGCTCTACGATTTAATCTGTAAACTGCTTCTCATAATACCCTGGAATGGTTTTCTGCTCTCAGTAGCACAGTGAACAGTTGCCCATGTAAATCCCCCACGAGATAGGTGACCCCTTTATGATCCAGGACACACAGCAGAGAAGAGAGATCCTGCTCCACTCATAAAACCAATCATTCTTCCCTAACAGTCTACAAATTGCAGCCACCATAAAACCCACCCTGATCATATTTAGCAAACAGGGGAGTGATTCTGAGCTTGAAGGTTAAGGACCTGCACAGGTCCATCCCATGGCTGAACTGCGAAGAGAAATCAGTAATTCACACAAGCTGCCACCAAATGGCACTGAAAAAAGAATCCCTAATGCAGGAGCAAAGGACCTCCTGCAAGCTGCAGAGTTCTGTGCCACTGACAATGTGCAGCACTTGGAGATGTTGATAAACTTTGCAGCCAATACACCCGGGAGTACCAGTGGGAACATTTTCTTTCCACAATAGGCCCCAAGGTCTTTAACATGGAATATCATATTTTCAACCAAGTCAATGCCTCACCACCCTCCTCTCCAAGGCAAGCCATAGTGATGACATCTTCCTTATCATCAATAAAAATGATGTACAGCAGACCGCAGAGTTATTCAACAAGCAATTTCCAAAATCACCTTTACTACAGCGTATAAAACAGATCTAGGACTCCCTTTCCAGGATGTCAGAATTTTATGAAGCATCAAGTCTCTACTTGCAGCTCCCTGTTATGAAAAGAACAGCTCTTCATGTCGATATACAGCATTTTGCTTGCCTCAGCACATCCCCATGACCGTGCAAAAAGGTTGCTCATGATGAGGATCCTTATTAAAAGCATCACTGAGGTGATGCAAGAGAGGAAAAACCATTTGCAAAACAAACCTAAAAAGAGCTGAGCAGGTGTTGCTGTCTTCCAGCTCATCTTCCCTGAGCCTATGGACCACCCTCGACGGGGATGGTCCCACCAAGCATCATGAACACAGATGAGCTCTGTTATTAATGGAGCTTTTCCTAGCTAATGTTGCTGGAACTGAAAATGTGGCCCCAGGAATCGATTATGTAAATCCCTCGGATGGATGGAACCTTTTTCCAACAAAACTGAGCATCACAAATGATTATTTCTTCCACCCCTGCAGCAGTGAGGGCAAGCTAAGAGCTGAGCACATGCTCAGAGCTAAGCACAGACTGTTACAGGAATTTCTGAGTCAAGGACTCAATCTCTTCTTGAGGATGCAGTGTTGATTCCTAACTGTAGAGATGAGTCATGAGGAGTCAAAAGACAGAGCAGAAACACATCTGTTACTCTGCTGATCTGAAGAAGAAATATTTTCTCCACCTCAGTATTTCATACCCATCCTCACTTTTTCCTACCAGCACCTCCTCTCCTATACTGTGTTTTCAAATCCAGGGACATCACCATTATTCAGGAATAGGCCGTCTAGCAAGGATGGAATGAAAGCAATATTACCAGCTCAGCAGTGACCAAGGATGCTAAATCCTCTTCTACCAGGAACAAACAACAGTTTTTTGGTGATTTCTGTAACCTGAGATTTGCATCACATCTGGACACAGTAAATATATTAGCCCAAAAGAGTCAACATAGACTGAAAAATAGGGTACTGTAACAGTTATCTTCTGCATTTCAGAGTGAAGGTAGTAGAATTTACTGCATGGAAGAAAAGGTGAATGGATTTGCATTTAAGTTTTGTCAATTTTAAGGTCCCCAGTAGCCAAGCCTCCCTTTAAAAGAGCCCTAGTGGACAATAAACTCTTTTAGAAAATATACAGCAAAGCAGCAGTGCCCAATCGGCATAAAATTAGAGTGCTGTAATGTTTCAGCTGTTCACTTCCTTTGATACAGGCAGCTGGCAGCAAGACACTTGAAAAGATGGAAGAACAAGTAATTTCTAATGGATAATTTTTTTTTCCATACCATATGTGTTTTAAATATACATAAATGCACACACTCACACACGTATACTAATAGGATGAATTTACAGGGCAAAGAGAAGTGAACAGTCACCAGTATAGATACTGAGCTACCATTAAACATTTAAAATAATTACAGCTTTTAAGCCATGAAAACAAGAACTTTAAAAGAATATTTTTGATACATTTTCCTCTAGAGTGTAAATTTCTCAGGCATTTCCTCCTGAGTGAAATCAGAAATCACCAGTGCTATTATATTTTAAAAGCAAAAGCTTTCCTCAGACGATTTGTCTCATGGGTGTCCCCAAATTAAGGTCCCCCCCAAGAAATGGACCAAGAAAGAGATCTTTAATAATACTTCAGTATGCAATTAGATTTTTAATTTCTTGTTAATTGTAATTAATCATCAATTACATGGATGCCTTTGCATTGCACATGCTACTTTCACTGACTTGCAGGAGGAGGGAAGGCAGCTGCCCCCTCTCTCTGTACACTCCTTTCTTTGTGTAGATCTGTGCTTCCAGGTCTGTCCTCATAAACCTTCCTTCTCTTCAAAGGGAAACAATTGGATGTACAGCTCTTCACAATGACCTCCTCAGTGAGACACACAGGAATCAAAGGATATTCATTCTCCTGGAAAGCCAGTTTCCATTGTAAGCCTTTCATTCAGCACACTGAGCTGACCTGTCTTTATGCAAAATAATGCTTAACCAGTGAATTGCTGAAGAATTAACAACAAAAAAAAAAAAAAACTAGCAGAAAATAAATTGAAAAAATAAATCATTGACTTGTTTGCATCAAAAGAACCCCCAGTATTCACCATAAGAAACCAAAAAGCTGTTATGTTTTATGCAATAGATTTTTGGTCTCGCTTTCCTCCTCCTCCTCTTCCTTCTCCTTCTCTTCCTTCCTCCCTCCTGGTGAGTTGCTCGAGAGCCCAGGGACTTCGTGCAGCCTGGACCAGTCTCTCCCCATCCCCAACATCACTGGGAGCTGCAAGATGGGAGAGTTTTTGGATAGTCCCCAGGAGCCCATCTCCTCTGGGCTTTCCTGCAAAAGCAAGGAAAGTTTTTTAATCTGTTACTCAGCTCTGATGTGCTCTGCTTTCCTTCTGGGTGTTATGTGTTTGTTTTCACAAGTGTTTGCAGCACCTTTCCACTTTGCAACAACAGGCTTTGTGTGCCAGGAAGAAATATCAATGTAATCAGCTACCATATGTGTCAGTCCTTATCTGTAGCTGGCTGCAAACACACCCCAGAACAACCAAAACACATAATATTTTCTAGAAGAAAATTCTCCAACATTCTCACAGGCTGTGGTTCAGGAGGGCAAAGCAGTGAGGGAACCACTCTGCCTTGGAGATCAGCACCTTTGTGGGGTCTCAGGATGATCTGGGAGAGCAGGAGCTCCACGGGGGTGGGAGAGAGTCTGGAGCTCCATAGAGAGCAGGCTGGAGGAGAGGGGTGACCCCAGCTCCATGGAGAGCAGGTTTGAGGGCTGGAGTGACCCCAGCTCCATGGAGAGCAGGTTTGAGGGCTGGAGTGACCCCAGCTCCATGGAGAGCAGGCTGGAGGAGAGGGGTNCCTTGCATGTGGAGCAGGGACCCTGGAGGCTCTTTCTCAAGTCTGGAAAATGTGCAGGGCAGCATTGCTGCCTCCTACAAGGAGCGTGCAAGGCTGTACATCTCTCATGTGCTGCTGTAATTATTGCTGCTCTCTTAATCACGTTATGCAAATGGGCTGAGCGGGAAGGAGGGAGAGGAGGCAGACAGAATAACTGAGGAGGAAAGGGTGATACTTTTGGGTGGTGACGACTTTGCTCCCTGATTAAAATTCCTGGAATTCTCAATTGTTTCTTATCAAAAGGCTTAAAAAGGAGGATTTTTCTTTTAATAAAAATAAACGAAGAAAAATGGATCTCTTATTTCCAAGGGATACAATGGAGATCACCTTGTAGTCTGGCAGCAGAATTGATATGATTTGCATTACCAAGGATGACTAAATGGAGTGTTAAATTATCTCAAAAAAAAAAAAAAAAA
>VWZN01016700.1:1439392-1505582 GCA_013396955.1 Regulus satrapa
AAAAAGAAAAAAAAAAGAAAGATGTAAATTGATATTCATGACATCAACAAGGTTAGAAAGAAAGAAAAAAAGAAAGAAAGAAAAAAGATAGTGAGCCTTTACATGTCTTCTTGTACTATACAAGTGTTAATCTTATATTCCATGGGCACTACACTACTCCAAAAAGCATCTTCTGCTTTTGTGTGACACCTCTAGGAAATGATTTGCAATTATACAAACTAACACCGGAATGTGATGCTGCAGCAATCAGCACTGGCTATAAAAACACTAATTATTTCTGATAAATTCATTCTGTGGGTGCATTCTGAACACACACAAAAAGTTTAGTGAGCTGCAAATTTGATTTTGGAATAAATGCATTGCATTCTAAAGTTTTCTGTTGGGAAAGAGGCGGGGGGAAGGGAAACCCACCTGGTTCATCAGCTATGGAATCTCTCAAAATACTTTTGAACTATATTTAAACTGTTTCATTGCTCTTAAAATGTTTCACTATTCATGTGGATTCAATCATTGTTCACGTATTTATCTATACACATATGCCCATACATGAGAAATACATTGGAATATGCAAGGAATATACAAGGTATACGCAATTCCATGAGTAAAACTCCATATTTGGCCCCCACATGGATATTATTAACTTGGGTTGACCCTGGGCTAATGTTATCTTCTAACTTGAGGTCATTCTGGTACTTGACAAACAGAAGTTGTGATCCCAATCTTGCCACTGCTCTCAAATTTACTTGTGATCACACTTTAAAGGACTTGCTGGTCCAATCAAAATTAAAAAATTTCTACCTATAACTAGTATTGCCCAACTGCTTTGCTCAGCTTTTGGGATTTTAGTTTGAGCCTTGCCATAGCTGAAACTTTTCTATGAAGTCTTGGAGTCATGGGAGTGACAGCTTAATCTTGCTCACTTAGGATTTTATGATTGCAATGTTGCATGATTTTTAGAAAAAAACCAGAAAACTGTTTAGAGTTTTAAATTAAAATATCACATATGATATAAAAATATTAGTCATATAACATCATCTACTTATTTTTATTCTTTATTAAAATAAATTGCAAATATTTTCTTTAGCATTAAATCAAAATCCCAGAGTACTCAAGGATGGCAATACTGGCTCACAGTCTCCTTCCTCATACCTAAACTTCCTGCCTCTCCAATGAAATGCATCAAGCCCTTTAAATCTGTTGCTCATCTTACTGCCAAGACATTGAATTATAAGAGCTGATTGAACTTTTTTTTTTTTCTAATTCAGAATAGCAGTGGAAAGATTTATTTCACCTCTTTATCCTCCCATATTTCTGTAGAGGTGTTTATTATTATACTTTATGTGGATACTAACTTTAGATTTGCAGATATGCATTATGAATAAAATATTGTAGATGAAATCATAGATTAGGGCTAACAAATGCAGTAGTGATTTTTTCATTTGTAGTAACACAGTGACCTCCTTTGCATTGCAAATTTCACTATATTTGGGTTGGGGTGAGGATATAAAATATGTAATATCAAATAAGGATCTATAATAAACCAAAAGTAGATATCTGAGGAACAAGACATCTGAAATTCCCCTTGACTTGGATTTATCAGTTTTTGATGTTTTAGTTCACTCCACCCTGGCTTGGTTCTCAGTGAACCCCAGAATTTACTCTCTGCTGTCCTCAAGTCACTTTTACATTAAGCAATTCCTGACACGGTTTTACACCCCTCATCTCACGGTAGGAAGAGCATAATTTTCTCCAGAACCCTTTCATGCTGGTGGACATTAGTGACAATCAGCCCTGAAAAGTTCCCAGCAGCACAGGATGGTTTGCAAAATGCTCTATTTAACAACATATCCATTAGTGGACCCCAGATGAAAGCTAAATTAAACACCTGCATTTTGATGTTTCTAAACAATGTTTCCTGCTGTACTGACAAATCATACCTAGCTATTTTCCATGAAGGGTATCTTGCCTTTAGAGGAAATCTGTCAGAGAGGTCAGTCCAATATTCTCCATCCCTGAACAGTAACAGGGTTATACAAACTCAGTGACCTTTGCAGGCTTGGGAGTGTCTTTGCACATTCCTGTCCCCAAATGTCACCACTTCATAAAAGAAACTGAGCCTCTAATGTCCTCTTAAAGCTCTATCACAAGAGGACAACAGGAGTGATTTAGAGAAGTGCAAACACTCCGGAAAGACACAAGGAAAAGTTAAATTATTGCTTTGCACCCAGGATGAGAAATGTTTGCTGTCAACCAAATGCATTCTAACTTCTGTCCACAAATATCTGCCCAGTTAATTGCTATGGAATAACTGAAACCAGGAGAGAAAGAGTCCCCTTAGTGCTACACTCTAATTTCATGTGCTCTGCTCACTGTCTTTTAAAACCTAGCACTTCTTTTTGATGAATAGTCCTTGGCTGCCCTTCATTCTGGCAAACGACTTTGCATTTCAACCTTTATTTCTCATGGAGGTTTTCCACTCCAGATGTTCGCCCTTTGGACTTTCCTGATCCACATTAACACCCCAATTTTGGGTGCTGCTCACAGATAACCACTGCTGAAGCCATTATCTTGCCAAACATCCG
Organism: Regulus satrapa; assembly: GCA_013396955.1. Lineage (NCBI taxonomy): Eukaryota > Metazoa > Chordata > Aves > Passeriformes > Regulidae > Regulus > Regulus satrapa. Next base: position 1,441,975 of record VWZN01016700.1, read on the forward strand.
TGCAGCCAACATGTAGTCAATTATTTTAATATTGTCTTTTAAATGAATCACTCTAATCATCCTAGCTGCCTACCTCAGAGGCCAAATTAACTTGTCAGCCTCTTTTGTGTTTTAAGGGTCAATTTTAGAGAGGTCTCAGCAATGGCCTAAATCTGCTGCCGTTGAAATCAATGGCAAAGCTCCCAGGATCCTCACTGGAAGCAGGTTTTGGCAAGTGCAGAGCACTCATGACAATTCCAGCCTTCAGTACAAGATGTCCTCAGTATTTCAGAGGGGTCCTGCTGTCCTGCTCTGTGGCATTAAAGAGACATCTCCCCATGACCCACACACACAGAGCTCTAACCCAGGGTGCCTTCCCTATGCTCCTGTTCTGTGTGCCCACATTATTCTCATTTTGCTTTATCCAGTTTCCCAAAGTCATTGCTTCTTCCTAAATCCCTTTTCCTTCCCCAACTGATTTCCTGCCTCCTAGATTTCTTCTTTTCCAGTTGGTTTCACTGCACATTACCACAACCTGAATTTTACCGCAATGGTAAACCAGGAAGTTTCTTCTTCCTTCCCTTTTATTTTTTCTTCTTTTATGTTTTTTTTTCAAACTGACACTTCACAATTTAGAAAACATTGCATTTATCTGGTGTTTACTCCATCTTTCATTTCATTAAATAAAACAAGGCTTAACACCAATCCCCAAAGTACCACAAATTATTATTTCTCTCCAGATTGATCCACCACAGTTTGTTCTTCAGCCAGTAGGGATTCTGTGCAATCGTGTGCACCACCAGCATCCCCCACACTTCTTTTCCAAGTAGGACTGTGGAGCTGACCTGTTATAAAATGTGGATGCATTTTAAGCACTGCCTTACCTCTAATGCCCAGTTTCATAAATTAATTTTAAAAAAGAAACAATCAAGCCAACAGTGGTTTGGCAAATCTCCTCCCTGAGGGATCCAAATTCCAGCCTTGGGTGCCTGAGGCTGGAAGAACAGAACTACACACAGAACAGAAAGTGCTCATTTCAGCCATCACCTATGATACATTTCACAGCAGCATTAGGATCCCCAAACTGGAATGCTGTGCTATGTTCCAGGACAAAGAAGGGAGATCTTGCCCAGCGGTGATTTTGAGAAATAAATTTAAAAGTCTAAATTAAATGCAGAGATACACAAAACCAAGACAAGGTCAGGGATTGTTTATAAAGGAAAAAGAACTTGAAATGCTTATCACACAGTATTGTGTAGAAATTCTTATAAGAAGCAGTGCTGGCTTCTTACATGGACAGCAAATACAGATTTTGGATGAGTGCAAAGTCATAGTAGAAAAACCCTTTCTGAGGAAATCCTCAGCTGTGGATGTTCCAAGTTTAATTTTTTTTTTTTAAATTTTTTTTTTCTAAATTAACTTCTGACTTTCTCAGTTGACTCTGGGAATGGATGAAGTTAAACAAAATAGTGCCTGGAGTAGGACTGGCATGGTTGTCTCGGCTGCAGGAGGCAAAGGCAGTGGCTGACTCTTCCCTGACCCTGGCAGTGGAGCAAGGAGCTGCCCCTCCTGTTCTCCATCAGCTCTTTGCTGTGGTTAAAGCTCTGGAAGATCTGGTTCTCATCCAAATAGCACTTTCAGGGTGGCTTCTTGGTATTCCTGATAAGATATCACTATTCTAAAACTGTGGGCAACTTCACTCAGCTCCTGATATCTGAGCAGGGCAAAACCCCTACTTCCCTCCAGGGCACGGTGCCTCCTGGTTTCCAGTTTCTCCACAGTGGTTCCATGCACATTTCCTCCTTACCCTGTTGTAAATTAGAACTACTCCTTACTACTGTAAATTAGAAAAACTATGGGGCTGTGCTGCAAAGTGCAGCTGACAACATTTAAATCAATGTCAAGCCAGCCAGGAGCAGTTTACCTTCACCAAAATCTTGGAAGAGCCAGGAAGCTAAGAATAGAAATATCACATCAATTAAAAATAAATAGAGAAAAAAATTCCCATAATTTTCATGATATTTCATCCAGATATGGCAATCATCCATTTAATACACTTTTCATTACCAAAAAGGCCACTCCCTACCCCCACACAGAGAGAAAAGGCAGGCGATTTATTCTTAAACGTATTTCTCCTGAACTGACCATGACCTCACTGGGTGTATATTTCTCTGCACTTGACATTATCACAGAGTGAAAGAGTAGTTTTACCTTGCACATAAGACTTAAAAAGAGTCAGTCATTGATCTTGGTTTTCATTTCTGCCACAAAGGAATGCACGGGCATTTTTTCTTCCACAAATGCGGATTTGGGTAAAAGCCAGCTTTACTTGCCTGGTAATATACACCACCAGTTTGTGTGACTGGCAGCTGATGCTCCTGCCTCTGAAAGAGGAGAGCAGTGGCATTTGTCATGGCATGCCTCTGACATTTTCCACAGCAAGGGGCAGATCATATCAAACTCCTGCTCATCCATTCAACTTCCTGGGGAGAAACAGACTTCAAAATCTAAACCCAAGGAAAAAATAGGCTGTTAGACACTTGTCCTGAAGGCTGCAAGAGGAAAAGTGCTTATAAATGTATCAAACTGCAGGAGCAGGATTTACCTTTGATTTGTCCTTGTTGGTTCTTGTCGGTGCTGTTACAGCCCCCCTCTGCTAGGGCAGGGCTTGGCCCCGGGGTCCTGGGGAGCCACAGGAGGTTTGGGTTTAGTCCTGCAAACAAACCCCCAAAAATCTCCACACTGAGGAGACACAGTATTTGAGAGCTTAACGTGTCACCTCTTGGCAAGGAAAAGAATCATCAGCAAAAGCAAGGCTGAGCATCCCGTGGGGTCCATCCATTACAGACTCCCCGTGTACCAAATCCCCTGCACAAATGGAAGAACAAGAAGCTTCACTGCGGCTTTCTCGAGCGTCCCCAAATCCATGGGGCAGCACAACGAGTGCCAGCTGTGCTGCAGGGACACCCTGCTGGGGAAAGTATCTTGGAACAGTTTAATCTTGAAGTTTAATTCCCAAAAATATCCCAATTCCCCACAAGGCTGAATGTCCAGTCTGTCTAATACCCCATACTTGGGACATTCAGGTGGACCTGCATCGTTTTGTGTCCAACATTTGCAGTGTCAGCCTGTTAAACTAAACAGGGGCTTGATTGCAAATTCATCCCAGCTCCTGCTGCTGAGGGAACAGAGCCAAGGGCCAGGAATGCCAGTGGCAGTTCTTGTCATGGCTGGGCCAAGTCCACCATCACTGCAGGATCTGTCCAGTTCTCTCTTTAGCATCCAGAAATTATTCCTTCCTGTTCCAAAAGCACGGCGCTTGAAACCAATTATATAGCACCAATGAGCAACAGAGAAGCCTTTCGTGGCTAAGGCACCAACCATTATTTTCATTAAATCTCCAACCATTCATTTGCTGATAAAAGCTCTGTTTCCTCTGGGTGATTTCCATGAATTTGTGTGCTTACAACATAACACCAGTCGCAACCTGAAGCTATAATTCAGCCATATAAACTGAAAACAATAAATCCAGAGTCTCTTAATCTTTGCCCTAACCCTCTTTGAGTTCAGGATGGATTTTTTAATTCTCTCATTGGGATCACATCCTTCTTTCATTTAGTGCATCTATGAACACATGTGTTTTTACCACCCATGCAAACCTTCCCATGCTGGAAGAAGAAACCTAAAGTGTACAAAACTAAACTTGTGTGTAGCCTTAGATTGTAAATTCACTGCCAGAGAAGTTAATTTCCTGTGTATTTGGACACAGTGTTGTATAGATGGCTGTTGATGGCTATGAGCATGTCTTTAAACTGCAGATATGTAATTATCAAATAATAATAATAATAATCCCACATAATCCATGCGTGTGAGGCATGTTCACATATAGAATACGCAGCATCTGTAATTTAGTTGAAGTTTCTAAAGTGGAGAATCCAAGATTTAAACAGGAGGCTGGCAGTACAGATGTCAGGAAAAGGGAGAGGCAGAAAATGACCCAGGGCTGAACCTCGGTGACCTCCCATCCATCAATATAAGCATGAGAAGACTCAATGGCAGGATCTCTGCACAACAAGCACAATAAAATGCCACAATAATAAGAAAACAGAGTGCTAACCCGAGGTAAATCAAACTAAGCCTCCCCCACTGGCATGTTTTTGCATGAGTGTGTGTTTTGCAGGGAGATACTTTACTTAGCATTACAAATGTAAGTTAGACTATGGTGCATATAAGCACATCCATATTTCATGAACCTCTATGTAGCTCCATAGTATTATCATATAAGTGGTATAGATTCCTTTCCTGCCTGTAATGGCAGAGTGTTTTCATTTTAATGATCCTTGTTATTATGCAGACTAAAGGAATTCACAAGATCATCAGTACTTAGAAATTTCCAGAGTGTGATTTTTTTTTTTCCCCCCACTGGTGTGGGTGTTCTATGTGGTGTTGCCTTGATTTTTCACCTGGGGCCACATCCCCCAGCTAAACTCCTACTGAGGTAAGGGCCAGCTCTGTGTCCCCTTGGTGTTTTGAGGGATCTGGGAGTACAGGTGGGTGGGGTGGCCTGGGGCAGAGCGTTGGGTTTGGGCCAGGTTAGAGCGGGTGGCCTTCAGAGCCAGTGTGGTGTGATTTACCCCATCTGCCTCTCAGACGTCTGAGCCTTCCGAGGGAGAATAAAAGGAGCCTTGGCTGAATGTAAATGATGTTTTCATATGGTAATATATTACGTGGCTTGGACTGAGTGGTGCAGTGGCACGAGGTGCATTGGGGACATAAAGGAAAACAAAAATCCTTGCGCTGAAGAATTTATAGCCTAAAAGAACGAACCCTGGATTCTCTCCAAGGTTAAAAAAAAAACCAAAAAACAAAAAACAAACCAAAAACCCTATTGGGAATATATCCCAAGATATATTTGAGAGAAAGACTTTCAGGATATTATGGCTCATAACATTAACTAATTTTCTAGGAAAAGCTCAGGCTCCCACCACATCCGATGTGGGGGGATGCTGCTCTTGGTGCTCACCTTGTGACAAACCCAGCACTGACTGCAGCTCAGACCGTGTAGGGGAAGACATCCAGCTTTCTGTAAAGCCCTCCTGAGCCTCACAAGGTGTTGTATGTGGAAGCCAGTGCTGAACTTTTTGGGCTTTCTTATCTATATCTTCCCACAGGGAGACAGGCACTCTGAAACATGCCACACGTCGGGTCACACTCATTAATCGGTATGGATGTTTAAAGTGCTCCAGAAGGGGAAAAAAAATCCCACAAACCAACCCAACCCCCATAATCTCCCTTTTTTCCAGATCCTCTAAATCAATGCAACATTTAAATTTTTTTTCTGTAGTCTCCTGGGTGTAAAGCTGAATCCATATTTCTGAAGGAATTTACTTCATGCTGGGCATTTGTTTTTCACAAATGTAAAAAGCAGTTTTGCTTGGAGCTTTTTCCAGGCTCCAATTTCATGTGTGGCACTGCTGGGTCAAACTGCCTTCAGCAGGGTTGCTGCTACAGGGGTCACACTCCTGGGCACATCTTCATCACCCACTTCTGCCTATGGGATCCAGCAGAGTTAAGCTTTTGGAACCGGGAAAAAATTGGGCCACAATATCTACAGCACTGTGTACAACCTACACACAAATCCAGCTCATTGGAGCATGCATGATTAGCTAATGGGATATTACATCCCTTTTATGGGCTTTAACCTTCTTTTAAGACCACATGATTATGCCAAATGCACAGTTTAGGGCAGGGTTTACAGGAATGTTCAGCCTCCCCACAAGCAAACTCCCAACCTGCAGGGTTTGAGTGGAAACAGCAATACACAAACATAAGGATTGCTGAAGAGGACAAGCTGTTGAGAGGACGCCCTCTTTATTACCTGCGCGTTGAGCGTGTGCTGTCAGGGTTTTATATGTGACTATATTGGTTTAAACAAACAAGAGTGCGGCGTACAGCTAAAAAAGCTGGCAGGAAGAATGATTTAAAATGAATCATCCCTTCAGCAGCCACTTAAGGGATGTCTGGAGGTAAAGCCTGGGTAATTGGATCGCAGGCTCCACCCCAAGGGACCCTGCCGAGCAGTAGGAGTAGCTGTGGCCAAGATCACAGCCGAGGAATTCAAAGACAAAAAAAAAAAAATATCATCAAGGCTTAATGGGGATTGGTGGCCCTGATGCTAGATGAGCTGGATCTGAACACAAGTGACTTGTCTGAGACAGACAGAAGGTTTTAGGTGAGATGGATCTGTACAGGCTGTGGGTTGGTTTAAAAGCACTCTCTAAGCTTTGTTACTGCTGCAAAATATAGAGAGTGACTCAGGGTTTGATGGCACATCAGCAGTACACCACTGAGCTGCCCCTCCCCGCCATGCCCACTCGGATTTGGTTCATGTGGCAGAGTATCCCCAAGGATGCAAAAGCTGGGATGAAACAGCCCTGGAAGATGTGCTCTAGAGGTGTGCAGTGTGCTCCCAGCGCTAATGAACATTCAGCCAACATGATCAGATTAGAGCCATCCAAGAGTAAAATCCCTTAGAGTTACTCCTGTACCCAGCAGCAACTGCTGTACTGCAAACCTGTGCCATTTCCCAGTGTAAACACTTGCTGTTGTTGCAAAAATCCATCTGGTAAGTCACAGATGTCCCCAGAATGGGCTTCTCAAGGGAAGGAGCTCACTGGGTCAGCCACAGGCAGGTGAAAGTAGTACAGCCCCCTCTCTAACCTTAAACAGAAGTGAATGATCAGAGAGGAGATACAAATGTCACCTCTTTAATCCTCTTAGGTGCAGTTTATCCAACAACTTACTTTCCTTGGAAAAAAACTCCCTCCCACAAAACCCAGCTCTGTTCAAAAGACGAGGAGCAGGGATGGGAAACTCGTGGTGGACTCAGCCGAGCTGCTGGGAGGTTACAAAGCCCTGTGAAGCCCAGGATCTTTTCAGCAGCCTGAAGTTATGTGTCTCCACTCTGACAGCTCCTTGGATTTCACAGTGAGCACGCCCTTCCCAGAGAAACAAACGCATTGTTTGGTCAACAGTGAAATTGTTTAGTGGAAAGAAACCAACTCACATAAACGCTGCCAGCTCTGCTTGCCCTGTAGCACAGAAGCCAAAATAGGTGAAATAATAAAATGTGACTATATATATCCTCTGAGCATAAGAATGCTGAGAAGGAGGAATGCATAAATAGCAACAAATTATTCTCACACACTTACTGCTAAGTCTGTTTATTAGATTAAATTAATAATGATGCTGCATTAACTGACTCTGCTATCTAGCATGCACACTCAAGGGTGTACCACAAAAACAGAAGTGAATTTTCTCTTAAATACTTTGCAGGACATTTGTTCTTGAATAAAGCTCTCTTAATTAGGCAGCTGCCCTTTAATAATAAACCAGAGCCAAAGATGTAGCATTACAGGTGTAAAACCCGTGCAGTAGAACCAAAACTCCACTGTGGGTCTAAGGAGACTCTTAGCAACACCAACAATTTCTTGATTTGAATAAACATTTTCAGCCACCCCCTCCAAAAAAATAACCCAACCAACCAACCAAATCAAAACAAAAAACCCCCAACACCACTTTTATGTCTATCCATTTTCATGTCCCCTTTATTCTCCTAAGAGCTGAAGCATCAAAAGAGGAATCACTGAGCTGCTCAGGCACCACAAGTTGACTCCCCCAGGGACAGGAACCCAGTGCCCAGCCCTGGAACACCTTTCACAGCCTGTTACAGCCACCTGAGCCCAAAGCAGCCCCTGGACCTGTGTCCCAATCTTCTGTGAAGCTTCCCCAGAGCCGTCAGGCTTTGTAGAGAGGAACAAATATCAAATGATAAAACTGCTCACAGCACACATACGCAGTAGCACAGCACCAGGAAGGTAATATTTGAAGTTTACAGAAAGCAAATTCAAGTAAGCTCTAAGTCAATCAAAAGTGACTGGAAACAACTTTGGTCCAAATATGTGTTCAAAAAGGTCATAGGTGTTGTAATTATCCTTACTAGACTTAGCACATGCTCAGCTTAAGGCTGCCAAGGACTGAAGAACACTCAGGACGCCTAAGTAACTGTCACCTCATTAAAATAAAAAAATAACTAAAATAATTATAATTCAATGATACTTCAAGATAGCATACAGGAAATAATTTATTTGGGAAAATATTGGAAGACTTTCCAAAACCAGACTCTCTCTTTCCTCCACAGAATGTCCTTTCTGCAGCAACAATCTCAGTCAGAAATACAAACCAGGGTTCACATCGAATACGATCACATGTGAATGACAATATGATGGAAAGGGACTGAGAAACAAAGCCTCAAAAATGTTAATTGTATCTCAAAGGGAGAGTAAAATCAATAAATGCTATTTCTAAAACAACATAGTATCCATCAGCTAAGATACCTGATATAAATCAGTAAAAACAGTGTTATGAGAATGGTAATTTTTCGTAGTTATGGGAAAGGCTTTGTCTTATTTATTGCCATCAGGACAGTCATCTTCACCTATCTTTTTTCCAAATAATGCACATTTTGGTGGTGTCCCCCAGCCCCACCCTGTGCCAAGGACAGGCAGCCCCAGCAAACTATGCATGACTCCAAAGACAAAACCATAAAGGTTTTACTGGCAACTGCAGCACTCTTAAAGCAGGCAGTAATGAACTTGGAATCTATAGGGGTAGAGATTACTTTGGACAGAGTAAAAGGCAAGGGGAGAGGTTGGTCTGAAATGTCAGAAATATTAGCTACAGAGAAATACAGTAAGTGAATCAATGAGAACAGAGCTACTGGGTAAAAGGATTAAATGGCTAATAGAAGGGAGACTCCACTGACCTCCAACATGGGAAGGAGTTGATAATGAGATAAGTAAAGCTTATGAAGATAATAACAGTGTAATTATGGTCGAGTTCAAACTACTAAGTGTATATTAGGAAACCCCTGAGATATATATAGATATAAAATTCTGGATAGCAAGTAGTAAATGATTACCTTTTAGTCCAAAGTGTAAGAGGCTCAAAAAATATGTCTGGATTTGAGTTTAACCTATAACCCAACAGTGGGACTACATAAAACATTTTACACCTCATTTTTAAAGAACACACAAGAAGTCACAGCGATTATGGAGTGATTTATCCACTGCAATTTCTGTTACCACTAGACTGCACCGAGGTGGGGACTATACATGCACGGGGATATCCTGGGAGACAGTCTTGGCCTGAGGAACACGTGCTCCAAACACACTGAGGAAGGCAGGGGAATGGGGCAGGATGAGTTTCCTGCCCAGTTCTTGACCCAGCACTTGTGAACTTGCTCTCATAGTTGATATTTAGTGGAAGGGAACAGTGTGTAAGGGGCTTTATCCTATAAAATTACCCCTTTTCTTCCCACAAGCAACTTCTCTGCATCCCCACTGCTTTATGTTTTGTCTCCCTATTTTTTAATTTAATTTTTTCAAAAAACATGAAGCAAGGGATACCACCCGCTGCTGAAGATGCCAGATCATACAGATCAGCCAACAATGCGTGACAAATGCTGCCTTTATTGGAAAAGCACAAGTAACCCTGAAGGATCACATTTTTAGGGGGTCTTACTTCATATCTCAGTCTCCCTCCTCAATTCTGCAATCAACTGACAACGTGAACAGCAGGATTTGATTTTTTTCTCATCTAATTTGTGGGTGCAAACAACGTGTTACACTGCGAAACTGAGCACTTCGTTTATCCTTGCTATTTGTGCTTACAAATCAGGGCAATGCTTGATCTTTAAATTCCATAATTTCCTCCTGCAATTGGTTGTACTCACAAAATTGCACCTGCAGTTGATTGCTGGAGCAGATTTAGGGGCTGGTTCTGAAGATGCAGCCCGTGATTTTTGAAAAGCTAATGTTGGAAGAAAGAAAAACAACCCAAAACAAACCAGGTCCCGCGAAAATGGGAATCAGGTTTTAGCTAAAACGATAGGTATATTATTCAGTAAAATAAAAGTGACAGGCATCAGAAGGTCTTAATAGATGCAGTATACACTCCTACCTGGAGAATACAAACATAGCTCAAGGAAACACTTTTCTGAATAGCTGTCAATCAGAAAGTGGCAATAAAAAACTAAATAAATGCAGACCTCAAACATCTAAACCCTATTTGTCCTAAACAGGGCATAGACAACTGTGTTATCACATCACACGGGTGCCACTGTGTATGCCAGCGTGTGGACAAATGACTGCTGAAGTGCATAAGTTCTAATTGGGTCATTTGCGTGCGGCCACCACCATTCATTCCATGATCAAAATATATCACCAAGTGCCTAATCCTACATTTATACTGCTAAAAAATATCTATCTTTCCATACTTTGCTGTAGCTATAAAACACCGGGATATGCATAGCACAGATTAAGCAATTTTTTTTTTCCAAAGGACTTCTTGGGTCACAAAAAATACAGAAAAAGTAGAAGAGACAGGTAGTAGGAAAATGACTGCACAAATGTAAAGTCATTTATTAATACAGTACAAGTGCGTGCTCTGAAAGGGACAGGTGGGAGATTACTGGGAACACAGGGCAGTGAATTATTTAAGTCAAGTGCCTTTTAGGGGCATGAAAACAGGAGCTGAGAAAAGGCTATTAGGCCACTTTGTCCATACTCTGCATCTAAGCCTTAAAACCCCCTTACCGCTGAGCCAGATAATGCATTTTTAATACCTCATTCACTGTTCTTAGATATTCCAAATGATAGAGCTTTTCCCACTTTGGGAAACAATTCTATTCTCTAATAAAAAAACCAAAACAGATATAAATTGCCAACAGAAGGGTTTTGAACCAAAATTCTTCTGGTAGCATCCCGTGGTTGCTCTTCTATTCCCTTTCGAGTGTCGCACTGCAGAGATATCTTCAAAGGGGCAGGGTGAGGAACTACATCAAACTGTAAGAAATCCTTATGTCTAAGAACAATCCTTCAGCTTATCTTCCATGCAACTTATTTTTTCCCAGGCAGTGGAAAATATATGAGAAATGAAGCCTTGAAGGGAAAAACCTTCAGGGAAGGTGAACTCCAACTTAGTGCAAAACACAAAGGTAGAAGTGACACACTGGAGACCGACATGAATTCTCTGAAACCTCAAAAGAAGATGCATCCCATTTACAACTCAAAAGCATCTTTGCCTGACAGATCTGCAGGCTCTACTTTGGATCTGAAGCTCACATTCATTTTCTCCCATTTTATTTTTTACCACACTTAGTCACAAATAGCAAAAGAATTTTAAGTCAATTTGGGCTCCCAAATCACCAGTTCACCATTTTTAGTGCAGTCATTTTAACTCATTTGAGCCTGTGTGTGTGAGAGTGTGGGCATGCACCAAAAATTATGGTCCAGTGTCTGCCCTCTGCTTGTGCCTGGTTTCCATCCCTGATTGAGCAACAAGGAGGGAAAATACATTTCCTTGCTGACACTGAAGATCGGAGCCCAGAGCACAAAGACAGCCTGACCTTTTGCCAATAGCTTGATTTTCAGAGGAAGACTGAACCTTCAAAGTATCATTAAGAAAAAAAAAAAATCCCCATACAATGGACTTTGGGGTCAGCAATCAAGAACAGGCTGCACTTCCAAAGGCCTCCTTATGAGAAGTCTGGGGAGATGATGCAGTGATCCATTTGTTTTTAGAAATCTAATTGTGGTGGCCCAGATTTTGTCCTTGTGCACCAGGCACTGTCCTATTTCTTCAGTGAGATCCTCTTCCGTGGGGAACATTTTGCCTCTCTGTTCAGATGGATGTGGGACAAATTTTGCAAATTAGGTCCTAACTAAATTTGGTTAGGAAACTAGGTACTCTTTTTAGGGGGGGAGGGGGGTGGGAAATCAGTGTATAAACCAGCTAAACAAAGATTATAATTATCCCAGAATGGTTTTATATTTGTGCTTTTAAAGTATGAATAATTAAAGCTGTCTGGAAGAACTCAGATGGAAACAGTGAGTTTATGTTTTTGTAAACCAGCTACAGTGCTGAGGTTGCTCATCAAATAACACTGGGGAGAGGAGCTGGGCCAAGACTCTTCTGGGCCTTCCTGCCATTTACACAGCTTAGCCTGCTTATTTCAAGAGGGAAGAGAGCCAGAGAGCAAAGCTCTTGACCCTGTGAGCACCAAGCCCTGGGGTTGAGAGCAGAAGGGTCCTTAATCACCTGGCTACTAGCAGCTGCTTCAGTCTGAACTTAGACAGTTAGACTTGGAAACTTATTTTGCCTTATCAATTAAAACCTCCCTCCTAAAAAAAAAAAAAAAAAAAAAAAAAAAAAAAAGAACAGGGGTGTAAGTTTTTTANAAAAAAAAAAAAAAGAGCAGAGTTGTAGATTTTTCATGAGACTTAAAAATGCTGTTCTTAGCATATCTTTACAGGCAGGAAAGGAGAAACAAGCTCCTCAGCCTTTACTTGCCTCCATACTTTGCCTTGCACTTTTGAAGGCTGCACAGCAAACCCTCAGGGCTGAATCTTTGCTCTGCATGATGGATCCTCAGACATACAATTCCCATTATTGTTAATGGCAGTTGTGCATCAAATTACTACACATGGCATTTGCTAGTCCTCTGAGCTACCTGCTTTCCTCTTGCAGTACAAGCACGTAGGAAATGCACTGGGATATTGCTACTTTTAGAGGTTGTTAGCTGTGCAAATTTGTGCAATAAAAATTTTGCTGCAAGCTTTCATTATCTTAATAACAAAAAATGACACAGAATTTTCACTTTTTACCGCAGAACCACCAGTACTTAATACTGTGAAGAAGTCCAGAAAAAGCCCAGGAACAAAATTTAAAGGCAATCCATAGGCCACCATCAATGATAATTCTGGGGAACTCTGCTAGGGGTTAACACTAGTATAGGGCATAAAATGCTATTGAGAAATACTTTGGATTTTTTTTTATCCTTTTATTCTAGTCATATCTTCCAACGAAACAGGCTGGACTAAAAGTGCTGAGTAAATGAAAAGGGAAGAGTCACAGAGAGGGCAATCACTGTTAGAAGCACAAGTTACCCTTGCCTTTGACGTGGCAGAGTCCAGGCTGCCTGTTTGTGTATCACGAGCAGCAGAGGACAGCTCTTCTCCTCCAGCACGCCCTGGAACTGCTGTGTCCTGCAGTGGGACCAGTGCCACTGCCACAGGGAGCGCATCCCATGCAGGGCACAGGCAGCAGATGAGGTTTGTTATGAGGGTTTTGATTATGTGCCCCCCTCTCATTTGAAAGGAGTACAAGAAAATTGCTGTCAGACCCTCGAGATTTCTTTTCCTCCACTCTGTACAATGTTTTCACACTCTGTGCAATTTCAGTCAACTTACCGATGTACAAAGGAAAAATTTAAGCAAACGTACATCTGCTTACAGCTACATTCTGCATTTTGTTTAAAGCATAACCTGGCATCTGTAAGGGAACAGACAGGTTACTGCTCTGAGCTATGAAATATTCATAGAAACACCAGTGTGATGCCTCACCTTTGCTCCTTCAAATAGACAATGGTCTGGCTGCCTCCCCAGAGCCAAGTCTCAGTGTCAGAGAGAGGAGTAAGTAGCTTATTGTGCTGTTAATATATGATTATGTCATCTCTCCTAACACTCTCCCACTAAAGAGGCTGAGACCTTCAGGTCTGCAAATCCCCAGCTTGAAATGGAGCTAGGGATTTCTTCCCCTGTCTGTAAAGCAGCTCAGCTGTAATATGAGCTGAATGGAGATTCACAGGGAAAAGGTTCTGTGGCTTTTAAATTTTAAAAAATTTTTATTCAGGGATCCAATTTAAAAGGCCTCAGAACAGGAAGTCTTCTGCACATAGTTTATCTTCATGCAGAAGGAGGGAAGAGACCCCACTGCTCTGTTGCTCTCCTCTTGGTCTACAGGAGGACAGGGGTTTAGACAGTATTTGTTTCTGAACTTGTTGCTTCCTTTACTGACAGTTGCACCTGAGTGAGCCAGGAAACCTCCCCCACTGCAGCCTCAAAAGGACAAAATTCATGGCCTCTTCCTTCTTGAAACAGAGAGGAAACAGATAATTTTATTGCACAACACACTAATAAAACCTTTCCAGAATCTGTCTGTTAGTGTCAAGGAAGCTCCTGTTGCTTCCAAGCCAAATTCCTGGACTACACCATTTGCAAATTCCCTGCCTTGTGGTTGCAGAGCTAGAAAATACAGGTGGTTCCAAGAACCCAGGGGAAACCCCAGTGAGCTTTTGAGATCTCTGTGTTGAGAAACAAAACTGGAAAGATCTCTCTGAAGCAATAAATAGAAGGACAGAGAACCTCTGAAATCTGTAGATCACCCTGGCTTCTGAAGAGGATGCTCACCTCATTGTTCAAAGCCCAAATGTCCTTGCAAGTTTATGGACCTGCATTGAATACCTAAAGCTTTTCATTTGAAGGCCTATTTTTTATGGATACTGCAAATCAGTTTAAAGTAACACTTTGTCAGCCAGAAATCCTGATAAAGGTAAATTTAAGTGATGCCTCTTTAAATGCCTCTATAGTTAATGTTTCTATAGTTCCTCCCTGCACCCTGGGGGAAATAAAGGTCTACTGGTGATTATTTTCCTACTTTTCATTGTGTCATGTAGACATTTTATTTTTAATATTAAGGTCCAGGGTAGAAGATATCTGATTTATGTAGCTGGCATATAACCTGAGAGCATTTTTCTTTCTTCTTTAACAAAATAGATTTTCTGAAACCTGTCAATTCCTGTTTTAGGAAGAGACCAAAAAATCCTTCTAAAAGCTTTTTCAGATTTAAGGAACTGTGGTTTTGAGGAAGAATAGAGCAGAGAGAGCTCTGTTTCAAAATTTTGGCCTTAAAATCATTCTAACATGTAACCATCAATTTCTGGCTCTCGGGTGCTTCACACAGATTTTCTTGGGTTGTATTTTTCATAAAAATATCTAACATCAAACTTTATTAAAGCAGTACTGAAGTTATTGGCCACTGTTAATGTCCTATATTTCAGATGAGTCACTTTTGACTTTTATTAGGAGGTGGGAAAATCTCTTTCATCTAATTTCCAGCATCTTCATTCATGCATGACAACTTGTCTCCATTCTCCGCCTCTGCAGTATGTGTGAAACAAGATGTCTCAAAGTCTAATTCTAGAATTCAAGTACTGAACTGAAAAAATTGCTGAAGTTTCTCGTATATTTTTGTAGCACAGACTAGAATTATTAATAGTCATAAAACACAAGGCCCTTTGCCCACAGCTGCTCTGCAGGTGGAAAACCAGTGAACTTTACAAGAAATTGGCTTCCAACTATTTTATTTGAAGCACTAGAGGAGAATAAGGGGTCTAATCTTTCAAGGACAGATGTAACTTCAGCCTTATGCCTGCCAGCAGACTTCAATAGGACAAGTTAGGATGATAGATTTAATTGTCTGTCCGGGATGTTGCTGAATCAAGGACTGGACTCCAGTAGCTTATAGATGGTCTAAATTGTGAGACTTCATGGAACTGGCTAAAGAGCTCTTCCCAAGTGCAGCTAGACTTCTTTCTGCCTTGTAAGATGATAATGGCAGTGTCAGGTCAGTGTGTGTTCACAGAAGGGAATTGGGGAGCAAAAGGAATGCAGGGCTGAGCACAGAGTGAAAGTCACTGCATTGCAAAGAGCCTGAGGAGACGTTTCCCTACCAGGAACTTTTCTGACGGCCCAGGTGAACCCAACACTTCTGTCTGAGCCTGTCCTTGCAGTCTCCAGGGAGAAAGGGCTGTGCTCTTTACAGGACCAGAGGTGCTCTGGGGGTTGCAGCATGGAGTTTGATCTGTTGCATTATGTGCTGTCTAAAGCTGGCTGAGAATTTTCACTGGAGCATCTTTCTGCTCACAAACATGAGTATGCCAGAAAAGAAAACATGCTTTGCAGCAAATTCATCAAAATGTTTGTTGGGGAAGGTTTCTAACCTCCAAAATGCAGCATCTGGAGAGAAAGATGTAAACATCTAATTGGACTATGCTCCAAAAGAGTGGGAAACAGATACTCCTTTGATCTTAGAAGCAGAGAGTTGTTCTCCCACATCCCAGAGGCATTTCCCTGCCACTGCCCTGGAGCAGGCTTCTCCAGTTTCTCTGCTGGGACTGCTCCATGTGGAGAGGCAGCTGGGTGAGCACATGGAAGCTCAGCCCAAGCCTGGCTTCAACTCTGATCTCCCACATCCTGGATGAGTGCCCACCATCGCAGAAATGCTCCTTTACAGTCATTTCCTCTCAGCTGTTATTTTGGGGGGGAAAGGAATATGCTATAGTAGTTCCACTAACAAATAAAATCCATGAAACCCTTGACGAGCCAGAGAAATTATTTCTTACTGTGTCCACTGTACTTAGAGTATTACCTGAACACCTGCCCTTGAACTTATGTTCAACAACTCCTCAGAGGACATTTTTCCTCTGCAGAGGTCTGTCTGATGCATTCAAATTATGATCTTAAAAGAACTTCCTCTGAGTGCCTGTGCTGCCTGTCTGGAGTGTCACACCGTGTCACACTGCGCTGAGTGACCTCCAGCCACTGCTGGATCTCCTGCGCAGTCACACCTGCATGAGTGCTCAAAAAACTGATAATTTTGAAGCTTCTCTTATGGCAGAGAAGGCAAATCATCACACAGCAAGACACAGCCCATCTTCATTTTTGCTGTTAGTTTTTTTGAAGAGGGATATGCTAAAAGCCTGGCTTAGGGGTGCAGCTGGAAAATGAGCAAGCCCAAATTCCTTTTTGTTGTGCTTGATTTCAGTGGTGCCACACACCAGAAATGAATCAAGCTTCTGTCTCTCTCTCTCTCACACATGGTCTTAGAAAATGTGCTTAAGTTCTGGAAAACCTCTGCAGTTTTGGTAAACCCTCAATTGTTCTCCTGAGGGAAGTTTCTGTTAAATGACATATCTTTAATCACCTCTGCTAGAGTTCCTAAGAATACCATTAATTAGTTTTAGACATCCCACTACCAAAAAGGTTAAGTTCGTCTTCATTAGGAACGACCTCATCTTGTCTCCAATCTCTCACTGCTGTCATCTGTAATGACACACCAGAGAGGCATCAGTTGTCCCATGACTGAGAAGGCTGTTGAATGACTTGTTTATGACCAAAGCTTTAATTCATTAAATAATGGGGAAAACAACTTTTTAATGCCAGTTGTTTTATGGCTGTGCAGGCTGAGTGCTTGTCTCAGTGCTGCTGTCGCATTTGGGGCTAATTTAATGAATAATTAAATAATTTAGCTTTTAACTAAATTAATCATTTAGTTAATTCATTAATAATTATCCATTGCACTTCGATGGTGCCTTCCAGGCTGAGATATCAAAGTGTTTCTTGAGCATTATGGGGAAGTTCACCCTTCTTCCTCCCGCACAGAGTCTGAGTAAATTGATTTTATATGAAAAACCATGTTAGTCAGCTTCAAAGTCAGAAGGAATCTGGTTCTGAGTCCATGGGTCGGGGCAAGGAATGGCTCAAACTGCCAGCTGACCATTTTCAGCAGGCACAGGCTCTCTCTCCAAAACCCTTTTCCTTTGCTGAAACAGTGTGTGATGGGAGGTGGGATGGCTTACCACTGGGCACACTGTGGTGCACAGATTGGCAGGGCTCAATCCTTGCTCTGCTGGAGCAAGTCAAAAAGCAAGTAAAAAATGACTTTTTGGGTGATCCACAGGCCCTAGGAGCCTTGGCTGTCCACCAGCACAAGGTGGGTACGAACTGCTCCTCATTTCAGGAAAAGACACACCTAAAGCTGTGAAGCTTCCCACCACATTAAAGTAACCAAGCTGCAAATTTTGCAGCTCAAAGAGATTGAGCATCATCCCCATGAACACGGAGTTCTGTGGCTCCTCTCCTTGGCACCAGGGAAAATAAGGCAAAGGTCTCCTCAACTCACACAGCAGGCTGGTGGAAAGTTCAGCACTTTGTGTCTCAGCTGATCCATGCTCAACTCACCTTCAAGCCACTCCAAGACACACTCTGCCTGGGGACTGTTAAATTGTCCAGCCATTAGTAATAACTTCCTCATCAATACTCCATAGTTCCTTTTATTTTTCTCCCTTTGGTACCTGAATAGCTGTGAAGGTGGTTTTGATACATTTAATATCATCTTTCCATTTAAAATAATGTTAGTGTTAATCTGGTTCAACAAGGTGCTATTTTTAATAGGGAATGGAAATTAATTTTTCGTACATATGGAAAGAGGCTGATTATGTAGGACATTGTGGCCTCTTGTGTGGGAGCACAATTATGAATCACTTTACTCATATTTTTATTTATTTTTCAGGCTTAAGCATTGCCAAAATTCTTGATGACACAACCTAGTGACTACCTATTTAAATGGAAAAAAATAAATTAGTATTCAGGAAGAGTAAACTGACAAGATGCCAAATGGATTTAACTGTGTAATTCCAAGGGAGAGAGGAACACAAATACTTAAAAGAGCTATCATGTTCTCAAGTGAAGACGTGGTGATGCATTGTAAAGTGAGGGAAGAGTGGAGGCTGAGATGATGTGGGAAGGGGGAGATAATTTGATGCCCTCATAGGCCTTGGGAGAGAGACAGGGAACCAGCCTGTTCCCACTTTGCTGAGCAAAGCAGTGGTCAAGTACAATATTCGAGACCCCTGAGGGGATTGTGCTGTGAAGAAAATGCAAAGAAGGACTTGTATCACCTTCTTGGGAAGAAGGTGAAGGGAGAGAACACCTCTGAGAAGTGGTCAGTGCTTCTCAGCAGCCACAGCTCTCGTGGAGATGAGAGCAGCGCAAACACTTCTGACACCGCCAAAGCAAACGGAGAGCATCCGAAACGTCTCCGAGAGGATCTCAGTGACTGCAGTTTTCATATATACTGAAAACTCATCTGGGGGTGCTTGAGGGCTGATGGAAGTGTTGTACAGAGAAGTGGAGAAACAAGAAAAATATTCCCAAGTGTCCTGATCATCAGCCTGATTAAGGAGGAAGCAGCTCAGAGGCAGATTGTGCTGATCCAGCAAGAAACATTGTGTGCTGTGTTGGGACTGGTAAAACTGCTGCTTCTGGAAGCAGAAACCATTTCCATCACATCTGCACAATCCTCGTGTTCAACTCTAGACCCACATGGACAGCCACATCTAGGCTGTTTTTCTGAGGAACTCTCATGGGAAGAACAGGAATGGGAAACATCTTTGAGGATCTTAAAAAAGGTTGAAATGGCACCGATCCAGCTTGCAAAGGAAGTGCAGGAGGAGCTGAGCAATCTACAAACTACAGCTAAGGAAATATTGAGAAAGAAAAATATTGGCTTGTCTATTTTAGAGAGGCATCCACTTAATGCAAGGCTGTTTTTACCTTGAAATTTCAGCATTTGCTTAAGTGCTTTGCTGGACAGGAATGTCATTATCATTGGGTTTAAAGCTGAACATATGTTGAAGAGATTTTGGTGAACAGAAGCAGAGTTTATAGAAAACTTCAGCCTCAGCAATCATCCAGCCTGCTTACACAGGAGCCACAGAGCATCAGCCCAGGTGTTCCCTGAAGTTAAAACTGCTGGTCACAGGAGCTCTCTATAAAAAGGGAGATTTTCCAAAGGGTGGTGATGGAGGTGCACTCACTGCATGCTGAATCCCTGCAATGGGAAAATCCATTGTTGGTATAAGTTTCCATGAGCTAAGGAGATGTATTTTCCACACATTCACTTAGAATTCTCACCGCACTCTTGTATTTTTGCTGGCTGTTGAAAATACAGATAATATTTACTAATTTGACAGCTATTGCTATTCAGTAGGTTGAATATTTGACAGCTCCAGTCAGTGGATTGTTCCTTCCTAGATAATAATTCTAGAATAATCAGAAATACAGTGAAAAGAAATTTAAAAGCACCTTTTTGAAGATATGGCACTACAATGTCTTGCCCAAAAGAAGAATTTGTCCTTAATTAGGCCTGAGGAAAGAAAAAGCTTCTATGGTATATTAGCATGATTTTATCACTGCACTCAGAGTAACAAATAATTAGCAAAATGAACCTCTGGAAATGTGACTGGTCCTGTGAAGCATCCCTTGTTAGTTGTCTCCAACAACTGCCATAAGAGCCTGTCAAATTTGTGTTAATATGTGTATTAATGGATTTTTTAGTAGCACCATTTACTTCTTCAAAGATCATGTGTGTCATCTATTTAACCTTGAAAAAGCCACTGGCTGAAAGTATTTGGAAATATGAGGTGGTTTTCTGCCTAATTTGTTCTGTAAGTATCAAATGGAAAATGTGTCATGGTAAATTGCATTTTTAAATGACAACTAGTGTGACTGTCCAGCACAGGACTTTTCTAACAATTTTCTAGACCGATTTATTTTTAGTTGTCAGCCACCTTATTTATTGGCCATCCAAACCAAGAATTAAAAAGTAAATTTAATCACTTATTTTTAAATACTTTCAGGTTTTATATTACTGCAATAACTTTTAGAACTCCAAGTTTAAAAGGTAAGTGAATGTACAAGCTCCTTTAGCTGTTCAATTAATTTTACACCAGCTTTATCTAAAAAAATGAAAAAAATCCTTAGCCATGGCACCCAAATCTTTGAGAGGCTTGTATTTGCACTATTTACACTTTAATATACATCACTTATTAAATTATTAATCAACTGGAGTTCATTAAGCTCTTTGAAGATAAAAAGCACTCAGTGTTAAACACCATTCTTCTCACAATCATGTCTTCTAATTTTCAATGTTTTAGCACACAAAATACGTTTCACTCAGATCTAGAGGATGCTTAAAATTAGCTTGTTTATACATTTTGAGGATGCAGTTAATTTACGTAGGTTAATGATTCCTGTGGCATATTGAGGATGCTGCACAGTGAATAAATAAGAGTTTGCAAGCTGAGTTATGTCAAAGAAATTGAGACTTCAAGGATTCTGTCAGTTCTCAGTGGCAGTAAAACTCTCAGATGTAATCCTGCTCCTGGGGAAAACGACAGCAGAGCTCCCTTGGCAGCACCAGCACCAGAATTCCAGCCCTTCCCAGGCTGGAGGTCCTCATGGTTCTCAAAAGAACCAGCCCAGCAAAAGAAAAGCCCTCTGACACAGACATCCTCTCCCAGGGAGGCAGAGCCACAAGACTCCCAGCTCCACATCTCCCATCCCACTCCAACAGGATTAATTGTACCTAATTCATTACACAGGATTAATTACACCTGCCACCCACCCCAGCTTCAGGCTTCTTGGATGAGCTGAAGAATGGAGGTGCATGGGGCCCTGTTTTCTAATTTCTGTGGGGGAGAGGGGGAAAACCAAATCATTGTTGAAAAAAGGTAATACCCTCCTCCCCAAAGGTTAAGAGCGAGTGGGAGATTCCTCAAAAAAGTGATGAACAGATACTTGTAAAGACAACAAATTACCTCAATTCCTGCTGATGGAGAAAAATCAATGCTTGAGTAGATTTACCAGGATCACCACAGACATTCCCATTTGTTCACGCACAAAGGTAAAGTAACATCCTCAAGTCTGGAACATGTAAATAAAGATACTTGAATTAGAGCTCAGTAGGAATGTGACCTTTTTGGGTCAGGAAGGATGAGCAGCCCTGCAGCTGCTGAAAGCAGAGGAGCAGCTGCCATTTGGCCCCTCCAGCTCAGAGCCTGCTCTTTGGGGAGCCTCCTTTGGAGACATGGGCTGGAACTTCTCCAAGGCTGAGGGAGATACAGCAGTGGGTTTTGGATTCCTATTCTACTGCTCAGATACTTGGGCTGCCACCAGCTGGGGTAAATCCATCCTGTTGGTTGAATTTGTAAGGTTGTAGGTATTTGCTCTTATATTTGTGCTAAATAAACAAATAGTTTTCCACATCAGTGAAGTTTTGGTTTAGCTACAGCAGCCCCCACTGCCCAGTTCAGATGAAAATGGATGTGAGGGAAGGCTGGTGGGGAAATCTTTCTTTTTTATCAGACCATTATTTAGATAACTCCAATATGCTGCAGGGTGGTTGATTTTTCACATGTACCATGTTTCTCCTCAAGACCATAAGAGATAAAATACCATCTTCTTTCTCCCTAGATTTTCACACCTCCATGGTATTTCCTTAAACTTCAGCCATGCATAACATGCTGACAAACTTAATTAAAAGTACAATTCATTTCCAGCATGCACTCTGCACAGCTTAAAATTAAAACTTGTTTCTCCTTTTTGTAGCAACTGAAACCTTTGATTTTCTCACTTTTTTCCCAACCTTGGCTAACCAAAAAATAAACTTTTGATAACAGAACTGTGTGTACATCTATGATTCCATATCTTTAAAAGGCACGTTACTGGCAGCAGGAAAAACAGAACCATGTTGTATGAGGAATGTATACAGCATTTTAAAAAGTTTTAACCACCTTTTAAAAAAATAAAATAAATGGAGAAATAATCCTTTGAAAGCCATGTTTGGAAAAGAACATGAATACAATTAACCTCTGAAATTCTATGCTTGTTGGTTTGCTTAGTTCAGCGCTTCCCAGGGACCATTTATCTCAACAGAAAAGCATAAATACTGTGTAGCATTGACTTTATCAGTGCAACTTTAACTGAACAGTGTCCCCAGAGTCACTTAAGGGTTAATCCTTTGCATCTCATGAAAGGTAATGGATTTTGATTAAAAGAGCACCTCAGCGGCTTGGGAGCCTAAAGCAGATGCCCACATCCCAGCTTTATATTTAATTTAAATCCAGCACCCTCAAAGAGGAGCACAAGCCATTTATACCACCAGCAGTTAAACCAAAAAACGTAATGCAACTGACCTCAGTGAAATGGAAATTCACAACCATGGCTTAGCTATAATAATTATTTGCATAAGGTTTTAATGCCCGGTACATTTCATGGAATGGTGTCTGGATTCTTAATGGAAATGAGCCCAGCTTTTGGGAGAAGAACTCAGGGCGCTTTTTCCATCCGTGTTATGAGGTGATGGACTCTTCCCAAGAACCAGAAGCTGGTCAGAGTGGTTGGTCCAAGGAGGGTGGCAGCCAACCCACCTTTCCATGGCAGCCAGGTGAAGGAACCATTGTACCGACAACTTTATCTACGGCTCAGCACTGGCCACTCCAAACTGTGGCTAAATTAGTCTTTACTCAGTAGCTGGTTGGTGGGACAGGATCCTTCACCTCCAGCGATTGCCCACATCACAGGAAAGATTATTATTCGGGTTATTCCCATGCAACAGCCAGCTCCCAGCACAACACACTGAGACCTCCTGCACCAGCCATGGTCCCTCACAGCTCCAGGAGATCAGCCAAAGAGGGACCAGGGAGTGTGGGATGACCTTGCTGGAATATATCTGGTTTTAGACAGAGACACAATCAAGTTCGCATTATTTTTCACACTAGGGTGCTCCCGAGGGAATTCATGCATATAAAAATATCAATTATATATGATATCAACTTTTAATGCACTGGTCTGAAAACAAAAAGGTGAACTGTCTTCTTGTAGGCAGGGAGGGATTTAATCCATAGCCTATATGACTCTTCCATTGAAATTCCTCCAAAGTTCAGACAAATTGCTGAAGGTTGTCTATTTTTGATAGAAACACAGAATTGTTAAGGTTGGAAAAGGCCTCTAAGATCATCATGCCTGACCATTATCCCAGCACAGCCAATTCCACCCATGGCCTGTGCTTCTAAGCACCACATCTATTTGTTTTTTGACACTTCCAGGAATGGCAATTCCACCACTGCCCTGGACAGCCTGTTCCAATACCTGGCTACCCTTTCAGTGAAGAAATTCTTCCTAATATCCAATCTAAACCTCCTGCAGCCTGAGGCCATGTTCTTTCTTCCTATAATTTGTTACTGGGAGAAAGGATTGACCCCCACATCTCTCCAACCTCCTTTGAGGCAATTGTAGAAAGTGGCAAGTCTCCCCTGAGCCTCTTTTCTCCAGCCTAAACAATCCCAGCTCCCTCAGCTTGGGAGTGACACAAAAACCCAAAACCCAACCCCACACTGTCCAGAACAAAAGCCAACCACAGGAGAAGAAAATATGTGGTCAGCAAGCAAAAGGCCACCCTTGGTTTAGATTTTAATTATGAAAATTTTTCTCTCCTGACAAGTGAAATGAATTTAGTCACTCATGCATGGTGTGAAAGTTGAATTGTCTGAAAATTAAATCAAAATAAAAAATGAAAACTACAACCCAGGCTTTTACTGCTACCAACAAGGGAGCCATCCTTTAGAGGTGACATTTCACAGCAGTCCCCGAGAAATGTGATTGTTCATAGCATTAAGTAAATTATGGTCTCTGAACAGCATGGAAATAATTGAAAATGTTTGCTGTTTTTAAGTAAATGTTATAAATCCCTGAAGGCTGTTTGAGTCTGGAAGTGGAAAAAAATAAAATGTTTCAAGCAGGAAAGCTTATGGGTAAACTGCCTGATGGTTTGTCTGACAATTGTGAGACTTCACCTGAAATATCAGCTGGAGTAGTTTTCCCTTTTCTGCCAACAGGCTCACTTTTAGAAAGTTTTCCTTTCCTCCCTTCTCCCCAGCCAACATAGCACTCACACCAGCAATGACAACACATAACCAGACGTGGCTTTCTCAGGAGAAGAAATGTCAGTGAGCCCAAACGTAGCACAGACAAAGGCCGTGCTTCCTGGAATGCCAAAATGTGATTCCCTGACTGCTGCCCCAGGGCCCCAGTGCCTCTGTGTCACTCCAGGAATGGGGACTGCGTGAGGTTTCCTGATGTTTTGTTTGTAAAGAGCTCACACCTTTAGCAGCAGGATTCTGCTGCGATCCCGAGGCAGCTCTATTTGTGCATAACCTGGCGCATTTCCTGGCTAATCAGGAGCATCTGAAATTTCTCTTGAAATGCTTTTTTACCCTCATCGTGCTACGTCTGCCATTTCTTCTTCGAAATCCCTGATTATTGTGAATAAGAAGAAGCTTTTACATTTTTGTTGAAGAGATGTAAGATTGTTGCTTAGAGTACACTTGTCATTTTGTCTCATCACAACAGTGTGAGACTCCAGCCCCAACACAGATATATTTACTACATCCAGATTGTGACACATTCATGCAGAGAGGAGTCTCTAACACATCCACCCAGCATTTCCCTCGACACAGACCTGCACCACCCAAGCTGCCTGGTGCAGGGCCACCACACACTCCAGTCCTGCATTTATTTAATGATCCATCCTTGGAGATCCGGGCTGTAGCTCCTGGATGCCAAGCTCAGGTGTGCTCCGGCAGACGTGCAACGCACTTTTGGATTTTTTCCAAGCAGCAGCAAGAGGAGGAGGAGGAGGAGGATTGACTGGCTTGGCTCAACACCAGCCATGACCCCACCTGCACAGAGCAGCTGCGAGATGCGGCATTAGCTCCTGACAAGTGGATTACTCACAGCAAGGAGACAATTCTATTACTCAGAGGAAGGAAGAAAATATGTCACTGAAAGGTTTAAGGACCGCGGAGCAAACATATCAGCATTGTTTAGGAACCTATTTATGCATAGATGAGCCTAGTGGGATTCACCAGAGCACCTGCATAAGTTAGTCACCTAATTTGTACCAGCCATAAAGGTATTCAGAGCCTAATTGTTTAAGTGTTTTTGAAATTCCTGGTGGGCATGGAAAGACCTTTGTAAATCTGCTCCCCTGTGCAACCCAATTTTTATGGACAGAGACTATAAACATCGATGTACAAATACCTCTTCATGAAGTCACACACTTTTGATCTATTTTTGTGGTTTAAGGATTATTTGCAGTGCTAGGGTTTTATGTGGGTTTAGATCAGTCCAGGCATAAGTTAGTTATTAATCTGCATGCAAAATTTGGCTGCATGTTGTAACAATGAATGCACAGTTTTGTTTTAAACATAACTTTCCCAGAATGCAAATATTCCTCCATCCTTCAACTCCAAACATGAAGGCATCCACTGAGACAGTGTGACTGCTCCTGTGTACTTGTAGTTGAGTTTTGATTTAAAAAGCAGGCTTTCCCCTTCACTGGTTACAGCTTTTTATCCCTTACGTGAACTAAATTCCTTTACAAACAACATACATCTTGTACGCAATACACTGAAAAAAAAAAAAGAATCTCTCGTTTTTCATTGCAGAGATTTGTGTGGAGAGCCTGACTCCATTAATTTGAACTGGATTGACTCTATGCCATCTGTTTTCTGTGCAGCTGCTTTATTGTGGGAAGAGAGGAAGACAAGAAAGCACCCTTCTAAGCTCTACCGATGACATCCAAAAATAAGAATATAATTGGTGGAAAACCTTCTGAAGTCTGCTGCAATCACAACAGTCAAAGGGATTAGAGTGTGATCTAAAAGAATAGATGCAGATTAGGTATTTTTCAAAAGGGTTTGAAATCTGCCTTCAGACCCTTTCCAGCCCCTCATCCCTTAGAAGTAAAATAAACAAGGTCACTGGCATGAGAAGCAATTAAACTGGAATTTATACAAACTGGTGTTGCTCACTCTTTTGCAACATATGGTAGCCAGGTAGCAATCCATCAAACAGTGCTATCAGAGCAAGTAGCAGCAAGGTGACACACTGACACTTGCCCACTGCACACAGAAGTGCAGTGCATTAATTTTAGAGGAACAATCCTGGTTTTGCGTCATCTTAATCCCTGCTCTTACCCAGTGACGTTGCTGTGTCTGCACAGCAGAAGGCAGACATAGTTCCATAAAGAACAGAAGGGAATGCAGCCTCCCAATTTCTAAGCCAGAGCTTGGAAAACAATCCCCCAAAGTGGCTGCACAACCCCACAAAGGATGTACTCAACTCATTTAATGCAACATTTCACTACCATGCACGCACACTTTGTTTTGGTTTTTTATTCCTGCCTGGTTAAATCTGGGGCGCACTACTTCTGTTAAGCATACTGAGCACTAATAAAAGGGCCTGTTCCAGGACTATCCTCAGCATCACTCACTCCATGATCTAAACCCCACTGCATCTTCATCTTAATTCTGCCAGTAGCTTCAGTCACATTTGTAAATGTGTTCTTGGTCCCAGAAACAATTTATTTGTGCTTGAAGTCGTTGTGATAAGAGTGCTGCCTTTGCAGGATTAACCGATGCTACCCATGTATTTATGACTCGGGCAACTTGTTTTTCCAGCTTTAATAAATAATGAAGTCTGGATGGCTTTTCAAGCAGGTTTTCTCCCTCCTGGAGCTGCGGTGTGAGCCGGAACAGAGCTCTGATGCCAGTCAGAGGCAGAAGCTCCTTCCTCTGCCTAAGTAATTCTCAGCAGAACGCACGAACCACATAATAGAGCCCTGCTGCTATAAATACAGCCCCAGCCTGGCAGGGGGCTGGCTGGGAAATGGTGATGGTGGAGCTCCCACCACGCCGGGTGTCTCTTGGAAGGCTCCCATGCCCTCTGAGGTGCCCAGCTCCCTCTGCTCCTGCCTGCGTCAAACCCTGCTCAGAGGCAAAGTGGGGCCCTTAAGGGAAATGGAGCTTGACGTGTAGATAATACCTTCATAAAGCAGGCTGCAGCAATTAGCTGGGGACGCACCCTTCCATGCAGGGCTGTCAGGTCTGCTGCATGCAGCGGAGCTGAGGATGGATTCTGCTGTTGTTAGGGAGCAATGATTACAATCTTTGTCTACCACGCATTCTGAGGGAAGCAATCCTTTTCTTCTGAGCAGGACTGTATTGTGACTTACAGCAACAGATCAATAGAGAGGTGGGAAACATCCTCCAAGAACCTACATGTTCACAAAGGCTTCTTCCAAAGGTTTTTAATTTTCACTCTTACATTTTCTGTGCCTATTGTCTCCACAACTTGGTGGTCAATAAACTTACACTGGTGATGGCCTAACAACCACCCTGCTCCCACAAGACAGCCACCTGTATGCCACCATTGGAGCTCTTTATACGGTTTTGTTTGATTTTCAGCTACAGAGACTGTTGATGAAAGAATGAAACTCTTTTCTGAAACTTTGTCCCTGAGGTGCAGGGAGTCCTGCCCGACCCTGTCACGCTTGTTCAGCATTAAAGCCTCCTCCTCTCTGCAGACTGCAGCAGCCAGTGATCAGCAGAACAAAATACACCTCCCCTAACACAGCCCTGCCACCTCCTATTTCAGACTTTCACAGTTTCCAGTGCATTCATTTCAACTTTCATCTGTATTGGTGAAGTTCTCTCAGCTCAGCGGAGGTGCACAGCATTAAAGAGTGAAGAATCCAACCTGAGCCCTCCCAGGCCTCTTGCTCGTACCACACCCAGGCAACACACAGTGCAGTGAGGTGGCACTGCGCCTGAACTCAGCCCACCTGGACATTTAAGGCTCTCTAGGCAGACTTAAACTGCTATCTTGGGAGAAGGGAATTTTTACTTCCCTATGTATTCAGCCATTTTGTACTTAATCCTAATCTACATGTATTGAAGGCAACACATGTTTGGGGGAATGGAACTTCAGCTCTGAGTGCTCTAAAATGCTCATACATGATATTTACATGTTGTGCATGGTAGAGCAAGACTATATTTAACTCAAACAACGCAAACCCAAAGTGTTTCAGATACTTAAATATGTACCTTAAAGCAAGCATTGTAAACACCTCATAAAAGCGAAACTCCCCAGTGTTGGCAAATAAAGAAGCTGCAGGGACAAAACAAAGAAAGCAAAAAGAGATTGCAAGATAACAAGAAACAAATAAAACACAGTAGGAATTATACCACAGAAATTCAGTGACCTCTTTTAATGGGTTGTGTCTTCCTTGCCTGCCTACCCCAGTGGACCAGATTTGGGAACACCTCACAGTTTATATATGTGGATTAGTGGCATTGAATACTGACTAAAATATGTACATGTGTATATAAATATACACATTTATGCATGTAAACATACACATTAATGCATTATATGCTTATGTAGGCTAATAATTTTTATATATTTTCCCTAAAGCTTTGATCCAAAAGAGTAAACAAGCAGAGGGGGAAAATAATGTAGCCCTGTGCTGGGTGTATACAAATCCTGACAGTGCATTTTAGGTGTATTAAGTTAGAAAAAAAAAGCTTGCTACAACATGAACAGGAACAACACTCCAGAAATGTTTTCCCAAGGTTACAAGGTGCCTGTGTCTTATGCAATACAGCATTTCCCAGCTACTGCAGGAGAGAGGTTTCCATTTGGAATCATCAGAATCTGTTTTATGCCAAGCTGACTTGATCCAAAACATTTGCTTAGTAAGTACAGCTTTGGTGGCTGTACTGTGCATATTAAAGAGGCCACTTTATTATTACAGTGGCAATAAAAGCAATGAAGAGACTTTATGGGCAAGAAGAAATGCATAAAGGCTAGGTACATCTGGACTTTGAATAATGTATGAAGACCAAATTTTAAGTCTGGCTTGTAAGATAAATGCAGTCCCCAAAAGTAACTGGAACTGTCTGATCATTCTGGCTCATTGATCTTCAAGGGGTTTTGTGCAACTCTTTAGTGCAACTCACAAACTCTCTGGTCCAAGGTACTGCCTTTCTCCATCAAAGCTCCCCTGGAAGAGTCAACATTCAGATGAATTTCAAGGTACAGAGAGAATATCACAGGCTACCCAGGCAGCTTTAAATTCTTCCACACAGCCTTCAGAGAGTGAAACACAAGCAGAAATGAGAAGCTTCTTTTTGGTCACGCGGCCAAGTGCCAAATCTACAATGCTCTGCCCCTGCTCCAGGCCCCTGCCTAACACCTGTCCCTGCCTCAGAGGTAACTCCTTCTTTCTGCAGATGACAGGTGAAATGCAGAAATAATTAGGACATATCACCTCCCCTTGTCACCTTGAATCCTGGAAGCCAGTGCAGGAGGAAGATGGATCCCTGTTTTCCAGCAGGATGTTCCAACTCCACGTTGTTGCTCAGAAAGGAGCAGTACTGCCTTTCACCCACTGGTTACCTTTCCAAGGGCAGCAGGGGTCCCTCCTTTTACTGTGGCTGTGGGGACCAAAATGGAGCAATCCTGATCAAACCAAGGCAGCTTGGATTCAGGGCTCTGCAACCACCAGGAGCTTTCTCTTCCTTTACCAGTATCACTGTTGGGAGTACTCTGCTGGGGTTTAAAATAAAATCCTCTCCCTCAGCTCATATATTTGTGTCAGTGGTGAGTGGATAGAGGATAGCAAGAGGCAAAGAGCTAAAATTCAGTGCTTGGGATCTTCCCTGCCACTGCCATTACAATGAGCACAAAGGGTGTGTGGTCTGTGCTGGAATCTTGCACAGGGCAATGCCAAACCCTCCCAGTCCTGAGCCCTTCCAGGCTTCTGGAGCTCCCCTGAGTTAGTTTTTGAATCTGTGATTCTACAATTTTCTCACCACCATGCCTACAGGGTATAACAGGAGCGTTTTTTTCTGGCAGAGGTACTAGGGGGCTGCCAAACTTGCATTTACTGATAGCGCTCCTACACTGTGGATTGCAGGTTTCCTGGGATTAGTCATCCATGCATATCCATTCCTTGGGCTTTCATAAGCCGTGCTCGAAATGCTGAGGTATACATCTAGAAATGAAAAATAGTAATTAATGGAAAGAAGCTGTAGAAGTCTCTTTTGCAGTGGATAAAGAATAAGGATTATAAATTTACTTTACAAGCAAGTATTTAACGTGAAGACACTTCACCACTGGTAATTGCCAAAAGGAATCTCTTCATCCTCTAACCTGTGCTGCTCACTCAATCAAAGAACTCAGTGATTGCCTCAGTAATGGGCAATCAAGCCATGGTCAGGCACTAAAACCAAACCAGGAATGGACTTTAAACAGGTGGCCATAAATATAAAAATCAGAGCCCCATGGCTCGCCAGGGATGTAAATGGTGTTGATTGTACTGGAGGGCTTTAACTCCTCGAAGTTTTTGCTTCCAAAGAGAGTGAAGGGAGTGCTGTAATGCCGGGCATGTGGCAGACAATGCTGCTTCCCTCGCTTTTCCAGATCACTTGGATGAAAACAAACGTCAATTATCTTGCCCTCCCTGTCACCAGCTGGAAGGAGAGGGACATCAGAGGGGGTGCAGAGAACCCTCCCAGCCGGGTTTAATTTCTGGGGGTTTCCCAGATGCTCTGTGTGCTGCCAGGGCATCCTCAGAGTATTTCTGATCACGCCATGGTGCTGTGGGTGCCAGAGGCGCTGAGGATGCTGCCAAGGTGCTGCTCAGCCTGATGCCAACACCTGGATTCTTGGGGAGGCAGGGGGAGAGGTGTAGAAACAGTGAGATTGCTTTATAAATTATTGCCTGGCTTCAGATGACACGTTTCAAGCTTCAAAAGAGGCATAAGCACTACTCATATGGTTTAAACTGTAAATCCTTAAAAAAAAATCCTTGAAAACCAAAGAAAGGCAACGCCAGGACCAAAACTTTCCTCACTTCATTTATATTTTACAATAGTTCAGCTTGTCAGTAGCTATAATTTGTGATTCCTGCTCAGAAGATGCTCAGAACTGCCACAAAACTGCCAAAAGACACCAACTTTTGTTTTATTTTGTCCTTGATGCTCCATCCCTTTAGAATGGGCCAACAATAAACTATATTTAATGTAAAGTATTAAAAGTGAAGTTCTCCCCAGGCTGATACTCAGTGCATGGACTTTCAGGTCTTCATGGTCATGTTATAAATCAGCTGTGAATTAAACCTCTGTCAAAACATGGGATAAAATGGCACTTCTGGTTGCTGCTATTGTTATATATTGTACAATATAACGTGACCAGTTTAAGAATTGAATTTCCTGCATTGTTAACAAGTGTTTCGCATTTGGGAATGCTGCCCATTAACAGAGATACTTCTATTTGATATAAGACCTCACACAAACAGGTGGTGGGTGTTGAGTTTTTTCTTGTTCACAGTTTAATAGATTGACAGATTTTAGGTTCATTAGATCATCGTAGCTGATTTCTTCTGTACCACACATTTAGAGTCACTTTAAAGAATAGATTCTTTGTGCTGTTGTAAGTGCTCTTTATAAATTTTGTGTTAATTACATGTACCAAAAAGAGATAAATAAAAAAGAAATAAAAAATATTTTCAAAATATTTTCAAAAGAAAATATCAGGTGAGCATCACAGTTTATCTGTTTCTAAGTGTGAAGACCCCAGTCCTTGGGAACATAAGTTGCCACATGCCTGCACAGACACTTGTCAGATGTGTTTCCTTTTTTTTTTTTTTTTTTTCTGAAAATATTTGGGGCCAAATTACTATTGAAAAATGGAAAAAAAAAAAAAAGAGCAAACTTTGAGGAATACTGCACGTTGAAAAGAAAATGTCTATTTTAATTACTACTGCTATCTTCTCTCTCTCCATACAATATTACCTTTTGCAAGATGGGAATGGAACTTCTACCTAGAAAATATGTGTGTGCAGATGAGTACAAACAGATTTGCCTTGACTCAGCCCAGGGTTGTCAGATTTTGGGGTCTATCCCTCCTTTGCCAGGCCAGATTGCTCCCCACAGCCTGGTTGTTCCCTGCTGCCCTGGAACATCAAAATAACATGGTTTTCTGATTTTTCCAAATTAATTTCTCCAGGATTTTTCTTCTGTTGGAAATTGTCATATGCTCATTGGTTTCCTTCTGATTTTGAACTGAATTTTTTTAACTACCAGAATGTAAAGAAGAGGATTTTCCAGGCTTACACCAGCTCTGCCTTTGATTTTTAAAAGAACTTCCCATCTCTTCACACTCAGCCTGGTCAGTCTTTTGTTTTGCTATGTTCTCATTGTCTGCTTCTCCCCACTGCATCCTGCTTCCAATTATGATTTAAATTAAGCTTAAAACTGTATCCCAAGCACAAAGGCTCCTCTTGCCCTCTACACTACTTTCATTTCCCTCCACCCCCAGGTTTTCTTTTGTTTCTTTAGCTGCAGAATAGCCTCACAGATCAGCCTGCAGCTGAAATCCAGTTCTTTTGGACATGTCTCCTCTTCTGTTCTGGGGACTCTTGGATCCCCTACTTGCCTCTTGCTCCCAGTGTCAAACCTCCAAACTTTCTTGTGAGCACTTATTTGTCATGGAGGGAAAGAAAAGAAAGTCAGGCACAGGAACACACTCTGGAATAGGTCATTCTGTTAGCAGAAACTGATGGCAAGAATAAAAATAAATCTCCTAGCTCTGACAGTTACTCATTTTAAAAGGACTGATGGGAGACAGGCATAAAAAACAAAAGCCCAAAAGCAGATTTGAGCAAGAGGGCAAGCGGCATAGATCTAACAACCTAATAAAGCCTCAGCCAAAACAATTTTAGAGAGGAGAGAGCTCCAGCAGAAGGGAGCATATGTTTGACTCAGCCTGATTAGGAGAAATAAATAGAGGTGCAGCCATCCTGGAAAGGAAAACTTCCTGAGTCAGCAAACACAGACCAACCCAGGGGTGAGACTATGAAAGATGAGAACAAAACTCTCCATAACCTTGTAAATGGTGTGTGCTTAATTTGGGCAGTCTTGTTTAGAGAAAAGAAAAAGCAAAAGTAGACATGATCCAGAGAAGCACCAAAAATAAAACAGCAAAAAACCAAACCAAAGCAAACACAAAACCCCAACCAAACAAAAAAATTCCAGCAAAAACAAAAACAAACAAAACCCCAAACCAAAACAGAGAAACAAAAAAAACCCAAACAAAATAAAACCTCCAGAAAAATGAAAGTAAGTGGAACTTCAGTAAAAGGTGACACTCCAGATTTAGTTGCTTCTCTAACAGCAGAAGAAAACCAAGAAGAGGTTATCTCACCAAATAAAAGATGCTGCAGTGTAGGCTGGTCAGATGATCCTATTCAGCACTGGCCACAGGAAGA
Source organism: Regulus satrapa (assembly GCA_013396955.1). Taxonomy (NCBI): domain Eukaryota; kingdom Metazoa; phylum Chordata; class Aves; order Passeriformes; family Regulidae; genus Regulus; species Regulus satrapa. Next base: position 1,475,650 of record VWZN01016700.1, read on the forward strand.
TGATACTGAAAATGATGATGATCTCTCCTCCAGTGTGCATTAGTCTATTTAGCTTATTGCAACTGGATTTAAGGGGAATTACACATTGGGATGGACCAGCACTCTTACACACACACACATTGATTCCAATGGCCATTCTTGTCTGTTTCCAGGCTTCTTTCCCCCCATGTTCAAACAAGACCTGTGTGGCCATTAGGATGTTAATGAATGGCAAAGTAGAACAATTAATTAGTCTGGAGGGAAGGTTAATCAAGCGCAGCCCTTTCCAGTGCATGCACAACACATCACCAGGGCTGGGGCTGGAAACAGGCGCGTCCCAAAGAACGGAAACGCTGCTGATTGAGGCTGCAGGAGAGATTTCCTCTGATGGATTTTGGATCAGGTTTCAGGAGGAAGCGCAGTGATGACATTGCATGGCAAACACCAACCAGCAAGCAGGTGCCAAGTGTGGGAGAGTTCAGGTAAATCTGCCAAGGCCAGCGTGCCCCAGGGCTCCCACTCCTCTGGGAGCTGCTCACCACCCCTGGACTTTCCCACTTAAAGTTGGGGCTTTTAAGTCCATCACAGGACAAACTGCTGCTGTTTCACTGTAAAAGCACATAAAAGATGGATGAGTGGTTTTGCAGGGGACTTTTTTTTTTGTTTGTTTGGTTTTTTTGTTCACATGGACTTGGGGACACCCACTAATGGATCTCTGCAGGTTAAAACTGCTTTTTTGCCCCACAAATGTTTTGGGCTAGCCAGCTGTACACTCAGAGCAACCCTAATTTCTGGCTTAAACCCACGTGAAACAGAATTGATGGGTGTGAGCATTGATTTACACCAATGTAAAATTGGTACAAGCAAAAAGATTATTCCTAACGAATTGGATGGGAGCAGAACAGAAAGATGAGTTCAACACCAGTTCTGTCCCAAGTCTTGTGGAGTTGATCTGAATAGTTTAGATGTGTTTCTAGAAATGATAAAATACATAGATGAACAATTATAAGCCATAGTCATTTCCCTTTCTAGAGTATCAAGATTTTTTTCCTGGCTTTTTTTGCTACTGTTTAGTTAAAAAGCAATTTTGGGTTGCATATAGCTTTTTGCGTGTATATATGTATATAGGATATTTACACAAAGAATGAAAAGTCATTCAAAATAAAAATCTGCCTAAAAATATAGAAAAAGTATATCCCAAATTTTCAATTAGGTAAATAAGATATCTAAAAATTATAGGAGAATCATATGCAGCTAAAGCACCACCTAAAAAAATGGAATTCCCTATTCTTTTTAAAGTGAGCTTCAAGTAGCTTTTAAACTTTCTGTACATCACAATTCACAATTCAGGGGTTTGCTGAGATCCTAAATTACACTTTCAAAATATTTAAGATTCATTTCCTACTAAGTGCCGAACTCCATTTCAGGAAAAAGATGTAAATTCATAGAGAGAATTTAAGTAATGTATTCCATGAGAGAACAGCAGAGTGCCACATTTCTTTTATAGTGACACATTAACCTCCTTATATCAGTATGTTGAAAGGAAAAAAATCCCTTCACTCAACAAGACCAAAAAGCCTTATTTTTGCCCATTACTGTTTGTTTACATTTTTAAGATTCCTTTAAAGAAAAAAGCTTAATGCATCTATGGGAGGGCGACTAGATAATTTCCATCCCAGACTTCTGAAGGAAATGGCAAAACAAACTGCAGGTCTGGTAATTTACTGCTCAAACCTGGAGAATATTTAAATAATATAATGGAGGAAACAGGAGGTGCTTTTGTTTAACCCAGGGCAGCAAACCATTGGTTGCTCAGTCATGTTTGGTAATTTGGATTGCTACCAAGAATAAAGAATCATGATGGTTAAAAAATATATATGTCTTTGTCACAGAAACCCAGAAGATTCCCCATTACTGGTACAGCCTCTGCATAAGGTTCAGAGCTAATCAGGGTGGAAAAAAAACCATTTTGTTGAGTGGGAAACAGAAAATGCAACAAAGCTTTGCTAAAAATAGCCCATACCAAGCTATCCTGATATTTTGTTTGAAAACAAATCCCCAAAAGCAAAAGATTAAGTAAGGAGAGGAAATGCAGGATCTGATTTATCCCAGTGTCTCTGAAGCAGGTTGGATGAGGTGCTCTGGATGCTGGGAAACTGGGGAGCTTTGAAGTGGTGCTGATTTGTCTGAATAAAAGCAGACACAAGAGGAGGAGGGAGACTAAAAATCATGCCAGCCATGGGTCCTGCTGAATTTTCCTATTAATGATACGGGCACAAGGAGGAGAAGTGTGTGGATTATATTCCCCAGAGACACACGGAGGAAAGTGCTGCCAACATGGGATGTAGGAAGAGGACTGGAGGACACTGGGGCTGAAGGAGATGGAAAGAAATTCAACCTTCTGCAAGGGCACGTACATGGAAATTAATAAAATCTTCAGCTAATAGCTAGAGGCTGCTCTTTTAAGTGCTTCATCCAAAGGCTTTCCCAGTGCGAGACGTGAGCCTGGTAACGAGAGCACATTTGCCTGCAGCTGCCATGGCTGGCTCCTCTCCACCACCTTCTCCCTCTCGCCCCATGGCCTCTCTCCTCTCATGTGGCCTGAAATAAATTTTGTTCATGATCAAAGCACAGTTTCCTCTTACCTTTACACCTGCTGTATTCCTCTTACATGACAGAGGTGAGTGAAGCACAAAGCTGTGTGTCCTTGCAGGCAGCTGAGGCTCCTCGCTTTGCAGGTCTGCGGGGAAGGGATCGTGATGCTCATTTTGTCTGCCACCCCTCACCTGGTGTCCCTTCCCCATCTCCAGTCCCACGGTTATTTGATGCTCTCTTACTCCAAAAGGGGAACGGGAAAGTGCTTTCTGAGATTTATGTGTGCCCTTCTGGAGAGGAAGGGATGTGGTTTTGCCTCTCAAACTCATGAGGAAACTCAGACATAGGTTTTTGCTACTCTAAAAGTAGGCTGTGGTTACAGCCTCCACTTCCTGCTCCATCTGCCTTTTAACCTTGGCATTAACAGCAAGCAGAAGTCTTTTACTCCAAGTTGACAAATTAATTCTGGAATGGGGTTATGGGCTCTGAATCCCATTTTCACAGCATCTCTTATCTCATGGATGTGGGTCAGCGCTAAACTGTGGATGTATGGAGGATTTCAGATACACCCCTCTCTTTAGTATTTCCTAAGGCAGGCTTAAGTAGTCCCTGCTTTACTCACTGCCTGCTTTGAATCTCATTCTGAGGCACTTAATGCTCTCCCTTCACCCCAGAGGGAATTCAGGCATCTTGCTCAACTCTGTGAACTCTGCTCCTGGAACAAAGCCTGCAACCACCAGGCATCACACACTCCAAAATGCCTCTCTCTGTGTATGAGGCAAAGTTTTGGGTTCTAATGGCATCAATCATCTGAGAGGGCATGGCCCAACCACTTGCAGACACAGCTCCAGCATTGCCTTGGAACCTCATGTCTGGCTCCTGATACAAAACCATGGGAAAAGTACTGTTCTCCACTGGAAGCTGTTCATCAAATCATTTAACCCAAGAAAGGTTCCTACAATAAGCAACATCCTGAGAAGCAGAGGAGGAACAGGAGAGTTTATCTGTGCTAGAAACAGGTTGGTAGCCCTAAAATTATGTGACATTTTAATTTCCCCCTGATAATTTCAGGTCTAAATACTGTGTAAACAAGGGATCCCTTGTAAATAAATTTGAGTGCACAGTGATTCTGCAGGTATCTGAGAAAGAATTGTGCCTAAGCAGGAAAAGGAGGTTATTCCCTGTCAGATAATTTGGATCCTGGCATGGTTTCCAAATTCAGGCAGTCAAACCACAGCAACATGAAATGCATCTGGACAGAGCAACAATCTTAGCAATACTTACACCAGTTCCTTCCCCACAGGAAGGCAAGCAGGTACCTTTCAAAGAGTACAAAATTTAAAGTGCAAACCCATCATCGGCCTTGGATTGGGGTCTCAGATGATCTCACAGCATCACCCTGTCCAACTGTTCAACACATATGGATGGATCTCCATAGCTCAAATGACAAGTTTTCCATGTCTGGGACTGGCAGAGAGGTGACCAAGTGTCCCTGCCTGCTGCCCCAGCTTTCCCCCAGCAGCCTTCCTCACCCCATCCCTTCCTCTTCCCTTCTCTTTTTTGAAATTACTCTTTTCTCTTGAGGTATCTCTCACCTGTCACTAAGGTTTAACTGCTTAAACCTTTCCAGAGCAGCTATTCCACACGTGGAGCTCTGCCAAGGGAGGCAGCTCTGCCCTGCCCTGGTGCTCCTTCCCGCTGCACTGGCTTTGGGTCCGGGCCACACACCAGTGGTTTTCTGGCAGTGCACCTGGCTGCATCTGTCACCCCACAAGCCCTAAGAATTATCCTATTTTCCTGGTTTCTGAATGCTGTTGAAATTAGCTCTCCACCTTCCATAGCATCTTCTTGTCCCTTAGTTAAACAGACTAAATTTATGTGCCAAGAACTCAGCTGGGTGAGCAGAGCAGGACTGGGATTGAATGGGGAAAATCCTTAGAGTTATTGATCCAGTTGGTTTCCCAGTATATTTTATCACAATCCAGGCTTTTAACACCACCCAGGAACAGCAGGCCTGACTAATGGCCAATGAAATTCAGTGCTGAAGTTTTGAAAAGGTTTATTTGAATGAATTTTCCTTGGCATTTTCTTTAGAAGTTATAAAAAGCCTCTTTTTTGCTTCAGTAGTTATACTGTGTATATTCTCTTGGACTTTCATACTCATTCTCTCTTTGTTTGGAAGCAAAACAAATTTATCTCCAGCTTTCATCTACTTCAAAAAGGGTATTTGTTTGCTGCTGTTATGACTGTGGTACATATCAAAACCGTGCAGGCTTATCAAGTGTTAACAGTGTTTATCTCTAAATTTTGCAGTTGTTTTCGGATACATTGAAATGTGTTTTTCTCATGTTCAGCCATATTTCATTAAGAGAATGTTATGGCTTTTATAATCTTTGAGTGCTAGTTTTAAGATAGATGCATACGAATATCTGTCACATTTAATTATCTCCTCCATCAAATTCAGTAAGTGGCCTATTAAGAGCGAAATGACTGGTTCATACACTCATTAGAAAAGGGAGATTTCATGGTACAACAAAGAGGAAACGGAATTTTTATTTCTGACTCTACAAGAACAGAAGAGAGAAATCACAATGCTTAAAGAGGAATGTTTAATCTCTTGTATGAGCTAAAGGAATCCAGAAGATTTTCTTTATGCTATTGGTACGAGTTAAAGATCCTTTTATCACTGTATGCGGACAGTGAAAGTTATAATTAAATAAGTAATTGGTGGCCTATATAAATGAGTTGTTTTCTGCTTAGTTTTCAATGCACAGGCAAAAAAAAAAAAAAAAATATCCACGAGCTCACTCTTCACAACGCAAACCAGGCATGATTTTGCACTATGATTACTGATTGGAAACAGCTGAACTCTGTGACAAGGCACCAAAGTAATTTTTCCTTTTGCAGTGTAGTCAAGGACGGCATTATATTCCCTGTCTGGACTTGACCTCGAGCAGCAGGGATGGCTGGCTGGCTCTCTCTCCACTCAGGAGCAGTTCTGTGATGGATTTCTCTGCACCAGAAACAGCTCACTGGTGCCACAGGGGCCCTGGTCGTGTTGCTATTGATCCTGAAGTCCCTTCTGCTCCCAGATGCTGAACTTTCCTGTCTGTGAGGAACTGCCTGGTGGTGGAGCCCAGGTCAGGGGCTTTGTGGCACCACCCCTTCTTCTCCTCCACCTCTCCTTTCTGGGCCATTCCTCTGGTTCCACATTTCCTGCCTCTTCTGGAATTTAAGGTCTGAGCCATGCTGTACTTGGGTGGCTGGATCTTTTTATTCTCCCAGCACTTGCTCTGCCTCACCTTGGAATCTGCCCATGAATATGAAGAAAGAGGAGATAAGGCCCATTTAATGGATAATGTTCATTTTATAGAAGTCATAACTTAAGTTATTAGTATTTTCCACTTATCTCATCTTCATCCCAGAGTTTCTTACACTGACCCCAAAGAAGAGCAGTTGGTTAATCACTTTATTATTTTTATCTGGTGCTTTTCCAGGATGCTGAGTTTTTCTATTGTTTTCCTGCACTATGCTTCCTCTTCTGCTTTCCTTCCCTCTGGCATGCTTTTCCATGCCTGCATTCCTCTGAGCTCCTCTCTTGCCCCTGCCAGGTGGGATTGAGTTCAAGGACAGAGGAGGGACCTGATCTGACCCTGACCCCTGTGGACATGCCTAGAGAAGAGAGGCATGGTGAGATCTGCACTTCTGGGGTTGAGGGGGGAATAGGCACCTTTAGCTTTATTTATGGCAGTGATATCCCTCCTCTACTACTTTTTCTTTCCTTTTAAGACCTTGAAAAGTTTAGATGTAAAACTTCCATTATTATATTCATGCTTTGTGGTTTTGTGCACTACCTGCTGACTCCTCCCCCCTATTTATCCCCATGCCATGAGCTGTCACAAAAATACAGCTAAAGATGGCCATGTGCATGCCCATCCTTCTTTTCTTCTCCAGTTTTATTCTCTTCCTCATGATCTCCATGGCCCATCTATCCTTCTGTTCAGTCCCTTGGCATCCTCCTGCAGGGTTTTCTGCAGGCAAATAAACTCACAATTTAGGCATCTGGGCTAACTGTATCAAGCAGCAGTTCTGCTGCTGAAGACAGTGAACACAATTTTTCATCATCATCAACAGTAAAGTGTTTTTTCAAGTACTGGATTTGCTCTGTGCTTCGGAGTGGTGGATTTATAACCTTAGAAAATCAGGATGTGAGGATGTACATATATTATCTCCAAGAAGCACAGCTATCTGTAGTAATAGGGAGATTTTTCTGCAGATAGCTCATAGTGTGAGCCTCATAAAGGTTTCATGTAACAAAGCTACACTAGGCTTTTAAGCCAGATCTCAATACAAGTCCTATTTTATATTTCACATTTAAACAAATGACCAGATTTTCAGAAGTGTTAGTGTAAAAGTTTGCCTCGTTTGGGCTTATGAACTGGGTTCAGCAGTCAGAATTTGAAAGACGTGCACATATTCTGGGAAGCAGAGCCTGCTTGCAAGAGCAGAGGGGCTGCAACAGGGAAGTACCTCCCAGCTCCTTCCCATTTCCCTTTGCTGCTCCTGAGGATGCAAAACCCCAGTGGTTGGTTGGTGCACAAAAGAAGGAGGTGGAAAGGTTTAAGTTGATAGGGAAACATTCTACTGTCTCCTCTATAATTTTTTTTTTTTTTAGCAAACCCCCATACCAACAAAAATTAACAAAAACAACCCCAAAACCTAATTTTAAAAAACCCCAAAACCCTACCAAACCCCAAGAAGCTGTCTGACATCTCTATTTTATTCCTAAATACAGTTCAAACTGTCCAAAAGAAATTAAACTACAGTGGTTTATATAGAAAATCTACCTGGTGCTTGTACTGATAAAGCAGTTACCTACTTGTTTGCAGGTGTTACAAAATCTGCTTGGAAAATCTGTGGAAGAAGCATCATGTAACATATTTAGCTACTAAGAGGGAGAAATTTCTACATTATTTAATTTCTTTATTGTTAGATTATTTGATTATTTTGCAAGCCTTTCACCATATGTTGCTAATTGAAGTACAACGGATGTGTGCTCTGTTGTCTTCATTAATTTGTAGAAACTAAATATTTTGGCTTTCACTTAAACTTGCTAAGATCCAGCCTGAAAAAAATCCATAATTAGGCTCATACTGTTTGTACAGTGCAGCAAGGGCATCCTGGCACTGTCAGCTGGGGAAGAGGAGGAGAAGGGAGAGAAGAATGAACTGCGTGAGTGAAATCTGCAGGCAAAAGAGATATTGGCACGAGCAATTACATTTTTGCAGTGTCCCTCAGCTAACTGCTTCGGGAGAGGGAAAATCAGATAAACTGTGAATACACCTTCCTGTACTGAAGATATTGATAGAAACAAATCAGCCCAGCTCGGACAAGTGCAAAGGACTGGAGCTTTTGGGAGTGCTGGGATCTGCAGCTCCCGTCCCCTTTGGCTGTTCTTTGGGCAAGAAGGAGCTCACAAAAACTCAGCCCAGCCAGCCCAGCACTTTTTTCCTCTGTGTGTTGATTCTGGTGACTGTCTGGTGGTGATTCCCAGTGGTAATTCTGGTGAGTGATGCTAATTCAGGTGACTGTCCAGCATGGTGCTGCCTGCTCCTGATGTTCTGCAGATCCTAAAATAGGTAGAACTTAGTCCCTTCAGAAGATTAATTCGAGTGATGTTGAACAGCCGTGGTCTTTTCTCGCTCGTTTTGCCCAGTCCTCAGAGCAGAGGGGAGGTTGGAATGCACAGCACTGCCATGGAGCCTCAGGGAGCTGCTCTTTTCCTTCCCTTAAATCATGGTGATTTAATGGCTGGTTTAAAAGACCACAAGTCTGGGCTGCCAAACTGTTACCCAAGCTCCACTTTTGCTCTGACTTTCTGCCACACATCTCTGGAAATCCTGAATCCATCCTCCATAAGAAATTCAATATCACTATTATGTTACAGGGCCTCATTAACATGAGTAAAATCCTCTCGTGAAAGGCGCCATAGAGCGACAGAATTTTATCTTTTCCCTTTCTAGCAGTGATTACTTTTCCATCCCTGTCATTCAGTGGAATGAACTTCACATTTATTTAGAACTTGAGAATTCGGATTTACTATGCAAAGAACTCTGCAGAGTTGGCAGTCCAGTTTTTTTACTAAGAGACCTCCAATGGATGCTTGCAGAAGCTCCACCAGTTTTTCCAATACAAGGCCTGAGCTGTGTCCAATGTCCTCATAAATTGTCATTGTCTTTTTATGCCTTAAGAGCAGGAAGTAATCAGTGGTCTAAAAAAAAAGGAGAAAATTGACCGCCTATCTCTCTGGCTAGATATACATCCAGAAAAAGAACTGAACACAGCAAAGCAATAACAGAAGTTGATCAATCTTATATGCTGTGGCACTCACAGATGTATCCTCCCAAAGATGAATTTTCTGTCACAAGTCCAAACCACTAAAGCATGAGGAATAGCAGTAGCAGATACCGCTGATTGTAAGAAGCAGGAGTCTCTGATAGTTATCTAAATATCTCATAAAAAATGATTATTTTCTGTCTCCAGGCTTGCCTTCCAGGTAGAAATGGAATATTGCCTCTAAATGTTATTAAGGAACAGATGGGTCTGCACTCCACTTTCCCTCCAATAGCAGCAAAGCTCTTCATCATTGAAAGGCTGAATGTTTGCCTGAAACTCATGAATTGCTACAAACCAACTCTGCTCAGGACAGGGCTGTGTCAGAGATCTCCAAGAAATAAAACAAAAAGCACCAAACTATGGCCCTGTAAAGCCACCCAGACAGAGTTTTTTGATTGTAGCACGACAACGCAGTTTGAATTCTTACGAATTTCTCTAAAGGAGAGTCAGATCTTTTGCAGAAGTTTGCAGCTTGCCTGGCACATGTCTCAGATGTGCTTGTTCTGTCAGGAAAGGCCTGGTTGCCCTTGGCATTGCCCACAGCAGGTGACGTGTGGCATGAGGCAGGAGCAGAAGGAAAGGGCTCTTGCTCTGGATCCCAGGGTTCAGCTGGGACTGACAGAAGTGCTGAGCCTCCCATCAGCTCCTGCATCGTCATTAACCAGCACCACAATCAGACAAAAGGTGCAGGTTGTCCTCACTGTTGGTTATGCGAAAAAAACCCACTTTTGGCTTAAAAAATAACTGAAGCCTTCACAATGAAGTAGGGCAAACAGTATCCCCTGATAGATGGCTCTGTACCTGTTTTAGAGAGGACTGTGCAGAAGCACTCCTAGCTCCAGTTCCAAAGGCTGTGGAGATTAATGGGGAAACTCCAGCTGGAATAAGTAGGTGTCACACCTTTTTCTCAGTGCATGGTATTTCCATTAGCCCCTTCTAAATCTGAAAATTGCTGAATCAGGCTTTTGTCAATCCATGTAACGACTGTAACTCCTCCATCACTAGACCTAGCAGGTCAGTGCTCACACACTTCTCTCAGAAGAGGAGGAGAACAGAATCCGGTCTGCTGCAACCAGGTGCTGCATCTTTTGATGTTGTCCCCACCTGAGCTGTAATATTTTTGTTTTGTTTCATGATAATTTCCGGGACTTTCTTTCCCATTCTCTGTATAACCACCAGGTTTCTTTCTTCTGAGCATTATACAGTAGAGAACATTCCATTTATGGTTTCTCATTGTCAGCATTGCACTTCAGTTTCCAAAAGGAAACCCAGAAGGATGTGCCATTGGAGGGGAGAGTATTTGGTCTCTCAAGTTATGTATGCATTTAAAAAAAACCCCTCTCTCTGAAATAAAAAGGTAACATCGTCCCTCATGCTCTGAAATTCAATTTTGAAATCAAGGAGGTGATTGATTTAAAGTTCAAATTGAAAGCAAAGTCTTGAAGCTGCTCAAAAGCCTGGCAGTATGTCAGCCCCAGCCATGATGTTTTAAGGGCCTCATTCATCCCATGGACATTTTGTACTGGACAATCTGTTATGATTTTTGCTGTTCTGTTCTCCTCATAAAACCATCAGGACTCTCTCCTTCTGTCTGTCTTAAAAAAGAAAAAAAAAGGGAAAAGAAAAAACAAAAAATCCAATTTTTCCAGTTAAGTCATTCTTTGGCACTGGGAACACAGGAAGTAATTTCTCACTGTCAGCTGGGAAACCATAAAGTTTGACTGGGTCAAGCCCTTACTCTCCCTCCAGCATCACTGGTCCCACTACCAGCATTACAGCAGGGTTGGGTATGGGGACAGGACGGGGGGATGCTGCTAACACAGCCCTTTTTTCCACACAAGTGGCCTCAGACAACTTTGCTTTCAGCTTTTAGATCCTAGGACAAGATTAAACCTTTTTGTCCCCAATACTCGTAAGAAGAGGTTAGGAGAAAAAATAGAGTTTTTGAGTCCTGGGAGCAAATGTTATTCACTGAAATACAGTGTCAGGTAAATAAATGAGTTGTACACTCTGCAGCATAGACAAATAATGTTGAAAAGTTGTGAAAAAAATGAACATTTTGGCTTGTAGGGTCCATTTCAGGTCCTGTTATTTCTGTAGTTTCTTCACCAGTAACTCGGATTCCACCAGCTGAGACTGACAGTGTTTTACACACCACAGATTTTAAATATCAAAATGACAGTTTCTCACATGTTGTTGTCCATCAGTATGAGGCATGATTGCTGTTTGGAGAAGATGTGATTGCCAACCTGTGGCTGGTGTGATTGCTCTTTGCAATCTGCTGTTCCTGAATGATTTTTGGGGGAGTGTGGGGGAGGCTGGGCTGGAGTGCACTTCCCATATAAATGTTTCTGTCCTGATTTCTCATGGTAGGGCTTATGCAACTACAGCGTGCTCTGTGTGCATTTTGAGCTACTGGTTCCTTTTAAATATTTTTATTCCCATTTTATGCCCACTGGCTAATCTGATAGCTGCTAAGATCCTGTAAGTTTTCTACAGGTAAACAGGGAGAACAGGCAATAATAGTCCCACTGAAATGAGGGTTACCAGTGGTCAGGAATATTTTCCTTGAAATGTTTAGCTCTAAGAGAAACAGACATTAAAAATCCTTTTGTACTTGATGAAAAAAACAGTATTAAAAGCGAATTCACACAGCAGCTGTGATTTAAGACAGTTGCATGGAGCTTCATTGGTTTCACTGTGCACAGACCTATTTGTTTCCAGACATTGTCTTAGATATAGAGTATATATGCAAACTTTGTTCCGCCCTCCGACATAACCATATATCTGCACTGAAAAGCCTGGCTGTAATTGCTGGAAGAACACAGAAGCTATTGGCTCTTTAGTCTGCCTAGCCCAGAGGAAAATGATCTTGAGGGAAATTCTTCTAAACCTTATTAGTGGCAGTTGACTTATGACCTATATCACAGTAATTTTTACTTGATATGAATAAAATCAATTGTGTTTCTCTGCAGTGTAACTATCCACTTTCACATTGTTTGCATATCTAATCTGGTTTTGGATTGAGTTTAGCTTTTGTCCTCAGTGATATTTCATTTTGGTTAGTGCCGCTATGGATCACGCTGTGCTTTCTCTTATTTTGTATCAGCTTTTAATTTGTCACCTTTCAGATCAATTGGCTATGACTTCATTAAGTGAGAGGGCAAATATCAGTAGCAGAGGCATTTTTTCCTGTCCCCCTGACTTTGTTTGTCTCCCTCTGTCCCTTCCAGAGGGATTCTCTTGCCTCCACATTACGTGGTCGGCTCTGTCCCTGTGTCCTTTTAAGCCTCTCCATGCTGCTAATCACTTTTGGAGCCACATCCACATTGTGTCTCCTCTCAAGCAGGGTGGGCGAGTTCCTGAAATGGTGCAGGGGACAGCAGAGAGGGATGCTGTGGAGCTGACATTAACGGGGAATCTCATAGGCCAGTGCTTCCAATTCGAGCTACAATGTCACAGCTGAAACAATGTCAGGACCCATTTCACAACCTATTACAAAAGAAAAACCACACAACAACAAAAGCTCATAACCCTTTGGATGTTGCCCTGAGACCCATTCGCACTGACAGGTTCTGCAGGATATTGGATGTTCTCATCTCACTGAGCAGAAATCATTTGGTGTTTCGCAGGGAGGGTTGGGCTTCTTGGAAGTCGAGCCCCTTTCTGCTGCTGTAAAAACAATTTGAAGAGAAGGTCCAGAGTGCTGGGTAGATGCCAGGCAAATAAGATGATAAAGCAGGAGGAAATATAAAACTTACTGCATCCAAGAAGTAAATCTGAGCCCATGCCAGGAAAGGAATGTCAATACACATGTATGGAAAGGAATGTAGGCTATGTTTTATAGCAATTTAGAGTAATCATTTACCAGATGCTTTGGTTTACCACTGAAAAATAATAGATATATGAATAGCAAAGACCTTCCACTTTCAAGAGACTGAAAAAGAATCTTAATTGCATTGAATCTATCACACTTTTTGTCCATTTGGTGGCAGATCACTTGTCCTAGAAGGTAACAGGCAGGGCTGCAGTGCCACCAGATGCTTTTCTGTGCACATTCACATATTGATTAATGTCCATCTTGATTTATTTTCAGAGGGCATAAGCAATGTCCTGTAACAGGCACACACTTGCACTGAGTAACTGTTGATTCGTTTTGGACGTATGATCAAAACCATTCAGAAGCTTCAAAGCACTTTCTGTTTCATTTCTACACTTCCCCCACTCCCCACCCCTCGTTTTGTCCTTGGGGGGAAAAAAAGCAGCAAAGACATGCAAATGCAATCACACTGGCCTCAGATGATGAATATTAAAAGTTGGATAGGTTCAGCTTTTTTCTGCTCCGTGTCGATGTATGTTTGTTGCCATGGGTATGTGTGGGCAATGTGTAGGTGGCTTTTTTAATGTTTTGCAGCTCATCAGAAAGTTTATTTCTTTGAAGCCAACAATGAGTATTGTGCTTCTCCATGTGATATTTACTCTTTTATCTTATGTTGTGCGCTAATTAAACTGATGTAGAGAGTGAATAGGTTGACACTGTAAAAGTTAATGGCCCACTACTTTAGAAGTCCAGATGGTTTTAGGGTCATATTTGTAGCATTAATTTTGAATGTGAGGCTGTTTGAACCCTGCTGGGTGCACTGTTCAGGCATATATCAAAGCAGCATCTTCCCTGTGAATTTAGTGCTGGAATATTTCCCTCTTGTCTACAAAGAAAATCCACCACATAAAGCAGGGTAAGTTAGGACAGAGTTAATTCTTGAGATTCTCCCCATGATTCTGGTGTTCTGAATTAAAATCAGTATCTGTGCAATGTTAATGCTGTAATTAAATTTCATTAGATTTAAAGCCCAACCTTTCCATGGTGAGGTGAAGAACATTCCTATGTGGTTTTACTGATCATTGCAGTAAGTGCCTTGAGCAAGTAGGGCTCGGAGGCCAAGATCCTCAAAAGGATACTGAGACCTGAAAGGGGCTCTGGCAAAATGCAGGTGTTTGAGATAAGACTGCCACTCCTCAGCCTCCTCCCTCCCTAGGTGCACAGGAGAGAGGACACAGAGCTCTGTGTCCCCCTCTGGATGCCCATGACCATGATTGGTAGCACAATTCCTGTAATCCAGTCACTCTGACTGCACTCCACCTCCTCAAAAAGAGTTTCGTGTCTCTGGCTGATGGAAAGGTCTCTTGAGGACCTGGAGTGCATTCCAGGATCCACCACCAGCTGGGACGCCCAGAAATCCTGGAGCATCAGTGCAAGGCGGCACACAGGCCAGCCTGCTGTTGTTACTGACAGCTTCTGACCTAACACAGGGCTGAGTGGATTCCTGAGGGCTCCCAAAAACCCAAAAGGTTTTGTCTTTGTGTTACAATGCCTGTATCCTGTTGTGTCTCCTGTGCTCAGCTGACTTTTAGACCCGCACTGAACCAGCTTTCTGCTGACACCAACTGTCTCACTGGCTATTAGCCTGTCTCTAACCTCTGTGTTTACTGGGAAAATTATTGAGAAAAAGGTAACAAGGCAATCTGGGCATCATCTGACAGGTTCTGATTGCCTCCAGCTCTCTGGGCAAGGTCGGCCTCACCCAGGCAGGGAGCAGAGGTGAGGAGCCCGTGCTGATTCAATTATCACCGCTCTGAACTGCCCTCAAAGGCTTGAGGGAGCTCACAGATCAGAAAGAAAGATGAGCTCGTAACCAGCCTAGTCCAAAGGCTTCCAAAGTCAATAGAAATCTTTTCATGGCATTCACTGAGTTGTGGATCAGGGCCATTAGGAGAGCTCTGACAAATAGGCACACAGCGACTCTGAAGATTCCCACCCCTACCACGGATTAAATAGAGGTGGAAGTGGGGAACTTAACACGGATTCACCTCACCTGTGCAGCATCTGCTGTATTTCTCCCTAGAAAAACAAGTATGTATTCTGTACATGCTCTTTTGGCCTCATAAACTAAATCCTGCAGCTCTTTGCCATGCACTCTAATATCTTACTGTATTTTGTAGGTGAATTCTCAGAAAAAACAAAAAAAAACCAAAAAAAACCCTTGCAATTAATCAATCGTGCTGTGTTGTAATTAAATGACTGTATCAAAGGGGAAGAAATTAAAACTGGATCCCTTAAAACAACTACTCAGTGGTATAATTACAGAATACCCTATGAGCAAATTAGCTTCTGCCTATGTGAGATCTGACAAACTAATAAACACCTTGCTGTGTAAATTGAGACCAGGTATATTTTCAGACTCTTAATCACTGAAGCTTACCAAAGAGTGAAATGGCAAATCATTATTTGTTTTTTTTTGTTTGGGTTTTTTTTGTTTGGTTGTCTTTTTTTTTCTCCTTTCTGAACCAAATATTCATTCACTGGTAGTCTTAATTCTTCATATATTTTTGGAAAGTTTATTCTGTTTGTTTTTCTGATGTTGTCATTCTTTCTTTCTTCCTATCATTATGATATTTGCCATAGAAGGAAATATCTAGTCCATTTATTCATTATTTTGGTGAGTAGAATTCCTCAATAGAGAAACCAGCATTTGGAAATTATAATGGTTATGAACCTCCTGGCCCATATAATTCCCTTATCAAGCTGTTTAGAAAAGAAGAAAAAAACATTCTGTGAATGTATGAGAAAGCTTGCTGATTAAAAATATGCACAAAGCCAAGAGTGTTCAACAGGTAATGTCACAATCTTTTCTTAATATAATCTCAACAATCTTAATATATGTGAAACATTCTACTAGAGGAAAAAAAAAGTCAATAAAATGATTAAAAGTAATTATGCTAGGAAGTGTAGGCAAAAAGAGAAAATCAGAGTTCAACAGATCATTTTAATTTACTGTCACCAGAGACATAAAGTTAACAAATGAGAAGATACCATATTCATGTTGAAATGTGCAGTAAATATGACAGACCATCATAAGAAATGTTCTGATATGATTCACTTAAAGCTTGTTCAAATTAATATACTTCTTGTTGAAAATGTGTAGGAGCTGTTAAGTTTATTTTAAGGAAATATATTGACTTTAAGGAAGGAACAGTCACTGTGACAGACATTAAAACACTCGAGTGAATTAAGGAACATTATACTGAGTGTATAGCAAATGAAGGCATGATATCTCTGGAAGGGTTTTACAGTGTGAGAAATCTTTAATGAGGCGTTTGAACTGCATGGAAGAGCTGCTCTCATAGCCCTTGGAACATGACTACAAAGGAGATATCGATCTGTAGATGTTATCCGATTGTATTCCAGATTAAAAGACGACAAAATCTTCACGAGGTAACTGAGAAGATTAACCTGTCAAGGAGATACCCCATAATGAGATTATCCTAATGTGAGACTCTTCACAAAGGGGAGGGATTATTAAGAGGGAGAGGCAGTGTTTAAAGGGATTTTTATTGTGCTGGTTTGTGCGTGTGTGCACATGGGTGTGCGCTTATGGGCTTCAGTCTGACAGCAGGGCAGAATCACACTGAGAAAAAATACTGATCTGTGTTCCAGCACACACAGAGATGAAGCTCTGAGAGCCCTTCTCTTTCTAAGGCTCATTACAAAGCCCACTGTTCACTCTCCCCATGACCCCAAGCTCCACCATCGCTGTATTAAGCAAAATACATTTTACAACCCCAGAGAAAATTTCTGAGAAATAATCAGCTCTGTGCTTCTGTGAGTAACTGCAGAGGCTACAGGTCAGGAGACTACAATTACCCCTCCTAGTTGACTACACTTACAGATTCGTAGGAACTAAATGGCACTTCTAATACATTTTTAAATTTATCTATATAGAATATATATATCCATGCACATATCAGTCCTTTTCTAGGGGTGACTGGTGAGCCTGTCCCATTGCTTACTGATCTGCCAAAATATTTATGTTGTTTGTGATTTGTATTTACTGACATGCAGATTTTGCTCTGATCTTGCAAATTTCTGTGCAGGTGTTTATGGAGTATTAACTTTTAGAAATTTTCTGACTGCTAATGGAATGGCTTCCACCTTGTTCCAGGAAAGAACGACTGCACCCAGCTACTTGCATTTTAATGGCTGCCATTACAAAACTATCAATCACCAAATTCAGACCAAATGTTGCCTTCCACATTATGGTCTAGTACCACATCAGTTTATTAATAAAGGCTGATGAACTGATTAGGTAAGTGCATTTTTGTGGTATGTTGGGACATTTAGTCATCTTGGACTCACCTCTTTCTAAGTGTGAGTTTATGACATAAATCCCTCAGCTTTCCTGAGGTCTGTGTGTGCTGTGGGAGCTGTTCAAATGTTTGTTGTTCAAACAGCACCAAGGAGCTAGAGGAACTCTGTTTTAGCAACCAGGGCATGTCAAGGAACTTCCATCAAGGATGAATCAGATGAATCTTTTTGCTGATTTCCTGCACTGTAGTGAAGCAATATAGTGCTGAGTTAACTTTGAAGCTGGAATGATTACAACTCTGTATCTGCCCTCTTGTTCCTGACCATCATTTATACTCTCAAGGCCGAAGTCTATAATTCACACACTGAATGATCTTGTGCTGCCTGGGGAGTCCTGACTGCTCATAGATGGCAGCGCTTCCAAAGACACTCCTGCAAAGCTGGACCTGGAGCAAATCCAGGAGACTTTATTAATTGATTCTCTCTTTTAGAAAGATTACTACTATCTTTGTTCCAGTTTTCCCCAGTGAAAACTCTCTATTTCTGCTAGAAGAAGCTCTGAAGGCCAGACCTGATAGCACCAAAGAATAAAGATGCTCAAGCTTAGTTTTATGGCTGCGAAAAAGGCCTGTCAATCTCAAGAGCTACCTGAGATATTGGATGAGCTCATGAGATATCAGGCCCTTCGAGTGCAGATCTCTTCAGCAGCATGGGAAGGTCAACCCGCTGTGGCATCTTGACAAATGTGCAACGATGAAATTCCACTCAAGTTACCTTTAAAATACTCCATTTGAAAGTCTGCTCAGCTTCGGAGCGTGGTTTGTGTCACATCTCGCTTTCTTTCATTTAATTCATCACAGCACTTTTAAGCCCCCCCTGTTTCCACCCTCTCTGACAACCAGGGAAAGCAAGCCTTTCCCTAAATGGTTTGGCCTCCCTGTTTGGGATTGTTCTGGTTTGTTTTCCCGAGGTGCAGTGCCCCACAGGACACTTTGGGGCTGTGCAGATGAACCCAGTGAGCTCAGCCCCTCTCCCGCTGCGACGCTGCTGAGCACGAGAGCAGATCCGCAGACAGAGGAGAAGCAGGTGATATAAACTGTGCAAATTTAAAAGCCACACCACGCAGGTTAATCTGCAAAGTCACTGTACCTGGTAAGCAGGGAAAGCTGCTCATTTGTCTCCAGAAAAGGCTGCTGAGTGACAAGGAATAAGTCACCGCGACATTTCCATGGGGTAGCTGAGGCAATGGGGATTGGTCCCATCAAGGATGATTTAGGGACTACTCTTCATATTACATGTGTAAACTTGGCAGCAGGTGTATTTTGAGAAGAGAACAAATTTATTAGCATCAGGGAAGAAGGGCAACAAATGTGATGGAACAAAGCCAACAAATTAAAAATAATTTGACAAAATTAATTAGGCTTATGTGCAAGTAAATGGGTGATACACTTTTTAGAAGGGAAGTATAAAGTGATGCAGCAGGGGACAGAAATAATTATAAGGCTGTACTCTTAGGAGACATCCATCATGGTGGAGGTTTAGAGATGATTTTAGATGATAAATAGATACATAAGAGTAGAGAAAGTCCATAATAATTTCAAGAGCATATTGACTGAAACACGTGAAATGTAAAAGGTGAAAAGGAAAGTTGGTTGATGCTCATTTATTAGTATTGATTTGCATTATAGTAGCAACTTTGTATCCCAGCCAAGCTCAGGATCCCATTCTGCTCGGCACTGGATCAACACGCAGTAAGAGGTATTTTATAATCTAAATGGACTGGAGACAAAAAGAGATGGAAAAGAATTATAATCCCAAATGACAGAGAACTGAGGCAGAGAGATGGTAAAGCTTGAGCTGTTTGGAAACTGTGACCTTTTAATTAAAAATACAGCTGAAAATGAAAAATATTTAAATTTCGACATGATTCTCATGGGAAATTTTGATCTGCAGCTAAAAACCTCAGTGTTTTGGGTAACAACAAAAAACAATGAAAATATTCCTGCATGCCTTTTCCCTTTCTGCCCTCATAAGAAAAGCTTTTTCAAAGGAAGTGGAAGAATGAATTAATTAATATGCACATTAGCTCTCTGCAAGCCAAGCTTCCAGTTTAAAGAAGCACTAATTTGAAAGGAAATTTGCAACCATTTAATATTGAGTGCTTTGATGTCTATGCACCAGGAGATGCACGGAGTACCTGAACACAGCTCTCCTCCACGCTGCTACAACCACAAGAAAATCCTTCTTAGAGACAGGGAAGAAGCTGCTTAGGAATACAGGGCTTCTCTACTACAGGAGGTAGGGAGCTTTTATGGATTTTTCTCTGCCCTAGTTGCTACTTTCTAAAGCCCCGTGAACATTTAAGTTCACGGTGGCTTACTCCACGTTTAATAGTGTAAGAACTCATCCTCTACTCAGCGTGCCCTTAAAATGTCTGTGAGAGGAGTGAGGAGCTGTAAATTCCTCCCTTGCTTTGCCATGCACTGGTTTCTAGGGGTAGACAAGCCCACAGAACATCACAGTTGTTTTAGCATTATGGGGAAATAAGATAGACGCCATTAACATTTTATGAACAGTTTTGGCCCTTGAAATAAATATAAGATACTGAGCAGAGAATGAAGCGGTTAGGGCTGTAGCAACAACACCACCAAAAAAAAAAAAAAAAAAAAAAAGGGTTCAAAGGTTCGTGGGATGTAAGTCAAAAGGAAAGATTAGCTAGTCATAGGGGATTATCTGAGAAAAGAGGTAGATAAACTCCTGACAAAGGTGACAGATTCATGCCAATAAGTTATCTGTGCTGCTGAATAATTCAAGAGAAAGAGAGCAGGGATTGAAGCTGAGGGAAATGTTCATGCAAAAGGAGTTTCAGAACAGTCTCATATAAAAACTTTAGCTGCCCAAAGTCATCAGCAGAACTGAGAGTTAGAAAATGATGCTACACAAAGGAAAAAGAGAGATCAAATTTTTTTTTTACTTGATAGCTTTTATAAGGAACAATTTAAAACCAGCTGGGGATTTCCTCAAAAATCAACTTTCAAATTTTCCTGTTTATATGAGGAAAGGAACACATAAGTCAGCACTGGGTATTTCAGGCAGAACCTGGCCATTATTTCTTCTCTATTGTGTCTTAGTTATTAATGATTTCATATTAATTATTTCACTGCATCCAAGTGCAGTGACCTTTTCCTTCTTGCAAGCTTTTCATCAGTGTGCAAGTACTGCAGGAAATATTTTGCTTCTCCTTTTCAGATACAGCAGTCTATTCTGAAAAAAATATCCATCAAAGGGTATTTTTTTTTTATGAGGGGATATATTAGAAAGCAAAATCAGTGGAACTTTTGGCTGAATTATTTCTTTGCCTTTCCAAGATGTTTTAGTAACATCTATCAGTGTCTGTCAAATGTTAATAATACTCAGAGGAAACAACTTTACATTGCAGCTCCCCTTCAATAACTTTTGACTTTCAGTGAATAGCTTATAAGCCTGAGAAACTCAGTGTGTGAGAGGATTCTATCTCTGGGCACAGAGAAATCCTAATTTTTAAGGATTTAGAGGATGACAAGAAATCTATATCAAGAATAAATTGATTTCTGCTTCTTTACTTCCCCCCCCAAAAAATTTAAATTTCTGTTTTTTAAAAAAAATACCTAGCTAAAACTATTTAAAATTTGAAGAAATAAAATGAGCTAGAACCTATATTAGTTGAGGACCCTATTTTTGATTGTAGATGTTAACTCCTTCCACGAATCATCATAACAAGATATTGTCCCTTCCAGTCAGAAGCAAGGTTAGGATTTCAAAGGACATCAACATGCCACTTGAGGCCCGCAAGTGGAGGGAACAAAACTCTCTTGGGAACAGTACCCAGTGCCTGTTTAAATATTTAAGCATCTAAAGATGCAAGTTGAGTCAGGAGGGGATTTTCAAAAGACTTCTAACAGGGAGAAGAAGAAGATGAAAATGGCAGCAGAAGCAGCCACTGCAGCACTGCCAGGCCTGTCTTGTGCCCAGCACTTGAGCAGCAGCAGTTGCTGGCTGTGAATCCCTGCTCCAGCATCACTAATGGGAGAGCTAGTGATGGGAGTTGGGAGAGGCAGCAAGTGAGGGGCTGGTGCTTTGTGTTCACAAGGATTTGCTGTGCCTTCTCCTCAAATCTGACCGCTCGTTATGGACCTAAATAAAGCCCCCTTCCCGCTCTGCACACGTTCCCCAAATGTGGGAAAGACTGCAAATCATCTGTGCCAGACCTCCCTCTCAGCTTAACAAGTAAACAATACATATTTACACCCACGTCCTCGTCCCCCTGTGTATTGAGCAGAGGAGCGTGAGGGATAGCAGCACACATGGGACCAGACAGAAAATGGGAACTAGGACGTATTCCTCTGCTTGTGCCGATGGTTTTGGTGCAATAAATCATCCTGAAATGGCTCTCTGTAGTCAAAATGATGTTTCATGGATCCCAGACAAGAAGTCAAGAGCTCACCAGAGGATGACACTATGGAATAAAAACAAAGCACTGTCTCCTTGAAGAAATCTCCTGCATCTGCACAAGCATTTTTCTGTCTGCTTTTCCCTGGAAAAGAGGGAACTGGCACAGCCCAAAGGATTTGGATGGCTCAAGCCCTTGGAGGATGTAATGATGTGCAAAGCTTCTTTCACACACACACACTCACATATCTATCAGCTGTACAGAGTGCACTAAGCCACAGCCAGTCTCTGGAATTCCTATTTCACATGGCAAACAACACAGAAAAATCTCTGCTGCCCCAAAAAATGGAAAAAAAATCAGCAGGAAAGGCCAACCACAAGTCGGGTATTATGAGTTCCATAGTGTGCTACAGCCAGTTTGTGAAAAAGCTTGTTTATTTTTATCATCGTACCATTAACCTGGCTACAGCTGACAGGCACAGTGAGGATTATTAGTTCTTTATTTTGATTTGGAAAGATGTTTGGCATTCAGTCAATAGTTTCCTATCCCATTCTCTGGATATTTCCAATTTCTATCCTCACTAAAAAAATATTAATATGAATATACATATACCAGAGGAGCAGACTGTTCACTCTTCATGAATAGAGAAAAGTAATGCATGTTGTATTACAGTCAAAGTCTGAGCTCCTGCTGGCTGCAGGTCACTGCAATACCAGGTACATATATAATAAATCAAAAGGACAATAATTTATTCTTAGCCACAGAAGACAGCTCAAAATGGTTTCTTCACAGTTTTGAGACATACCTAAATGAAAAATCTGCAGCAAGATTGTCCCTTCATATACATCCTTCAACAAAACTGAATATGAAAAAGAGCACCTGAAAAGACTATTTCAAGCCAATGTAAAATCACGTGGTGCTGTCTGTGAAGAATTCATGGCACAGCACCAAACACACGTCCCAGCTGACATAAACGGAGTAATGGAAATCTTTTGGGATCCATGTGCAGCACAGAAATGCATTAAGGGTATCATTTAGACCCCTGAGATGTACAATGACCTTGTAATTACTGGCTTCACTCTCCAGTGACTTCTCATCAGGTCCAGGACTGCTACTTAAATTCCCAAGCCTTCTCCTTTGGCTTTAACTCTGAAGAAAATCTTATTGTGCTCAACTACTTCAGATTCTTTTTTTTAAAGAAAAAAATAAACACAGCTGTAGTCACAGCAAGTTGAACTTTTTCTTCAATATTTTTCCTGCAATTCGTTTCTAAGTGATAACCAACCACAGAACCATGTAAGGAAGCTCCTGGACTTTTCCATGCTTCTCCTGTGCTCTTACAGAAACCTTTCAGTCTCTTCTGTTTCAGGGGATAGATTTACCCAAGCAGCATCTTGTTGCCTGGATGTGGTCTCTAATCACACCACATTCATAGCAGAAAACTGGACTGGGTGTTCACAAAATTCAGAGATAGGGCTATGCCAGCAAAAAAGAAAGGAAGCGAAAGAATTTGGGAGCTTTTAAATCCTTTAAGGACATCTTCCTTGCTGATGCTCACAAAGAAAATATTTCTGAGTAATTATTTCACTAGGATTTATCACTGCAGAATTGTCTCCCAGACAACTCCCAGAACAACATTCCCAGATCAGCTCTTCCACCCAGACGCTGCAGGTTCACCTACAGGACACAATCTTCAGCCCAAATAGGTCACCATGAAAGCAAAAAAGATGATCTCATTTGAGCTGTACAGGTGGAAAATGCTTGGTTAATAAATACTAACTAAGTACAGTTTTCCAGGAGCTTGGGTTGAGTATTGAATATTTTGTTAAATGCTAGAATTTGCTTGACTAGGGATGGAAAATCACACAGCTGTTAGCTAAAACCAGATTCCCCAAATCCTCTACAAACCATCTCTTTTTGCTTTTACCTCAGTATGAAAATTGCACACATATGGAAATGACTGGCTCTGTAACTTAAAATGATTTCTTCCTGAATCCTTCTCCTTTTCACAAATATATATATATATGTCCTTATTTTTCTTTCTTTTTTTAGGGGATCCTGTCCTCGGCAATTGGGGCAACAGTGAGATTATTGGGAGTCACCAGATGGTGCTATTGTACATTGTCTGTCGGGTTCAGTTCCTCCGTCTATCAAGGGAGTCTCGTCAAGAAATGCAAAGCATCAGGTGTGGTGCAGCTCCTACCAAAATCTCCACTAAACCTTGTCTCTTATCTGAACTCCCCTGATGAATAATTATGCTCATAGGCATGAAATCTAGGAGACCTTTTCGTTTCTGTGGAAAAAGAAACAAAATATTCTCCGAAACCAGGTCATCTGCATCTGCATTCCTCACGCGAGTAACGGCCAATGCTATGAACTGGCCATTAATGGCACAGTTATGAACAGCCTAAAGAAAATTCAGAGTGAGAGAGAACGCTGCAGAGAATGTACCTGGAGACAAATGCTCCAGTTCTCTAGTGGGGAATAAAAACACTTTTGCCTGCTAGTCCAGGATGGAGATAAAGATGTGATGTTTGGATGCTTTATAGTACTTGGATAGTTCTGTCAGCCGAACCAGCTGTGTACATATTGTAAGAGGTCTGAAAAATGTATCAGCCTGAATGTGTTTTCGTGCTGCTTGTTTTGTGGCAAGGAGGAAGGAACAAGACAACCTGTCATCTCTAACGGCCTCTTACTTGCTGACTGGGGTTAATGTATTTCTTGGTGGGGAAGAAATGGTTTGGGATAAATTCCCTACAAATTGGGAGAGCAAGGAGCTAAGCTCAACTGAACTTCCTGCTGCTAAAACCCGTGAAACCACATGAACTCAGGAAAAATCCTGCTCAGCAGTGGGTGTTGGGAGAAGCAGAGTCTCACCAGGCTCTTGTGTAACCACAGAACCATAAAACAAGAGGTGTGCCAAGAAAGAGAATCTGGCATAAATATGTGACAGCATTGATTCCTTTAATCAATGCCCTCAGGATGTATTAGCACTCTGCCTCCTTGCTCCTCTGTGATTAATCAATAAAAACGCAGTTTCCAGTTAGGGCAAGTGTCACCAGCAGGCACAGCCAGACCTCCAGGGCTTTTTCCTCGGCGTACAAATCCGTTTTGTCTGTTCTTGTTATGAGGTTTATGGTCTGCAAGGGTTTTGCATAAAGCATCAGCAGCAAGCAGCGCAAAGCCAGTTTGTTTGTGCTGCAGGACTGGAGGGTGCTGGGGAGGGACGGCAGCAGGAGATGGTGATTTTGGATACTGTCACATCAGCTCACATGGAGCTGGCAGGTTACTCCAGCACTCCACTGGAGAATTGATTCTCCAAACCCCAACATTTAAAATCTGTTCAATATTCCAGCAATATTGGATCAGAACTGAAGGCTATGGTTGAAGAGTTACAATACTACACTTTTCCTCTCTTCTGTTCTTTGCATCATCATCCAAGCAATGACACTGTGCAAAGAGGTGAGACAGAGATTTTAGGGAGAAATATGCTTTATTTTCTTAAGCAGTTGGAAAAAGAGATTATGAGAAGCCAGGATTCAGTTCCTTCTTTTCTTCTATTTTAGCTGAAAGCTACAAAAAGCCTGGATCAACTCCTTTCTTAGCTGGATGCATACCTGCACAAAGATACCCACCTAAAGTTGCCTGAAAGTTACTGATCAACAGATCCTTCTCTATTCACTGTCTTTATTAAGCAGAATTTATTACTGGTGTTTTCTTTTTCTGTGCTAGTGATCCAATATCCTGTCATGGTAGACTAAGGCTCCTAGTTTATGTTTATTTATCTTTTGAATTAAGCATAAAGCAGAAATGTTGTCTGCAGCTCTTCTTTGCAACTGTTTTTAAATGTTGAAGCGCGTTCTGTCTACATTGGAACTCTGTTTCATTATTTTCTTCCTTAACTTGATTTGTGATTAAACCCATCTCTTCTCAGCTTTCCAGGCTTAAAAGCTGTTTCTCAGGAAGTTTTTCAACAATTATTGTTTTCTACTTTCAGGCTGATGGCTCCCTGGCAATATTATAACTACAAGCTTTGAAATGGTGTTAGATAGATAAATAATGACATTTCCCCAAGAACATACAACCTGACTGCTTCCTTCAGAGACCAGCTTTTATCACTTTCTAGTCAACTCACTTATTTAGTAAACTACATTAAATTTCCATATAAGTAAATATCTCGAGGACTTTTTTTCTGCTGAGTTTACTTGCTCCTTTTGCATCTGTTTTGACTGTTCTGACTTGGATCTAATCATAAGTAAATTTTATTTCTTCCTACTGAAGCTTGATTGTATATGATTATCTCTTAAGACACTTGGCATGTTTAATAACATTTGATTGCTATTACTTTATATCTCTGGCTTTCAGGGTTCAATAGACTGAAAGAGTTAATTGCTAATAATTATTATTAATAATTGCTTCCACTGAACCAGCTTTCTTCTCTCAGGTACACCCTCTACCCACCACTTAACAAACGCATCTGCACCCTTCATTTTGTTGTGTCTTACTTAAATACTTACATTTTGATCTCAAACTGAGGGCAATCAGGGAAGCGCTGATTCCAGTAGCTGAGTCAGCATTCCCAAAATCCCCTTTCCTAAAATAAAGCAGTATTTTAGTTTGTGCATTCTGGTCTGAAGTTTTATTTTAATCCCTCTTTACTTAGCAGGAAGAATTACAAAAAAAGGATGAAAAAAGCTTAAAAAACCCAATTTTTCTTTTGCCACAGCACAAAAAAGTTCACATCTCTCTGGGTGCCAGGCACAGAGCCAATGCCTTGAGCTGACGTTTTATTATGGAATGTCCTTGCAGCACCCTGGATGTGCTGGGCTCCAGGGAAGGGTGGTGCAGATGTGACAAACAGCTCACTCCCATTGCTCCCAGAGCAGCTGGACCTCAGGAGTGCTGTTCCCATGTGCCACCCACCCAGGCCATTCCAGGATCTGCACTTGAGACACTTTCACCACAGCTTTCTAAGAGCTCTTGTTGCCTTGGTGCTATTGAGTCTCCTTGAAACCTGCTGAAAAGTGGAAAACTGGCACCTCTCAGCATCTTATTATTTTTGCTGTATCCCCAACCTGTGATGCACAGATTTCCCTGGGGCTGCAGCTGGCAAGGGTTGCTACATAGGGTGTGGTACACGGGCTTTAGGAGCTCAGGTTGGCCACTTTTTGGAACCAGACCACTGTGAGGAATCACTCAGAAAACAGGTTTGGCTTCTCCAGATTTAAACAGCTCTCTGAAGAAAATGTTTCTTTTGTTCTCCAAATGAGGACAAAAATAGCTACCTAGCAAATACCTCTATTTCCTATAGAATACTTCCAGTACTGCAGAATAATTCTTACTGATTTGGATTTCCCTTCTCCTTGCTAAGCTCTGCTCAGTGTCTGGCACAAGAACAGCTGTACTGGCTCCATCCATCTCACCTGCATTGCTTAAGCTAACAGCATCCTGACAGGAGCACGCCTTCCCCTTGGCACGGCACATTCCCCTGGGCATCAGATGCACTGATGGGAGGGATGCTTTTCCTCATCAAAAAGAAGGAAAAGGGTAAAATGATGGCCACCAGCAGAGTGAGGTGGGTCAGCTTACACACCTCCTGCTCTTCCATGAGGAGGGACTGCTGCCTGCATGTGCTGATCCCTGAGATGCCAACCTTTGCAGCTCTCACTGCTCCTGTACAGGTGTCTGGGGCTGCAGTGCAGCCGTGCCAGGGCTGTGTGTTCTGTCACCATCTCTGGAACCAGCTGGGGCCCTGCTCTTTCTGTCTCCCACACCCACCCCTGCCCAGGCACAGATCTGCTGCTCATGGGCCATGCAGGGACTGATCCAATTCCATCATCCCCTGGGAAATGCTGCACCCAGGGCAGGAGCCAGGCATTCCCACCTGGATCAATCTGGGATNTTTGTTGTTTTTGTTTTGTTTTTTTTTTTCTTGCTAGTAAAGAACTATCCTCATATTTTTGCCCAAGAGCCTCCTAATTTCAAAATTATAATAATTTGGAGGGAGGGGGTTTACATTTTCCATTCCAAGGAAGGCTCCTGACTTCATTTGCAGATACCTTTGTCTTTTAAAACCAAGACAAAAGATACCACTACACCAACAGCCCCTCACTTCCCTTTCTTCTGCTCTGCCCCTTTGCTTTCTCAGGAATTCTTTTGTCATCTTTTAGGAATGCATTTACCCTGGTGTCTGAGAGACCCACAGCAACAGTGGCCATAAACAGATGCCTAAGGAGGAGCAGGAACAAGCCATTCTCATGATCTTTCCCCTGAGTGCTTTTCCAGCTTCCAACTATTTGCAGCTGAGGGGATTTCCTGATCTGATGTTAACTGTAATGTGAGGGAAAAAAAGGTATTGTGGAGCTGACTGTGGCTTCTTTGATCTACTGGCTTGTCAATGCTGGGTTCAGCTTAAAGTTGAACATGCCCAAAGCTGCTCTAATAAATGTCAGTGGGTTGCAGCTCCCAGGAGACCAAAGATCTTCTGTGTGGCAGGCACGAGACTATGCAGCACTAGCTTTTTACCAAGTGTGGCCAGTAGAATTTCTTAGATTGACCAAAGTCCTATTGCAACTTAAAATAGGAAAAAAAACCCAGGGAATTTAGTGCTTGGATGTGGATCATTCTCACAGCATTCCATCCCTCCTTCGTTCCTGATTAAATAAAGCATATTTCCAACCCACACTGTATGAGTGAGCAGCTGATACGGGACCTCACAAAGAGGGTGAAGTGATGCCTCCGAGCTCCAGAATGACCCACTGCAAGCTGTTTGCTCCTCCTCTGAGAGACCCAGTCAGCAAAAAGCAGGTAATTTCATGGTCACAACCTGACCGAGGCACGGTAATACAAGAATATTTTGTTTTAGTGTTAAAAGATTCAGTTCCATCAATTCAAAAGGAGCTGTTTGTTTCATGATGAGGCTAAGCCTAGTAAAACATCCTAGATTGCCTCTTTCTTGGAGTACTGCACACATTAAAAGCTAAACCCAGGAGAGAGATTACAGATGAGCATGAGGCAAGGTAACCTTCTAGCATCCCAAGGGAGACAGCAAAAGAACAGGTTTTTTCCTCATATTTACAAAGGCTTAATGAATTTTACATAAGCAAGATACAAAATTGAAGACAAACAACGAAATACAAAGAGATCTCAAGATACATGATGAACCAAGCATTCATGCATAATATACAGTATTTCAAAGGCATGTAAAGAAGCAGTGTAAGAATCAGATGTTTTTGGTGTATACAGAGTGGTTTGTTTGAGGAAGATTCCTCCTTAAGGAGCCAAAACTTGAAGATGCATCACGCCCAATGCACCTTCTGGATGCAGGAGGGCAGAAAGGATCCTCTGATTCATGCTGAGTGCTACATTTTACCCAATCTGATTATCCTGATTAAAATTCCAGCTATTTTCAGACCTAAAACACCCAAACAAAACAGCTTTCTGGTTATTAAAAGAACATTCAATTTTCAAACGTTAATTTTTCCACCCCTGCATCACAAGGATTTTTTTTTTCTTAAGTCGTGTCTAGATCTGCAGAGACAAATTTCCTCTAAGGCAACATAATATCAGAGAGCTTTTTCATAAGTGGTTTGATAGGTATAAAAAATTCCGTGAGAAAGGGGCATCGAGAAAATGTCCCAACGCAATCCCTACTTTTCAAGACTGAGAGCATTTATCATTGAAGAGGATATCATTGTTTTGAGTTGGCAAATCTACCAACGATAAGGAGATGTATCCTAAAATCAATTTTTGAAACCAAACATGTGAGACTAATCACTTTATTTCCATGCTTAACAGGTGCTGATACCAGAGGGAAAATCCTAAAGAGCGTATGACACCCTTGAGAAGCATGTAAGATATTTATCTGCCTAAAAGCCATGACTGTTGCACAGAGAAAAGGTTGTGAATGTAAATGGGGAAGAAGGATTTTAAGGGTGGAGGGTGAAATGTTGATGCTGCTGCTGCAATCGGTGGCAATTTGAGTTCAGTGGGACAAGGATTTCCCTGAGCTCACCCTTAGCCTGGCCCTGTTACAGAGCCAGGGCTGCCCAGCCTGTTCTGCACGGTCAGGCTGGAAAATCAGGGAATCACAGCTGGGGTTGGGCTGGAGGGGACCTTAAGGCCCTTCCCCTAGACCAGGTTGCTCAGATGTGCCTTTTCATTTCCTGGGGGAGGTTTTGCTCAGGCCTCTTTTCCTGCAGCCATGTCCTCCTGCTGGGGCAGGCTCTGGTACATGACCCAGTCTCCAAGCCAAGACCATGCAGCTGTTGCCTTGCCCAGGGCAAATACAATCACGATTCTGATGGAGGGGCTCTGCAAACATATTTTTATGATAATGCCACGTGAAACACAGAGCTGCACTGGCCAGGACAAAAAAAAAAAAAAAAAAAA